>JAVTVJ010001682.1:230068-536398 GCA_034509425.1 Eopsaltria australis | reverse complement strand
GTGTGAGTGTGAGTGTGAGTGTGAGTGTTTCAGGCAGCCGGTAGCGATGGCTGCTCGCTGCCGCGGGCTCTGTGCCCGGAGCGGCGGCGGCACTGGCAGCGTTTCGCAGCAGCTTTGGGTCCTGGCAGGGCAGTAACAAGGCTCCGAGGCGGGCTGACGGCAGCAGCGGAGGCTGCAGGCCCCGCCGGGGCGACAGCAGGGGGACACGGGGAGTTTGTGGGGCAATCATGGATTCTCTCAGGGATCTGGTGGGGCAGTAGCAGATCTGCACAGGAGCCTGCTGGGTGATCTGTTACCAGGATCTGTTGGAGCAGTGCTGGATGTTCGTAGGCTCCTGGCTGGGTCATGCAGGTTCCCTTACAAGGTGCGGCAGGGCCGGATGCTCGCAGGGACACGGCGCGGCGCTGACCGGAGCCGCTGGCCGCGGTGCTGACCGGCACAGGCCGCTGGCCGTGGTGCTGACCGGAGCCGCTGGCCGTGGTGCTGACCGGAGCCGCTGGCCGCGGTGCTGACCGGAGCCGCTGGCCGTGGTGCTGACCAGAGCCGCTGGCCACCGTGCTGACCGGAGCCTCTGGCCACCGTGCTGACCGGAGCCTCTGGCCGCGGTGCGGACCGGAGCCGCTGGCCGTGGTGCTGACCGGAGCCGCTGGCCGTGGTGCTGACCCCAGCAGGTCTCCCACGCCGGCCAGTCCGGGGTCTCCCGTGACCTCCGGTCCGGCTGACACGGAGCCCTCGTAAGGCTCCAAGCCCGGCTGTCCCAGAGCTCAGCCCCAGTCCCAGCTGCAGCAGGATGCCTGTCTGATCCAGGAGCCGAGGGTCTCCCAGCCAGTGCCATACAGGAAGGCACTAACAGGGTGACTAATGGTCCTGCCCGTCTCCTAAGGCCCTCATCCCTCTTCACTACCACGTGGAGATACTGAACTCTCCAACAGGTTGGACAAACTGTGTCTTCCTGGCGGTTTCCATCCTGTTCATCCCAGTATCCTTATTGTCTGTGCAATGTTTGTGGTGACAGGCTCTTAGACCCCGGCTTTCTTCTCGCTCCCTGCGTCAAATCCACCCCCACCACTGCATCATCACTCACCGTGGGTGACAAACCCTCCTGAATGGAGTGACTTCTCTGGCAGTGACGTATCCTGTGAAATGTGCACCCTGGAGTGGATTTGGGAGCCTGAAGGACTTTGCCCTTTGCTTTTGCCAGGTTTTCTCCCACTGGGTTGGGAGCTGGCACTCCACTGCTGGGAGACGCTTCCCCCTGAGAGAGCCAAGGGGGGCTGTGGCAGAGGGGGGTTGCAAATCTGGGCCCTTCCTGTGGGATCCCAGAGCAAGGATGGTTGTACCAGGTGCTAAACAATCCTGATTGCTTGGCCCAGTCATGCAATCTGCAAACAGTGAGATGACAGGGAGAACAGAAAATCTCTCCTCTCCTGCTGCTTTGGAGTGGCCAAAAAGCTTATGGAGGTGTCCATGGAACTGCTGGACCATCAGGGAGGGTCTGTGCTGACGCCTCCAAGCTTTGTGTTTGCCTGTCCGTCCCTGTCTCTGGGTGAGGAGGGCCTGGGGAGGCGCAGAGCATGCTCAGGGTGTCCCTGCACTCAGCAGATCACTGTGATCCCCAGGGGCTGTGGGAGCTGCCCTTGGGATGTCAGAGCAATGTGGCCTCAGTGCTGGGCTGCAAGACCTGCAGGGCTGCCTGGCTGCAGGCTGGGGCTTTCCCGTGGCACAGGAGGGCAATCCCAGCACTGCCAGAGACGGTGGCTATTGGACCCACTCCCCACCCAGCCTGTGCCCCCAGCCCACCTCCACACTGGGGTCTTTCCCCAAGTACAGTTCCGTTCCTGGGGGCGATAGGAACCCCCCAATTTCTCACCTGCTCATTTCCCCAGAGACAAATGCCTGCCTGGCTTCCCCCCACCGCTGCCCGGATCCACCTGCGCCCAGAGGCTCGGATCTCTGTCCATCTTTCCATTTGAAGTGATTTCCCAGCTCGCTCAAGGTTCGGGATTTCTGTGCTCTGGAC
The DNA here is from genome assembly GCA_034509425.1 of Eopsaltria australis. NCBI lineage: Eukaryota > Metazoa > Chordata > Aves > Passeriformes > Petroicidae > Eopsaltria > Eopsaltria australis. The sequence goes on along the minus strand of JAVTVJ010001682.1, from coordinate 534,378 downwards.
AGGCAGCCTGAGCGCCCTGGGCAGAGGGGATCAGGCTCAGCTCTCCAAGGCTGAGCACACTCAGCTCCCCTTGAGCTCGGCCTCGAGGACCAGCTGAGCTCTGAGCTGGTTGGATCCTGTGCCAAAACCTCCTGCTGGCTGCATGACAGTCCGGCGACTTGTCAGCATGTCTCCTCCTGTGACTGTCCCCTTGGGCTCCCGAGGCCCGGGGCTGCCCCTCTGCCACCACCTGCCCTCTCTCTGGGGGCAACCAGCGTGACCAGCGGCTCTGGCAGCGGGCTCGGTGCCGGAGCCACAGCCTCTCCGTGCCACCTGGTGATTATCAGTTTGGATTGGTGCTCCGTGGCTGTGTGAGACACCCCCGTGCATGTTCTGTTTACTTCCCTAATTGCTGCCAAGTACCGAGCCGCTGGTTTTAAGTTTCTCTCTTCTCTCCCCTCCCCTTCTCGTGCTTTCAAGCGAGTTTAACACATGTCCAAGCATCGGCGGCCCAGCTCCGCTGTCAGGCAGCGTGAGCGGAGGCAGCAGCGGCTGCATCCCAGGCGGGAGCGGCGCCAGACTGTCTGCACAGGGCTGGGCGTGTCCCCCCGGGCTGGATCTCACCGGGACGCTGCCACCGAGCCGGGCTGTCTGCTGGCACCTCCGCTCGCAGCACGGGAGAGGCTGCGGCAGCTCCCACCCGCCCCGTCCCACGGCCCCACTGTGCTGGGAATGGTGTCCCCAGGAGATGCCATGTGCATCCCGTGGGGCTTACAGCTGTGCCCCTGGCACCTGACCCTGCTTCTCCGCTCTCTTTTGGGTGGCTGCTCCTTCCCTGGTTGCTCCAGGAGAGCTGGATGAGGCCAGGGATGCTGTGAGGGTGAAAGGGATGGCTGAGGGCAGCAGGGGATCTAGACTGCATCTGCTTCCAGGCTGCATCTGCTTGCAGGCTGCATGGAGCACCCTCAGGGACCACAGAGCTTGGCCATGAGCAGGATGCTCCTCCCTTGGTGCCCCTCTATCAGGGCTCGACTTTCTGCATCCCAAATCAAGCAGCTGTAATAATTCCCTTGCTTTAATCTTGGGTCCGAGCGGAGCTGGCAGGGAAGAAGGTCCTCAGTTCCCATCACTGATGGAGGGATGTGCCAACCACTCCTCGGGGCCTCAGGGCCAGGTCCCGTGCCCTGCTCCCTGCACTGGAAGCTGCATTCCTGTGCTTCAGCTCCTCGTGCCCCCAGGGCTTGCCAGGATCAGCTTTTTGGCAGGGTTTGGCATGGCACTGGCACTCAGGGTGCGGGCAGGGCAGGCAGCAGTCGGGCAGGGCCCTGCGCCAGGCCCTGGCTGGGCAGGGGGAGGGGGCTGAGCCCCTATCAATAATTCACCTCCGTATTTATAGAGGGAAATGTGTTGAATAATGGATGACGGGTGCAGCGGGGCTGTTGGGAAGCCGGCCCTGCTGCCACTGCAATATTTATTGGCCCGGTTTGCCGGGTGCTGCCCAGCTGCCTCAAGGCTCCGCGAGGATCGGAGGCGCTGCGGCTGCTACAGACTCACTGCTGAGTGCCTGGCTGGCACAGCGAGCATGGGCAGCTCTGCTCCTCTGCCTCTGCCCACTCCCCTCCACATAAACACACTGGGGGCTGGAGCCCCTCTGCTCTGGAGCCAGGGTGCTCACCTAGAGAGGAGAAGGCTCCAGGGAGAGCTCAGAGGCCCTGCCAGGGCCTAAAGGGGCTCCAGGAGAGCTGGAGAGGGACTGGGGACAAGGGATGGAAGGGCAGAATACAGGGCATGGCTTCCCACTGCCAGAGGGCAGGGATGGATGGGATATTGGGCAGGAATTGTTCCCTGGGAGGGTGGGCAGGCCCTGGCACAGGGTGCCCAGAGAAGCTGTGGCTGCCCCTGGATCCCTGGCAGTGCCCAAGGCCAGGCTGGACAGGGCTTGGAGCAGCCTGGGACAGTGGGAGGTGTCCCTGCCCATGGCAGGGTTGTGGAATGAGATGAGCTTTTAGGTCCCTTCCAATCCAAACCAGTCTGTGGATCCTTCTCCATCTCCCATTAGCCATGCTGGATTCTTGGCTCAGAGAGAGATGTGAATGTCCAGGGACAAATCCCCATCCATCCCTCATCACAGGGGGATGCCAGGGCTGTGCAGCTTCTGGGAGGGCCCTGCTCTGTGTCCTGGACATGTCCCCAGCAGCCCTGCACCACCTGGTCCCTTGTGCCACCCTGCTCGGGGACCCTCAGGATCTCCCCCTTCACTGATGCCACCACACTCCCTAGCAGACCCACAGCCCCTCATCCCACACCCCTGTGTTACAGAGAGACCTGTGGAAGATGTCGAACCCGAGAAACGGCGACACCAAGCCCCCATGTTTGCCCCGCAATGGACTGGTGAAGATCCCCACACAACCCAACGGCCTCGGCTCCGCCAGCATCACCAAAGGCACCCCTGCCGTGAAAAACCGCCTGTGCCAGCCTTCCTCCGTGCCTGCCATCCTCAGCCCAGCCTTAGCGCACCGCAGCGACCTGCCCATCCCCAGCCTGGCCTCCCCGCTCTCCTTGGCCACTCTGGCCAGCGTCTCCTCCCCTCCTGGCGCTTCCTTGGTGGGACTGAACGTGAGCGAAGGCTCAGAGCAGCCCTCTCCCGAGCGGCTGCCGGGCTCGCCCTCAGAAAGGCAGCTGGCGGTGGACGAGAAGATCCTCAACCGCCTGTTCTGGTACTTTTCGGCGTGCGAGAAGTGTGTGCTGGCGCAGGTGTGCAAGGCATGGCGGCGAGTGCTCTACCAGCCCAAGTTCTGGGTGGGCTTGACACCTGTCCTGCACACCAAAGAGCTCTACAACATCCTGCCCGGTGGAGAGAAGGAGTTCGTCAGCCTGCAGGGCTTCGCTGTCCGCGGCTTCGACGGCTTCTGCCTCGTGGGCGTCTCCGACCTGGACATTTGTGAGTTCATTGACAACTACCCCCTCTCCAAGAAGGGGGTCAAGTCCATGAGCCTTAAGAGGTCGACCATCACGGATGCGGGGTTGGAGGTAGGTAGCCCTGCTGAAGTGACCGGGCTGGCTGTGCTGGTGGCAGGTCAGTCCTGGTAGCCTTGGGGACACGCAGAGCTTTCACTGGTCACAGGGCAGGAGCAGACAGGTGGCACGGCCATCCCACGGCTGCTGGCAGGGCCCTGCCTGTGGTCTGGGCAGTGGGATAGGTGCAGCCTGTGCAGGCAGGGGGTCAGGAGGCTGTCAGGGGTTACATCCCTGCTGCCTGTGGGTGCTTCCAGGAAGGCAGAGTCAGGTGAGGTGGCCATGCTTCTCAGTGGGGATGTGGCAGTGGGTGACAAGCAGGGCTCTGGGGACGGGACATTCCTGCTTAGCTGGCTGCTCCCCAGCAAGGGGTCATCCAAGCAAGGGGCTGAGGCTCAGACACTGGTGGGGCAATCCAGGGGGCTGGGCATGGTCCCCGCTGAGAGCCCTGCCCTGTGCCATGGCCAAACACAACACCAGCTGCTCCGTGGGCACATCTCACCTGAGCAGCTCCTGTGCTGGGAGTGGGCACCGACCCCGACCCTGCCAGCAGCACCAGGTGCAGTGCTGGGGCTGCATCCAGGGGTCCCTGCCTGTCCCCTCCCATTCCCCAGTGATGCTGGCATGTCCTAAGGCAGGCCGTGAACCCATGCCAGGGAGGTCCTAGGGAGAAGACTGGACCCAGGCAAGACTGGGAGGGGTGGAAAGAGCCTTGAGGGGCTCAGAGGGAGCTGGGGTGGGGGCACAAGGATGCATGAGGGCGGGTGGCAGTGCCCAGCATGGCCTGACCCCCTGGCCCTCGGCAGGTGATGCTGGAGCAGATGCAGGGCGTGGTGCGGCTGGAGCTGTCGGGCTGCAATGACTTCACGGAGGCCGGGCTGTGGTCCAGCCTCAACGCCCGCATCACGGCACTGAGCGTCAGCGACTGCATCAACGTTGCCGACGACGCCATCGCTGCCATCTCGCAGCTCCTGCCCAACCTCACCGAGCTCAACCTGCAAGCCTACCACGTGACGGACACGGCTCTCGCCTACTTCACCGCCAAGCAGGGCTACACCACCCACACCCTGCGCCTCAACTCCTGCTGGGAGATCACCAACCACGGCGTGGTCAACATGGTCCACAGCCTGCCCAACCTGAGCGTCCTCAGCCTCTCAGGCTGCTCCAAGGTGACGGACGACGGCGTGGAGCTGGTGGCCGAGAACCTGCGGAAGCTGCGCAGCCTTGACCTGTCCTGGTGCCCCCGCATCACCGACATGGCCCTGGAGTACATCGCCTGCGACCTGCACAAGCTGGAGGAGCTGGTGCTCGACAGGTAAAGGGCCATGCTATGCCATGCTATGCCATGCCATGCCATGCTGTGCCATGTTGTGCTGTGCCATGCCATGCTGTGCCGTGCCATGCCATGCTGTGCCGTGCCATGCCGTGCTGTGCCATGTCACCCCATGACAAACCATACCATGCCAAGCCATGCCATGCTGAGCCACGCTGGAAGCAGAGGGTGCAGCATGGGGGCTATGGTTTGGGGACACCCATGGGTGACCAGCTGGCCCTGACACACCGTGTCCCGGCAGGTGCGTGCGGATCACCGACACCGGCCTCAGCTACCTGTCCACCATGTCGTCCCTGCGGAGCCTTTACCTGCGCTGGTGCTGCCAGGTAGGTGTGGAACATGGCTGTGCCCGTCCTGGCTCAGCACGGCAGAGAGGGCATGGTGGCACCTCCCTGGGGATGGGCCATGAGCTCAGGGTGGGCTCCCAGGCCTTGCTGGAGATCCCAAGACTTGGTGCCAGGAAGCAGAGAGCTCCTGTGAGCTCAGCAGGACTCAGCCCTGGCACTCTGACCCAGTACCCTGCTCCAGCACCCGGCTCCCTGCCCTGGCTCCCTGCTCCCTGTCCCACAACCCAGACCCAGAACCCCAGCCCTGCACTCCAAATCCTGTCCCAGCATCCTGCTGCAACACCCCACATCCTGCTCAGGCTCCCCTCCCCAGCACCCAGCTCCCTGCACCCTGTCCCATCACAGTCCCCTGCCCCAGCACCCAGAGCCAGCACTGTCCCAGCATCCTGCACCCTGCTCCAGGTTCCCAGCCCTAGCACCCAGTTCCCTACCCCAGCTCAGCACAGCTGAGCCCCGGTGCTGTGGTTGTCCCCACTGTCCCCCCTCATCCCCACCGTATCTTCTTTTCCAGGTGCAGGATTTTGGCCTGAAGCACCTCCTGGGCATGGGCAGCCTGCGCCTCCTCTCGCTGGCTGGTGAGACCCTCACCCTGCTACCAGGGGACCCCATGGGGCTGGGGAGGCACAGGGCATGGGGACAGCGAGCCCTGGGGACAGCCAGCACCCCCCAAGTCAGCAGGCACCCGCACCCAGCCCAGCTTGTGGGGAAAGACCCACACCTGGGCTCTTGGGGTGCTGTGTTTTTTGGGGTGGTGGTGTTTTGGGAGCTATGCTTTTGGGATTCAAGTTTTTGGGGTGTTGGTTTTTGAGGAGCTTCTCTGGGGGGCACTCTTTTTTGGGGTGCTTTTTTTTGGAATACTGATGCTTTGGGATGCTGGGGTTTTAGGCTGACGTTCTTGGGGTGCAGGTGTTTTGGGTGTTGTTTTTTGGGCCGTTGGTTTTTTGGAGCACTATTCTTTAGCATGCTGTTTTTCTGAGTTCTGATGGGAGTTTTTTTGGGAGCTAATTTTGATGATCTTGGTTTTTTGGGGTGCTGGTGCTTTAAGGTACTGGTTTTTGTAGGCATTTTTGAGTGCTCGATTTTTTGGACACCAATATTTTTGGTGGGTTTTTTTGGTTTTTTTTTTTTTTTGACCATTGGGGTTTTGGGGGTACTTTTTTTCAGCATGTTTTTTTTTGGGTTCTGTCTTTTGGGCGTGGTGAGTTTTGAGGTGCCAGGGTTTTGAGGTCCTGAACCTTCAGAGTGCTGTTTGGGGGAATTCAGTGTTGTGGGATGCTGGTGCATTTGAGATGTTATTTTTTGGGGTGTTATTTTTTGGGGGGCGCTGGTGTTCCGGGCTGACAGTGCACCCTGTGACCTTGCAGGCTGCCCCTTGCTGACCACCACGGGGCTGTCGGGGCTGGTGCAGCTGCAGGATCTGGAGGAGCTGGAACTCACCAACTGCCCCGGGGCCACCCCGGAGCTCTTCAAGTACTTCTCCCAGCACCTCCCGTGCTGCATGGTGATCGAGTAGCGCCGGACCCGGCCGCCCGCTCCCGCGCCCACCCCGGCCGCCATCGCCCACCCCATCTCCCTCCGGCTACTGGGGGATCCGAGAGACGTCCCCGATTCCAACCGAGCCCGGACATCCCCCGCATCGACGCCCCCGAGGGACGCGGGGCTCCGGGGGGAGATGGGGGAAGGCGTCGCCCCCGGCCGGAGCCCCCCCCGGGTACCATGTAAATTCCCCCCACGCCGCCGCCACCGCCCGTGCTCCTCCCGGTGTCCTGCCAATCCCTTCCGGACAGACGAATGGACATCACGGAAGTCCAAAGTGGGAAGGCTACGCTGTGTGACCCCCCCCGGCCGCATCCTGCTCCCCCCGCCCCGGTGCCGAGCGGGCACACGGCCCCGCCACCAAGGATGCTCCTGGGGACCAAAGGATGCTCCCAGGGTTGGGCGAGAGGAGGATGTTTATTTTTGGGTGACGGCGGAGGCTGGATGGGTCCCTTCACGCCCTCGGAGCGGGTCACCGAGCTCACCTCCCCCTCCCCCGTGCTGCGTGTCCCCTCCAGCCCCAGCCTTGCCTTTGGGGCACTTTCTCCCGGTGAACAGGATGCCCCTCTCCGCCCGCCCGCCGCCCACGCATGCTCGCTTGCTTCAGTCTCGTGCTACAGCAGGTTTCGGGGTACCCGGGGGGACGGTGACAAGTGACAGCCCCCACTGAGCGCCTCCACGCGGCTTCGCCCCGGCCGGATCCTGCCCCGCAAGCCGGGCTCTCCTGGCGAGCATCCCCCGCCGCCCTGGGGACCCCACTGCGCCCCGTGGGGCTGCGGGGACGATGCCAACGCCGAGGAGCGACCCATCCGTCTGGGATGGGACATCCCGGGGGACCGGGGCCAGGGCTCAGCCACCACGGCGACACCGGCAGCACTCAGAGACGACAGGAGGTGGCACCTAGGACACACTGCCACCACCACCGCTCTTCCAGCTGAAAAGCCATCGCCCCGATGCCAGGGGCAAGCGGGGGACCGGGGGGACCCCAGGGCTGAGCCGAGATGGGACCGAGCCCGCGCGGGGCTGGCGTGCCCACGGGGACCCAGCGCGGGAGGGGCTCGGTGGCCCCCCCGGGGCATTGCCCGCCGCCACACCAGCCCTGGGAGGAGTGTGGGCATGGATATGGACATGGACATGGGCACGGACACGGGATGGGCACGGACACGGACACGGACACGCTTTCGGTTTGTTTTGCCTTTGTACCGGCCGGGAAGGAACTGCTGCACCAACCGCCGCCTCCGCTCCCTCCTTTGTCCGAAACGCCCCTTTCTCACCCCAAAATGGCACAAAGGCCCTCGTGGTCCTGGAAGGGGGTTTGGGAGTCCCTGGGGCTGTGGGGCAGGGTGGCACTGCTGGGGCCCGGAGCACCCTGGCCCGGGGGTGGGGGGCTGCCTGCACCCCCAAACCCACCAGTGTCCCTGGACACGGGGTCAGGCAGGGCAGTGGCACAGAGGTGACACTGCAGGTGACAGTAGCAGTTTTGGGGTGCACAAGCCCCTGGTCCCAGGTTACACAGACAGCCCCCGCACGGCCCCCATGCCCCCCTCTGCACCCCCCATGGCAGTGCGCCCCCATACCCCCCGCACCCCTACTCCCCTGTGCACCCCTATATCCCTCCAGTGCCTCTGTACACCCCCAATGCACCCCATATGCTCTCGGCACCCCCATTTCCCACCCTGCACCCTGACCCACAGAGCACCCACAGACCCCCGACCCCCATTTATCACTCTGCATCCCCACATCTCTCTGGCACCTCCTGCACCCCGCATCTTCCCGGCACCCCTACCCCCAATGCACACCCTGTCGCCTGCCACAGCCCCCCATGGCAGGGTTCCCCCATGCCCCCCAGTGCACCCCTATAACGCTCCAGTTCACTCCTACACCCCCAATGCACCCCACATGCCCTCGGCACTCCCATTTCCCACCCTGACCCCTAATGCACCCGACATCCCCCTACGCCCCATTTTCTCCGGCACTCCCAGTCCCTCTGGAGTGCACCTCCGGCATCCGCATTCCCCCTGGATCCCACATCTCCCTGACACCCTCACCCCTAACACGCCCCGTAACCCCCTGGTACCCTATTCCTCCAGTCCTCAATACATCTCCTACCCCTCCAGCACCCCCTTCATCCCAGCGAGCCCCCACTCCCAGTGCACCCCACGTCCCTCCAGCACCCCCCGCCAAGGCACCCTATATCCTCCAATCCCCATTTATCCCCTTGCACCGCTATTCCTCCGGCAGCCCCGGGCCGCGCCTTGCCCCGCGTCCCCCGCTCGATGCCCGCCTTGGCCCCGGCCCCAGCGCGCCCCGCTCCGTGCGGGGGCGGGGCCTGGGCGGTGGGCGGGGCTTCACAGGGGCGGGGGCTCTTGGCGCACAGGGGGTGGGCGGAGCCTGGTGGGTCCCCGGGCCGGGAAGGGGGCGTGGCCTGGGGCGGGAGCGGTGATTGAGAAGGGGCGTGGTCTAACATAGGGGCGTGGCCTGAGGATGGGGCTGTGCTGGGGGCGTGGTCTCCAGCCAGAGGGGCGGGGCTGAACGGCAGCAGGAGGCGTGACTGGGTAAGGTGAGGGGGCGTGGTCTGCGGCAGGGGCCGTGTCCGTCACCGGAGGGGGCGTGGCCTCGCGAAAGACACGGCCCCGGTGGCGGAAGGGGCGTGGCCCGGCAGGAGGCGCGGCCCCGGTGGCGGAAGGGGGCGTGGCCCGGCAGGAGGCGCGGCCCCGGTGGCGGAAGGGGCGTGGCCTGGCGGGAGGCGCGGCCCCGGTGGCGGAAGGGGCGTGGCCTGGCGGGAGTTCCGCGGCGGCGGCGGGGCCTGCTTGGCCCAGGCTGCCGGCGGGGGAACTCGCACCGGGTACGGCTCCGGGAACGGGAACGGCGCCCCGCATGGAGGGGGTCCGGGACCGGGTGGCAGCGGCAGGGGACTCCGTGGGGCGGGAGGGGGTTGTGAAGGGGCCCTGGGGGCTCTGAGGGGTGGGGAGGGGCCCTGAGGGGGTGTAGGGTGTGAGGGGCCTCTGAGGGAACGCGAAGTGCGCTCCGAAGGACTGGAGGGGGCCCTGAAGGGCTTTGGGTCAGGAGCGGGCCCTGCGCAGGGGGAGGTGGGGGGTGTGAGGGGTCCGGGGGGGCTGTGGGTCAGGAAAGGGCCCTGATGGGGCAGGAGTGCAGGATAGGGGTTGGAGGGCTGTGAGGGGCCTCGGGGATGGGAGGGGACCCTGAGGATGCTCTGAGGGTGGAAAGGGGCCCTGAGGAGTGGGAATGTGAGGTATGAGGGATCTGTGGGACCTGGCGAGGGAAGGGCAGAGGGGCTGGAGAGGGCAGTGCTGCGGCAGGAGCTCAGCCTGGCTCTGAGGGTACAGCCCGGGGGACCCTGTGACCCCTCCAGGGAGCCTGGAGTAGCTGCTGCCCCCCTCTGCTAGAGAAGGAAGGTCATCCCCTGGTTTTTGCAGGCTTTGGGGCTCTGAGGCACCCCCACGGAGGTGACCGTGGCCTCACTTCACCCCACCTCGTGCTGCTCATCTCAGCCACAGTGCTGTATTTGACCTACATTATCAGCAACAGTGAAATATCTCAGGGCGTGGCTGAGGAGGGAAGAAGGAACCCAGAGAAGGTTTTCAGGAACTCCCTGAGAGGGAACCACAGAAGGCAGCAGGAGGAGAACCCGGAGTGGGCTGTATCTGACTCCCCACAGGCAGCTCAGTAGCCTCTCACCTCCACAGCCCATTGATGCAGCCCCAAAAAGCCCTGGCAGGAGCCACCAGGGCCCGGCAGGAGTCGCGGGAGCCCAGCCTGTCCCTGCCCAGCTCTGGCTGAGGTGGAGCAGGGCGGCCGTGTGAGTGTGCAGGCAGCCTGCTGGAGAGGGGACAGCACCCCCAGGACAGCCATGGAGAAGATGGCCAGGGTCACCACCGCCCTGGGGGCAACGCGCTGACCGGCCGCACCATGTTCTGCCACCTGGACGCCCCTGCCAACGCCATCAGCGTGTGCCGGGACGCTGCCCAGGTGGTGGTGGCCGGCCGCAACATCTTCAAGATCTACTCCATCGAGGAGGAGCAGTTTGTGGAGAAGCTGAACCTCCGCGTGGGCCGCAAGCCCTCCCTGAACTTCAGCTGTGCCGACGTGGTGTGGCACCAGATGGACGAGAACCTGCTGGCCACCGCCGCCACCAACGGCGTGGTGGTCACCTGGAACCTGGGCAAGCCGTCCCGCAACAAGCAGGACCAGCTGTTCACGGAGCACAAGCGCACTGTCAACAAGGTGTGCTTCCACCCCACCGAGGTGTACATGCTGCTCAGCGGCTCCCAGGATGGCTACATGAAGTGCTTTGATCTGCGCAAGAAGGACTCTGTCAGCACCTTCTCTGGTACAAACCTGGCTCTCGTTGTCTTGTTTCCTTGTGGGGAAGCAGAGTTTGGGAGCTTTGCCCCTTCCTTGCTTGTCCCCTCACCCTTAGGACAGACAGAGGTTGGGGGCTTTGCCTTCCCCTTGGCCTCTGGAGGGTTTGCTCAGGGAGTCATGCCCAGAGCATTTTGGTGCCCTTTTTTTGCCTCCCAGCAGTAGCTGGATCTGTGTGGGAGATGAAGCACAGTCACAGCATTCCTTGCTACCCCTTCTCTGTGCACCCCCATGGCTCTTCCAGTGGGGTTTGTAGCTTTGCTGGAGCTCTCAACTTGTGTCCCCTCGCAGGCCAGTCGGAGAGCGTGCGTGATGTCCAGTTCAGCATTCGGGACTATTTCACCTTCGCCGCCACCTTTGAGAACGGGAACGTGCAGCTGTGGGACATCCGCCGGCCCGACCGCTATGAGAGGATGTTCACGGCCCACAATGGGCCTGTCTTCTGCTGCGACTGGCACCCAGAGGACAGGTGAGTGTGGGGCCAGGCCCTGCCAGCCACCCCACCTTGCAGGACAAGAGAGACCCTAAAACCAGGATTGGGATTTTGTGGGGGAAGGCATGGTCTGTGATACCCTGTCCTCTTGTGTCAGGGGCTGGGATGTTGCTGGGAGATAGGAGTGATTATTGCTTTGAGCATTTGGGGCGGTGTAGGAGTGTTTTGGGTTTGTTCTTTGATAAATTAGGGGGTTTGGAAGCACTGGGTGTCCTATGGTTGAGTATAGCAGTGTCATGGCAGCCTCTTGCTCCAGTGCTCAGCTTGAGGTAGGCACTGCTTGGCTGCTCTGGGACACAGCTCGCTTGTGTTCAGTCATGTTTCCCTCCTGCCTTTGCCAGGAGATGGTTGGGAAGGATCTGGAAGCAGCTGTTACGGTGTGCAGGTCCCTTCTAGCTCCCTGCCACTGCTCGTGATCTTAGGCACTGAGAGATGTTCAGAATGGCCTTTTCCTCTTTGCTGTGCGTGGCGAGCAGAAAGCAGAGCCAGAGGGAACTGGTCTGGCTGGGATGCGGCTCCAGAGGCATGGAGCCATAACTGGGGGTGGGAAGGAGGGTGTTGCCTGACCTTGTTGTTGGAGAGCGGAGGTGGCAGGGGAGCTCAGTAGGATGGGCTGCAGCCCAGCTGCCTTTCTGTGGCGTGGACATGGTGCCACCTGTGCCGTGACCATTTGTGTGCCACGGTGGGAACAGAGAGGTGAACGCTGATCCGTCCTTGTCCCAGGGGCTGGCTGGCCACGGGCGGCCGCGACAAGATGGTGAAGGTGTGGGACATGAACACGACACGGGCCAAGGAGATCTACTGCGTGCAGACCATCGCCTCGGTGGCACGGGTGAAGTGGCGGCCCGAGTGCAAGCACCACATCGCCACCTGCTCCATGATGGTGGATCACAACATCTACGTGTGGGACGTGCGCCGCCCCTTCATCCCCTCGGCCATGTTCGAGGAGCACAAGGACGTCACCACGGGCATCGTGTGGAGGCACCTCCACGACCCCTACTTCCTCCTCTCGGGCTCCAAGGACAGCACCTTGTACCAGCACATCTTCAAGGACGCCAGCCAGCCCATCGACCGGGCCAACCCCGAGGGACTGTGCTACAGCCTCTATGGAGACCTGGCCTTCGCCGCCAAGGAGAGCCTCATCTCCTCCGACTCCAACCGCAAGCCCTACATCGGGGACCGGCGCCACCCCATCTTCTTCAAGCGCAAGCTGGACCCCACAGAGCAGTTTGAGTACATCTCGTCCTCCAGCGCCCTCAGCGTGTTTGAGACGGACGTGGAGAGCGGCAGCATGGACTGGTTTGTGCACACGGCCAAGCAGTACGCGCTGGCCGGCCGGCCCCTGGCCGAGCTCTGCGACCACAACGCCAAGGTGGCCAAGGGGCTGGACCGCAACCAGGTGAGCTGCAGGATGGGTGCTGCTGCAGGGGGGTTGGAGCCTGGGAAGGTCTGACAGGGACTGTGCTCCACGCAGGTGGCTCAGACGTGGACCATGCTGAGGATTATCTACTCCAGCCTCGGCACCATGTCATCCACAAACCTCAACCACAGCATGGGGAAAGGCAGCACTGCCCTCCCACTCATGAACAGGTATGGGGGGTGGGAGCTGCAGGGAGTGATGAGATGGGTAGGATGGCTCCAGGAGTAGGGGAGTGGGAACAGCTCCTTGGCTGGGATGAGGTTGTAGAATCACATCATGGAATAACAGAAGGGTTTGGGTTGGAAGGGGCCTCAAAGCTCATCTCATTCCAACCCCCTGCCATGGGCAGGGACACCTTCCACTATCCCAGGTTGCTCCAAGCCCTGTCCAGACTGGCCTTGGACACTTTCAGGGATCCAGGGGCAGCCACAGCTTCTCTGGGCACCCTGTGCCAGGGCCTCCCCACCCTTACAGGGAACAATTTCTACCTAATAACTAACCTACCCCAGACACAGGAAGCAAGCAGGGACAGCTCTCCCTCAGCCTCAGGCTATGCTGCTTTGCAGGTTGGCATTGTTTGAACACAGCCATTTCCCATGTTGGTGTGAGAAGTGAGTGCCCAGCCTGGCCCCGAGCTGTGCAGCCTCACACACTGCTCCCTCTTTTAACCAAAGTTTGATCTGTGGTGGGGCATGGGGCTGGGACACCTTTGCAGTTACTGAATTCATGAATCACAGAATCTCTAAAGTTGGAAAAGCCCCAGCAGCACTGCCAAAGCCACCACTAAACCATGTCTCTTAAGCACCACATCTACATGGTGTTGAACATCTCCAGGGGTGGAGACTCCACCACTGCCCTGGGCAGCCTGTGCCAGTGCCTGACCAACCTTCCCATAAAGAAATTTTCCCTAATATCCAAACTGAACCTCCTCTGGCACAAATTGAGGCCATTTTCCTCTTCTCCTGTCCCTGTTCCCTGGGAGCAGAGCCTGACCCCCTCTGGCTGCCCCCTCCTGTCAGGGAGTTGTGCAGAGCCACAAGGTCCCCCCTGAGCCTCCTTTTTCTCCAGGCTGAGCCCCTTTCCCAGCTCCCTCAGCTGCTCCTGGTGCTCCAGCCCCTTCCCCAGCTCTGTTCCCTTCCCTGGAGACACTCCAGCCCCTCAATGTCCTTCCTGTCATGAGGGCCCCAAAACTGACCCCAGGATCTGAGGTGAGGCCTCAGCAGTGCCCAGGGCAGTGCTGGTGACCAAGGGCTGGGGATGGTGAAGGTGTCTCATGGCTGGAGCTGCCAGTGTGCAGAGGTTTCTCCTGGAGCCTTTCCAAGGGAGAGCACAGCCCAGTTCTGCCAGCAGCTCGCTGCTGTGGAGAGCCTGTCGTGGGCTGAGGAAGCAGGAAAACTTGTTTTTCCTCTTCTCAATGACACAAATGTGAGGGGTGAGGACTCCAGATGAGTTGTCAGACCTCGCAGGGCTGGCTTCCCACAGTGAGTGACAGATACTCAAATAACACCAAAGGAAACAAGCAGTGTCCTTGACCAAGCTGTTGCTGTCTGAGACACGGCAGGCAGCAGCCTGGGGAGCTGGGCTCTGCTCCAGCCCCATCCCTTCCCTTTTCCATCTCGGTGAAGCCCAAGCATGGTGGTGCATAACAAACAGCCAGGCACCTTGGAGCGAGGCAGCTCCTGTTCACCTGCCTCTGAGGGGAAGGAGGTGGAGCCAAGAGCCTGCTCTGTGCTGGAATTCTTCAGGGAGATCTTTGCAGTGCATGTGCAGTGCCATCAGCCTTGGAGGAAGGACTGTGTGCACAGTCACAATGTGTCTTTAAGTCACACAGTGGGGACTGGTGACTTCTGCCCACAAGGGGATATCACCATAGCTCATATTTCACCATTCAAATTGCAACTGGACACCTGTATCCAGGCTGTTTGCTGGCTGAAATGGAAATCTTATACTCCTCTGACTTTTGAATTTGGCTTTTTTTTCCAGCTTTAACCTGAAGGATATTCCTGCTGGGCTGGGCAGCGAGTCCAGACTGGACCGCAGCAAAGGAGAAAGTCGCTCAGAAAACATCCTCATGGATTCCTCCTCCACCCTGATCAACAACGAGGGTAACGTTCCTGGGGGTCACAGTCCCAGTCCCACAGCTCTTCCCTCCTCAGCCATAGATAGGGGATGAACTGGGGCATTTATTCTGTGAATCAGGGTGGCTGGACGTGCTGCAGCCCCAGGGTGAAGGACACCGAGCCCCAGGGCGCTGCAGAAGGACAGTTTTCATTGCCTGGGGTGACAGTGACAGTGGTGGCTGTGGGCACCAGGAATGTGACTGTGGTGGGGAGCTGTGTGGCTCGGGCACAGCCTGGCATGCTGGGGCAGGACACTGGGAGGTGGATCCAATGGTGTGATGAGCTGATTTCTCTTTCCCTGGGCGCACAGACAATGAGGAGACGGAGGGCAGCGACGTCCCTGCGGATTATCTGCTGGGAGATGTGGAGGCAGATGAGGATGACCTGTACATGATGGACCATGAGAACCCGCACGGTGAGCGCACAGCTGCTGCTGGGACGTGCTGTCTGTCCTAGCTGGCTTTTCTCCTGCTCATTGCTGCTCTCTCCTCGCAGCTGAGGAGCAGGAGTACAGCCTCCCCCAGGAAGCTTTCCCCCTGCGCCACGAAATCGTGGACAACCCCTCAGCCTTGGACCACCTGCAGGACAAGGCCGACTCCCCTCACGTCAGTGGCAACGAGGCCGAGACGGTGTCGCTGACCCCCGTGGAGTCCTTCTCGCTCATCTCCATCTCCCACTCGCTCTATGAGAACCGCCTGCCCTCCGACTTCTTCAACCCCATCGTGCGGGACACGCTGCTGTTCTACGCCGAGCAGGGGGACGTGCAGACGGCCGTGTCCGTGCTCATCGTGCTGGGGGAGCGCATCCGCAAGGAGATCGATGAGCAGACGCAGGTGGAGCCCCTGGGGGGCCGGGGCGTGTCCTGGTGGGACCCACAGGGGGTTTATCCCAATGGGATGGGATCCTGCCTGGGCGTGGGGCACATCCCTGCTGCTCCAGCCCCTGTCGGGCCAGCTCTAAGTCAGGGTGAGCAGCTCCAGGATTTTGGTATCTGCCCTACCACCAGTCCTGGCAGGGATTTGAGGTGGGGGCCACAGGGCCAGGATGGGGAAGGGACTGTGCCCTGTTGATTTAGGGAAGGATGCTGTTCCCCCATTGCAGGGATCAGAGAATCACAGTATCCTTTAGGCTGGAAAAGCCCTCCAAGATCATTGAGTCCAACCATTCCCTCAGCACTGCCAAGGCCACCACTGACTCATGTCCCCAGGTGCCACACCCACACAGCTCTTAAATCCCCCCAAGGGGTGGAGACTCCACCACTGCTCTGGGCAGCTGTGCCAATGCTTGACCACCCATTATATCCAAACTAAATCCCTAATACCCAGACTAAACCTCCTCTGGCACAACTTGAGGCCATTTCCTCTTGTCCTATCCCTTGTTCCCTGGGAGCAGAGCTCAACCCTCACCCGGCTCCACCCTCATATCAGGGACTTACAGAGGGAGAAGGTCCCCTCTGAACCTCCTTTTCTCCAGGCTGAGGCCCCCAGGGGAATCTTGCCTTTGGGATGCAGGGCAGGGCTCCCGAGGGGGTTTCATGGTGAATGTGGAGGCTCAGCTGTCTGTGGCTGTCCCCAGGAGCACTGGTACACGTCCTACATCGACCTGCTGCAGCGCTTCCAGCTCTGGAACATCTCCAACGAGGTGATCAAGCTGAGCACCTGCCGTGCCATCAACTGCCTCAACCAGGCCTCCACCACCCTGCACGTCAACTGCAGCAACTGCAAGCGGCCCATGAGCAACAGGGGCTGGATCTGCGACAGGTGAGGGGGCCCCGAGGGGGCCCTGGGGACAGGGGCATAGGGTGGGTGCCCCTGTTCCCTCTTGTTGCCCCCTCGAGGGCTCTCCCTGCCCATGCCCATCCCAATCTCCCCATGCAGGTGCCGGCAGTGTGCCAGCATGTGTGCCGTGTGTCACCACGTGGTGAAGGGGCTCTTCGTCTGGTGCCAGGGCTGCAGCCACGGTGGCCACCTGCAGCACATCATGAAGTGGCTGGAGACCAGCTCCCACTGCCCTGCGGGCTGTGGCCACCTCTGCGAGTACACCTGAGCCCCCCTGAGAGTACCTCCCGAGAGTACAGCTGAGCCCCGCGCCGCCGGGGGAGTGGGCAGGGCATAAGCAGGGCAGGCAGCGTGCCCTGCGGGATCCCCCTGGGACTGCCTCCCCAGTATTTATTTGTGTAAATAAGGGCTGGGGGTGCACCCCCTGCCCAGCCGTTTTTTACTGGATTAAAACAAACCAGCAGTTGAATCGAGCCGTGCTTCCTGTCTTTGTCTCACCTGGATGCGGTGACCCCCGGGATGGGCCCGGCCCCGCGGTGTCCCCAGCGTCCCGATGCTGTTGTCCCCTTGTGCCAGGAGGCCCCTTTAAGCCGTGAGATGGGGCCACTTTGCGCTACCCCTTTAATTATGACCCATACCGGACCCGTAGCCACGCGCTTAGCCAACGGCCTTACGCACCGTGTGCTCGCGGTGCATGCTGGGAATCGTAGTTCCCGGTGTCTCCGGCGCCGGTCCTGATGGCGGCGGCGGCGCGGCTGCCGCTGCTGCTGCTCCTGGGCTGGGTCGGGCCCGGGCCCGGCGCCTGCAGCGACCCTCCGGGAGGCGGCTGGTAAGGGCAGGGGGCTGCCGCGGGGCTGGTCCCTGTGCCAGTCCCGGTGCCGAGCGGAGCCTCCCGTTGCAGGCTGGCGGGCACGGTGCCGGAGGAACCACGCTGCACCGTGGAGCGAGCCGATGCCTCCCTCACCTACTCCCTCTTCCTGCAGCGGTACGGGGCACCCGGCACGGTCCCGGGAACTGGGGGGCAGACCCTGGGTTCCCGAGGGAGCACCTGGGGGAAGGTGGTGGGGACCGATCCCGGTGCCCGAGGGTGGCTTGGAGCCAGTCCCGGTGTCCCGGGATGGGTCAGTGCTGGTCCCCGTGCTCCGCCCGTGCCGGACCCCGCTGGATGCTCCCCCCAGGTTCGCCTTCTCGCGGCCGGTGATCCTCGGCGGGGTCACGGACAACTCGGTGAGTGCCGGGACGGGACAGAGGGTGCCGGGACGGGACACGCCTGCCGGTGCCCCGGGAGCGGCGGCTGCATCCCGGCCCCATCCCGGCCCCCGCGCTCCATCCCCAGGCGTTCCGAGCCCTCTGCACCCGGGAGAAGCTGCTGGCGGCCTTCGGGCCCTTCCCAGTGCGGCTCAGCACGGCCAACACCTACTCGTACCGCAAAGGTGAGCGCGGGGCCGTGCCCGGCCGCGGGGCTGCCGCTTCCCCCGCTCACCCCTCCGCTTCCCCGCTCACTCGTCCGTTCCCTCGCCTGCCCCTCCGTTCCCGCAGTGGATGTGCCGTTCCAGGAGTACGTGGAGCACCTGCTGAAGCCGCAGGACCCGGCCCGGCTGGGCAGTGGTGGGTAGCGCCGTCCCGCCCCCCGCAGCCCCCTCCCCTCGCCGGGCTCAGCCTTCCGTGTCCCCGCAGACACCCTCTACTTCTTCGGGGACAACAACTTCACCGAGTGGGGCCCCCTCTTCCAGCACTACGTGCCCCCTCCCTTCCGCATCCCGGGCACCAGCCCCGCCTACAGCTTTGGGGTCGCAGGTGGGTGCGGGATGGGATCGGGCCGGGACTGGAGGCTCTCCCCAGCACCAACCCCTGCTCCCACCGCAGGCTCAGGCTCTGGCGTTCCTTTCCACTGGCACGGCCCTGGTTTCTCCGAGGTGATTTTCGGCAGGAAGGTGAGAACTGAGTCCTTGAGGAAGGATTTGGGGAGGGGGGAGAGAAACAAGCCCCTACCAGGTGTCCCTGAGCACGGGGAAGCACCGCTGGGGCTGAGCCCGAGGGGCTGGAGGGGATTTGGGAGGGGATGTGCTCCGGTGTTTTCCAGCGCTGGTTTCTGTATCCGCCGGATAAAACCCCGCACTTCCACCCCAACGAGACGACGCTGGCCTGGCTCCAGCACACATACCCCACCCTGCCGCCGGCCCAGCGCCCGCTGGAGTGCACCCTGCGCCCTGGGGAGGTGAGTCCAGGGGCTGCAGGGCACCCCAGGCCACCCAGCCCGAGCCATGGCATGCCACTGCTGTGTCCTGCAGGTGCTGTACTTCCCTGACCGCTGGTGGCACGCCACACTCAACCTGGACACCAGCGTCTTCATCTCCACCTTCCTGGGCTAGGGCTGGCGGTGACAGGGACACGTCACCATCATCCCAGCCAGGGCAGGAGCCACCCTCAGGGAAATGCAGCTGGTATTGGGACCAACTGTCTGAGAAAGTTCTGGTTTTTACTGGTCTTCACCCTCCCCCTTGGATTAAAGCTCTTCTACTGAAGCACACTGTGTGTTGCTACATCCCCACAGCAAATCCCGTCCCCATGGGATGGCACCAATGCCCAAGCCAGGATATCCCCAGAAATGGCTGCTGTGAACCACTCCAAATTCTTTTCCATGTTTATTGCTGAATTTTTTTTAATTCTTTTTATATATATTTTTTTTTTAATGGACATTGGCAAACTTCCAGAGGGTGCTCAAAAGCCAGGCAGGCCGTCGGCCGACCGAAACGCTGGAATCTCAGTTGGATGCAAATCTGTTGGTTATTTTTTTGTGGGGTTTTTAAGGGACTTCATTAAAAGGAACAAGAACTTTAACCCAGGTGGTTGTTCTTAGAGAACCACAGTCCCAGTGGGGAAGGGGAGGTGGGAAGCAGCCCCTTCCAGCCCTGGGGCAGTTGTTTCCCAGGAAAAGCCAGAGGGTGCGTCAGCATCCCGGCAAGTGGCTGTTTACTGGGAGGATGACCCAGCCCTGGCCAGGCAGGAGGTGGAAGGAGGATGAAACAACTCTAAACACAGGGAAGGATGGGGCTCCAGGTGCTCATCCCAGCAAGTTCCCTGTGGCAATCCCTGGAGCAGGACGTGCTCTCTGGGGACTGTGGCTGCCCTGGCTGAGGGGGTGATGGACATGATGGTGAGGCCATGGCCAAGGAGTTGGCATTCCAACCCCCAGGCAGGTCTCGGAGCCAGAGAGGGGAGCCAGGGAGCCGTGGTGCCCGCCCAGCTGCTGTGGCTCCTCGGGAAGGGGACAGGGTGACGTGCCCTCGCCCAGCGCCAGGCCTGGGGTGGACAGGGAACAGCCGGAGAGCAAGTAAGGCATGGTGCCAGCCCGGGGAGAGCCAGCTGTGCCAGGGCACCCGGGCGGGCCAGCGCTGCCCCCGGCCCCTCAGTAATCCTCCACCCAGCCGTTCTCTGAGATGAACGCGTCGATCACCTCCTTCATGGCGAGGTTGGGGATCAGCTGGTCCTGGGTCAGGGGACTCCGCGTCACCGGGTCAAAATGACCCACGCGCTGCAGGGGAGGAGGCAGAGGGGAACCGGTTACTCCACGTGCCCGGGCTCAGCCCTGAGGCACAGGTGGCTGTGAAGCCAGCACCGCGTGGCACCTGCCCCGGCAGCCGGGCACCTGCCCACGGGAAGAGGGAGAGCCCCTCGGAGGTGCCTCCCTGCAGGAAGAGGCCAGGTCAAGGTGCAAGACCCCTGCCAAGAGCCGCCTCCGCTTTGGGCAGGGCCTGGCAGCACCTGCTCCGCAGGGAGCTGCCCGGGCAGGTAACCGGGACCAACCCAAGGAGCCTGCGGAGCCCTGAGCTGAGCAAAGAGATGCCTTCCCACCCAGGCAAGGTCCTGGGAAACCCCCCTGCCCCTGGCCTGGCAGTACCTGGAGATGCTCCTCAATATCCTTCCTGTCGTAGGTGATCCCGCTGGGCGTGATGCAGGGCTCTCTCATCAGCTCAAAACTGATCTTCCCACACAGGTAGTCAGGGATGTCCCGCTTCTGGCTCGAGAGAGGCACAGCTGGGTCAGGAATGTGGTCTGGGAGGTGGTGCTGGCTCGCAGCAGGGAGCAGGGTACACAGCAGGTTTACAGGACCACAGGCTGGGCCACACTCACCTTCCTCTTCTCATCCACTTGGGAGAAGAGCTCGTCCATATCTGCCAGGTATTTGTCCTGAAAGAGAAGCCCTTGAGGGGTCTCTGGTGTGCAGGGGCTACAGGTCCCCAGGGACAGCCTCAAAGCCTCCCCCACCCATGGGTGCTGTGGCAGGTCCTCAGTGGCCCCTCTGCCTGTGCAGCTCCTGGCTGAACCTGGCAGGAGTGATCCAGCTTAAAAATAACCTTCCTTTGTGGGGCTATTTTTATCTGGGATTAGTCCCCAGCACCCAGACCCACATGTGGCCAAGAGCCACTTGTGTTCCCTCAGGGAACAACAGGCACAGCAGGAGTCACTGCTGCCAGGCTGGGACAAGAGGTGGTAGAGCAGCGGAAGCCATCATGGGGGGACAACCCTGCAGTGGTGGCTTGAGCCACAGAATGAAGGCTGTTGTACTGTGTCCCAAGGTCTCCCAGCTTTCACCTGCACAGCTGCAGCCCTGCAGCTTCCCTGGCTGCAGCAGAGCATGAGGATGAGGATGGGATGAGGAAGCCCCCAGCCCCCGCACTCACGTGTTTGGCCTCGATGCTGGCCAGCTGAACACGGCTCCGGCTCTCGTCCGTGTTTTCCTCCTGCTGAGTCTTTCGGCACTCTGCCAGCTCCCTAGGACGGAGTGGGAGATGGGGGAACACTGTGGCTCCCTCCCCTGCTGCAGGGCTCTGCAGAGGCACCTCACACAGAGCTGTGACAGCCTAATAAAGCACTTCCAGGTGCCCCTTACCTCTCCTTCTCGGCCACAATCAGCTTGGTCAGGTGAGAGTGCAGCTCGTTCTCTTGGTTGATCCGCTTCTCCTCGATGCTGTTCCAGCGTTTCTTCTTGGCGATGCGCAGCGCACTGGGGATGTCATCCCCGAAATTCAGCCGCTGTTCCTTGGCCAGGTTGTAGGCTGGGCAGAGAAAGGGCACCTCAGAGCCAGTGGCAGCGTCCCTATCGCCATCCCTGGCCCTCTCCCAGCAGACAGGAGCAGGGGACAGTGGCAGCATGCCCGCTCACCTCTCTGCAGGTTGGCGATGGCCTCGTCGTAGTTTTCCATCTCCATCTGGCACTGGCCCAGGAAGAAGTGAGCCTTCACGGACTGCCCGTCCAGCTCCAGCGCCCGCTTGCAGTCGGCCAGGGCCTTGTCGTGCTGCTGCATCTTCAGGTAGCACAGGGCGCGGTTGGTGTAGTACACGGCCACCAAGGGGTTGCGGTTCTGCGGGGACAGGCCCATGTTGGTGGCGGCGGCAGGGCCAGGACGTGCTGACAGCCGGGTGACTCGGAGAGCCAGTGGCGCAGCGCTGTCACCCTGGGCAGGGAGAGCCAGCAGTGGCAGCAGAGGCGTGCACACCATGGGGAGGTGCTGGCATGGATTGGGGACAGGCTGGGGCCGGTCCCCATAGGGCAGCCGGTGTCCCTGCCCCCAGAGGGGACTGTCCCCCCTGGCACCCCGACTGTGCCAGGGTGAGTCTGGCCTGCCCAGCACAGCCCAGGGACAGGGCAGGGTTTAGGGGAAACAGGCACAGGGTCAGGGCACTCTGGGGGTGGGTGTAGGGTGGTCCAGCTTGGAGTTGGGTGGGGGAGAGGATGGGCTGGAGGTGTCCAAGTCTAGGCCTGGGGGCGATAGTCCAGGCCCAGAGATGTGTCCAACCCCCCCCCCAGGAGGGGCCAGGCCCAGTGAGGGAACAGGGTCCAGATTAAAAGGGTCTCATCTCAGGGGTATCTTGGCCAGACCCTGAGGAAGAACAGTGCCCAGCCCAGGGAGGTTCCATCCTAGTGGTACCCAGGCCAGGGCTAGGGAGATGTCCAGACTGGGGGAGGCCCATCTTGCGGGTGTCAAGGCCAGGCGTGTGGCAAAGGTGTCCCATCCCCGGGGATCCCATCCCAGGGTGAGCCAGGCCAGGCCCGGGAGGGTGTCCAGGCCAAGGGAGGTCACCGAGGCCAGGAGGGAGGTCGGTGTGTCCCGTCCTAGGGGTATCCAGGCCGGGCCCTTGGGGACGGGGGTGCGGGCGTCCCCTCCCCGGTGCTCCCGTCCCGGGGGCCGGTCCCGCTGGGACTCACGATGGCGCGGCCGTAGCAGGCGGCGGCCTCGGGGTACTTGCGGCCGCCGAAGAGCCGGTTCCCCTGCTCCTTGTGCTCCTGCGCGCTGTGGCTCTTCTCGGGGCTGCCGCCGCCCGCGCCCCCCGCGCCCGGACCCGCGGCGCCGGGCCCCGCCGCGCCGCCCTCGCGCTCCTCCTTGCCCTTCATGGCGCGGCCCGGGCCGGCGCTGGGGCCGCGGCTCCGCTGGCTCGGGCGGCCCCGGCGGCTCCGGCGGCTCCGGCGGCTCCGGCTCCGCCGCTCCGGCCGCGCACTGCGACAGCGCCGCTTCCGGGGCGGGGCCGGGGGGCGGGGCCAGGGAGGGGCGGGGCCAGAGGAGGGGCGGGGCCAGGGAGGGGCGGGGCCAGAGGAGGGGCGGGGCCAAGCGCTGGGGCGGAGCCTGGCGGGCAGGGGGCGGGGACGGAGCGCGCCCGCAGGGGCGGGGCTAAGGGGGCGGGGCGGGGCGTGGTCTGCTCTGTGGGCGTGGCCTGGGCGGGGTTTATGGGGTGATGATGGCGGGGATTGGGGTGGGGTTTGATGGGGTTCGGGGTGGGGTTGGATGGGGTTCGGGGTGGGGTTTGATGGGGTTTGGGGTGGGGTTTGATGGGGTTTGGGGTGGGGTTTGATGGGGTTCGATGGGTTCAGTGGGGAGGAGGGCGTGCAGAAAGATGCGGAGGGACGGCTGAGGGGCCTGGATGGAGGGGATTGGGGTGTAGTGGGGTGCTGGGGGTGTGAGAGTCCCGGGAGAAGAGGGCGGGGTTGATGGGGATGGGGTGCGGGGGTCGGGGGCTCAGTGAGGGGTGGGGCTCAGTGGAGGGTTGGGGGTGGAGGGGCCGGGGGTGTGAGTGGGGGGAGGCTCGGCTGCAGCAGGCGGGGCTGGCTGGGGCGGGGGTGGTCCCAACGCCCCCCGCACCCATGTCCCCCCGCGCTGCCGGCCCCGCGGGCCTCCGCCGGGTGCCGCTTCACTTGTCCCGGAGTTTTCTGCTCCAGTAAGCCCCGACCCCGGCTGTGCCACCCCCCCGCGCCGTGCCCCCCGTCCCCCCGGGCCAGCCAGTCCCGCCGCCCGACCCCCAAAACCCCCTCCCCCGATAGACACACGAGCTCCCGCAGTGTGCAAAATATTTATTTATACTCCAAAAAGGTCTGGGGGGGGTCAGAGCGGGGACCCCCCCCGCGCCCCCATCCCGAGGCGAGCCCCCTGTCCCGGGAGGGCGGCTGGCAGCAAAGCGGGGGGGCCGGGGCGCGGGGAGGGGGGCGCTGTGCCCCGAGGGCACTGCCAAAATGAGTTGTGCCGGTCTCAGCTGATTCCTGCCGGGCTCTCCCCATATCCTTCTTTTGTTTTATTCCTCTTTCATTTATTTATATTTATTTTGGCATAGAAAAATAAATCGCTCCTCTTTTGGCACCAGTCCTTCGTGTGAAAGTGCAGGTCCTGGGGGGCACCGAAGCGGCCCCCACCCTGGAAAAGGGGCACGGGAGCCAGCGGGGGGATCCCCGTCATTCGGCTCCTTCCCGAGGGGCACATCCCGAGCCCTGCGGGCACCCCGGGGGGGTTGGCGATGCCGGGGCAGGGCTGAAGCATCCTTTGGGGACGGGGCTACAGCGGGGGGGTCGGCAGGGGACACGGGGGGGGCGCAGCCCGGGGCGGGGGGCGGCGCGATCGCTAGCACCGAGGGGGCAGGCGGGCGGAGGGTGGCCTGTCCCCATGTCACGCGCGGGGACTCCCCCAGCCCCTCCACCGGGCTTGGAAAACAAACCAACCGCAGGGCCGGGGCACGGGGGGGGCTACGGCGGGGGAGGGATCTGTGCCCCCAGCAGGTCGTAGGCGAAGATGTTCCAGAAGACGGCGAAAAGCAGGAAGGTGCCGTAGGACAGCAGCAGCACCCACCAGCCGCACTGGTCCTGCAGGCTCTCCTCGTAGCTGCGCAGGATGGTCAGCCCCATGCTGATGCCCACGATGGCCCCAGCCAGGTGCGCCATGAAGCTGGGCTGGGGGCCCGAGGCCGGCAGCGGCGGCGAGAAGCGGAGCCAGACTGCGCGACCAACCTCGGAGCTCACTGCGGGACAGAGCGGGAGGTGCTGAGCCCGCCCGGGGCCCCGCACGGCCGGGGGGTCTGGGGGAGGGTACTCACTGCACACCAGCGCCAGCACCATCCGCAGCAGCTTGTAGGGACAGCGCATCCCGGCCCAGTTCTGCGGGAAGGGATGGATGGATGGATGGATGGATGGATGGATGGATGGATGGATGGATGATGGATGGATGGAGGGATGGATGGATGGATGGGAGGGAGGGATGGATGATGGATGGATGATGGATGGATGATGGTGGATGGAGGGATGGATGGATGGAGGGAGGGAGGATGATGGATGGATGGATGGATGGATGGATGGAGGGATGGATGGATGGATGGATGGATGGATGGAGGGATGGATGGAGGATGGTATGGATGGATGGAGGAGGGATGGATGAATGGTGGATGATGGATGGAGGGATGGATGGATGGAGGGATGGATGGAGGGATGGATGGATGGATGGATGGATGGATGGATGGATGGATGGTGGATGGAGGGATGGATGGATGGGAGGGGACGAGGAGAGATGGATGGATGGATGGTAGGATGGAGGATGGATGGAGATGGATGAGGGACGGAGGAGGTGGATGGATTGGATGGATGGATGGATGGATGGATGGAGGGATGGATGGAGGGATGGATGGAGGGACGGAGGGAGGGATGGATGGATGGATGGATGGATGGAGGGATGGATAGATGGATGGAGGGAGGGATGGATGGATGGATGGATGGATGGAGGGATGGATGGATGGATGGATGGATGGAGGGATGGATGGAGGGATGGATGGAGGGATGGATGGCACCAGCAATGCCCCAGCACCAAGGAGCTGCCAGAACCCCCAGAGTGCCCCATGGAGCCCCTTCAAGCCCCTGCTCCTCCCCACCCACCCCCACCCCATGATGCCACCCAAGGTGGTTGCCCTGTGATGGTGCCACCGCCCCTAATGCCACCCCACAGCATGCTCCCACCAATGTCACACGTGGCTGCCCACCCCATGGCATCCCCCACTAATGTCCCACCACCTTGCCCAGCCCACAGACAGCTCCCACCCCTGCTGTCACCCCATGGCACCCCCACTCAGTACTACACCGTGCTGCCCACCCTAGAGAGCCCCCCCCCGTCCCCCCACTGTGTCCCCTTGTCCCCTTGCTGACCATGACAACATTGGCGAGGTGAGCAGAGCAGAGGGCGTAGACCCCCCCTGAGCCCCCGACCAGGGGGGCCCTCATGTCCGTGATGGAGACGGTGAGGGAGCCTGGGGGTACAGACACAGCTCAGCATGGGGTCTCGCCCCCACAGCATTCATTAATTACTGTCTACATTAATTAATTATGGCCTGCATTGCCCCCCAGCCCCCGGCCAAGCGATGCTGGCACTGCAGGCTGATATCCAGCAGAGCGCAGCATCCTCATCAAAGCTGTGCCCTTCCCGGGGCTGGTGACAGGGACCGGGGGGGGGATGGGGACGGTCCCCCCCAGGGGAGCACCCACCTGCCAGGACCCCGGCCAGGTAGAGGAAGCTGATGCGCAGGATGCCGTGCACCATCTCCAGGGGCACCCCGATCATCAGCTGCAGGAGGGCGTTGAACCCCAGCTGCTCCAGCCTGCCCGGGCACAGGAGGGGACAGGAGGGGGCTCAGCCTGCACAGCCCCCGGGGTGTCCCCGGTGCCCCCCCCGGCAGGACCTACCCCACGTGCATGAACATGTAGGTGAGGAAGCGCCAGGCGCGCGCCCGGTGCCCGGGGTGATAGACCAGGGGGCTCTTCATGTACTCGGGGTGGTAGGTCTGCAGCACCCACTTGTTCAGCCGGGCCCCGTAGCACAGGAACACGATGATCTGTGACAAACCCCGCGGCTGTCACCCCCCTTCACCCCACATCTGAGCCCCACAAGGGCACCAGGGTGTCACAGCTGGGGCCACCCATCCCCACTGCCCTGGGTCTGAGTCCCACATCTGGGCACAAGGACATCACAAACAGGGTCCTCCAACCCTTCACCCCACATGTGAGGTCCCCACGGGTACCAGGACATCACAACTGGGGTCACCCATTCCTTCTACCCTGGATTTGAGCCCTCTGTGGGTCCCATCCATGGGCACCAGGACATCACGAGTGGGGTCACCCAGCCCCACTGTCCTGGCTCTGAGTCCCCCATATGGGCACAAAGATGTCACATCCAAGGTCACACATCCCCTCATGTCGGCTGTGAGCCTCCTGTGTGCAGCAGGAGCTCACAGCCAGGCTCACCCAGCCCGTCCACCCCGAGTCTGATCCCTGCCAAGGTCTCCAGGACACCCCAGCCAGGAGCAGCCCCTGCCCCGTACCTGGGTGAGGGTGACGGCTGCCATGAAGACGGGGGGCGGGCAGGTGCGGTGTTGGTAGAAGTACCAGCGCCGGTCCATCTCGCAGGGCAGGATCTCGTAGGCCACGTAGCGGACGAAGCGTTTGTAGATGCCGAGGCCGGTCTCGTCCAGCAGGACGTCGCGGGGCAGCGCCCGCTGCCCGTTGGCGATGGCGCGCTTGAAGCTGCTGGAGCGCTTGCTGCTGATCTGCGGAGAGAGGCCGTGCCCGCGGGGGCCGCGGGGGCAGCTCGGGACGCACGGCCTGGAGCCACTCCCTGCCCAGACACCCCCTGGTGCCACAGCCCGGACGAGCCATCCCGGGGCCGCGCCGCCATCCCACGCCAGGGGAGTCCCCGGGCACCGCCGGTGCCCGCCCCCCTCCCCAGGGGCACAGGGAGGTGCCCGGTGCCCACCCCGGGCTGGCACCCACCCCGTCCCTGCGGCCGCCCGGCACTGACCAGGTCTACCAGCTCCTGATAGCAGACCTGCCCCTCGTCGTTGCCCTGTGCCAGGGCCACCAGCATGTCGAGCTTGGCGGGGTCCAGGGGCAGCTCATGGCTGTGCACCAGGCTGGCGAACGTCTCCACCCCGATGAAGCCGGTGTTTTCGGGGTCGAGCTGTGGGGCGCGGCACGGAGCGTCACCGGGATGCCGGGTCTGCGGCTCCCCGCTCGGCTGGGGACACCTCCCGCTGCCCCTGGTGCCTCAAGACTGGCTCCGCGACACCCGTCCCTGCCTCTGCGAGGGACAGCGCAGCCCCAGCCAGCCTGGATCGTGCCCCGTGAGGTGCCCTGTGCCACGCGGGTGCCCCGTGTCGTGCCGTGTCCCCGTCTCCCCGCGGCGCAGCCAACACTCTCCCACTCAGTTATTTCTCGCCGCCAGCAGCCTGCCAGCCAGGAAGCCACCAAGCTAAACACACGCGCAGCCCTGGCACCAGCCTCCTCCTCCTCCTCCTCCTCTTCTCCTCCTCCTCCTCCCGCTCCTCCCGCCGCCCTTGCCGCCGGCCGCTGGGATCCACCGCGCCCCGTGCCCGGGCACCCCGAGCCGCCAGGCACAGCGCACCTCGGGACACCCAGCGCCGCGGGGTACCCGAATGGGACCGCTCATGGGGACAGGGAACCCAGGATGGCACCAGGAGGGTGGAGATGGGGAGAGGGCACCCACGGTCAGAGCACAGCCCCTGCAATCACCCTGAAATAGTGTGGGGTTTGCTTCTTGCTTCTGCAGCGAGGGAAATGCAGGAGAGGAACCTCATCCTCGTGGGATGGGCAGGAAAAGGAGTGCCTGGGACATGGCATCGTATCCCCACCCGGATGGCGCCCTGTCCCTCGGCAGGAAACACCCACAGCCTCCTTCCCGAGGGGCTTTGGCTGCCCGGAGTGGGGTGCCCAGTGGGATGCGGGGTGCAGGGTGGATGCAGGGTGTGGGATGCAAGGTGGGATGAGGGGTGCAAGGTCCAGGGTGCAGGCAGCACTTGCATCCTCTCAGCAGCGCCCAGCCCATGGGAGCAGCCCCAGCCATGGGGGACGGGAGCATCCTGGTGTCACCCGTTCCCCTGCCCCACACCCTCCACCCCACAGGCTCCACGTGTGTGTGTCACGCGGGACCTGGCACACGCTGTCCCCACGCTGGCACACGCTGAGCCACTGGCCCCAGGAGCGCCAAGAGCCCTGCCAGCAGCCAGGGAGCCCCTCTCTGCTTTTGGGGTGCACCTCCCCTCCCCAACCTCACTGACCCCCTACGACCCCCCGGGAGGGCCCAACCCCCAGCCCCCAGCCCTCCCAGCACTGCTCCCTCCCAGGGAAGATGCTGCTCATTCCCGAAGAGCTCGGGTTCACGTGGAGTGCCTGTGCCCGAGGGTGGGGTGACACGGGGGACAGCAGCGCAGCTGCCGAGCTGGGGGTCTCAGCCAAGGTCACGGAAACAGCGCGGGGCGAGTGAGGGAACAGTTGATTTTCCTGACCCCCAAGAAATTCCCTCCCCATGCCCAGGGGAGGGCCGCCAGCTGGGCCAGGGCTGGGTGGGGATGGAGGGACGCGCAGGTGGAGCTCAAGGGGGGCTGGTGGTGATCGGGAGGCAGCCGGTGGAACCCCCTCGAGCCCCCATCGTGCCGCGAGCAGAGCCCCACGCCACGCAGCGCTGATGCTCCACAGCCTCATCCCGCAATCAGGTCACGGGGGTGGGTGCAGCCCCCCGCCTTGCCGGAGGGACCGAGCCCACAGCACCCCCGGGGCTCCATCCGGCACCCAGACCCCACCGGCGGCGCTGGGGCTCGGTGCCCAGCACCCCTCGTCCTTGAGGGCGCACCGGGCAGGATCCGACCCGGCGCTGACGGAGGAAGAGGCCACAAGTGAGATGAGTCGCGCGTTCTCAGCGGCACAAGGGGGGGCGGGTCCCCCGGGGCAGTGATGAGGGGTACCGAGGGACGCTGCCGGGGGCTGGCACGGCCGCGGTGGCCGCCCTGGGTGGGCAGCGCTGCCCGCTGCGCGCCAGCGGTGCCCGGTGCGTGCGAGCATCCCCGCCCCCGGTAGCGATGGCCGGTGTCCGGCGGCCTCCCCCGAGCGCAGCTCGGTGCCCGGTGCTCGGTGCCCCCCGGGCGGCCTCACCTGCTCCTGGATGAGCTGCAGCAGGGAGCTCCTGTCCATGCACCCGGCGGGCGGAGGGCTCCGCCGCTCCCCCGCGCCCGGGGCCGGCGAGCCGGGCAGGGGAGCGGCGCGGGCGGCGGCGGCGGCGGCGGGGGCGGCTCTCCCCGCCAGCCCCGCGTTGCGGCGGGCCCGGGAGCGAGCGGCGAGCGGCGGCGCCGGGAGCCGCCGATGGCAGCGGGGCGACGGCGGCGGCGGGGGCGGGAGCGGAGCCGAGCGGAGCCGCCCCCGCCGCAGCGCGCGGCGCAGCGCCCCCCCCTCCCCGCACCCCCCCCGCCGCCGCCGCCGCGCGGGGAACCGGGACCCGCCCCGCCCCGCCCCGCCCCGCCGGCAGCGCCGGGACACGGCCCAGGGCACGGGCAGGGAGCCGGCACCTGGCGCTCGCAGCATGGGATGGTGCCCGCATCCCGGTACGGCTGCGGGCATCCCGGTATGGGAACCCGCATCCCCATATGGGAACCTGCAAGCCAGTACGGCTGTGGGCATCCCAAGAGAGGAATCGGCATCCCATTATTATTAGAAACCTGCATCCCAGTGTGGGAACATGCGTCCCGGTCCAGCTGTGGGCATCTCGGTACTGGTACCCACATCCCAGCCCCGTGCGTGCATCCCAGAACAGTCTGTGCATCCCGGTGTGGATTCCTGCATCCAACTCCCCACATCCCAGCCCTGGGCCTCTCATGCTGTGCTGGTATGGGACCCAGTACAGGATCTGCATCTTAGAACAGGACCTTGTATTTCATTTCCAGTAGTGCATCCCAGTACAGGTACATGTATTCCAGTAGAGGTACCCACATCCTGGTACATGGTTTTAGCTGCACCCTGCTACGGGAATCCGTGTTCTGGTCCAGTACCTGCATGCCAGAGTGGACACCAGCATCCCAGAATGGACACCAGGATGCCAGAACCAGGTACCTGCTGAATCTGGCACAGGTGGCTGCGAACATTCCCTGCATCCTGACCCTGCACCCACAGGCCAGCACAGTCTGGGTACATCCCCCATGGCACAGGGGACACAGGGCACTGCTGTCCCCTGCCCCAGCACAGCACTCGTGGGGCAGCCTGGCACTGGGTCGCTGGAACTGACACCTTTATGTGACGTGCCCAATGTCACCCAGGCCAGGCTCCCCCGGCTCCCCAGGCAGGGCAGCGGGGTCCCCACGACCCATCCCTGGTACCACCCTCACTTCCTGGAGTCACAGCGCAGCCCCACTGTGGGTGCCCAGGGAGCTCTGGGCTTCCCAGCCCTGCCAGGCTCCTTCCCTGGGGACTCTGCGTGGCCACGCTGGGGTCCCATGGCCCTGCCACACGTGTCCCCTGCCCCACGCCCGTGTCTGTCCCAGCACAGCATCCGTGGCTCCGCACACCAGTGCTATTAATACACACCAGGGCACGTGGGCCCGCGGCTCCCGTGGGATCCAGCCTGGTTTGGAGTCACCAGGGAGCACCGCGTGTCCCGTTCGCCTCGGAATCGCCTCCTCTGCCCAGCGTGGCAGCACTGGCTGTGTCCCCCACCATCCCTGGCCATGTGGGGAGGGTCTCCTCTCCCACCCCACAGCCCAGAGGGATCCTCTGGGAGCAGCCCGACCCCATCCAGTGTCAGTGCAGAGGCTCTGGAAAATCCTTTCCTATGGCTGCACCCACATTCCCTGTGCCCAGCGCCCATGGCTGAGGCTGCAGAGACAGAAATAGCTGAGGGAGAAGCTGCCACGAGAAAACAGGAGCAGGGAAGGGAGGTGGCACAGCCCTGGGAGCTGCAGGTGCAGGGGAAAGTGGCTGCAGGGAAGTGGGGGACCCCAAACTCCACACGGGGATGGGCACAGAGATCCCAGGGCAGCCAAAGCCTTCAGCTTCCCATGGATCCCAGGCAGAGAACCAGAGGATCCACCAGCTCCTTCCCTGTCTCTCCTTTCTGGCTGGCACTTCTTGCACAAAGGATCTGTGTCCCCAAGCACGCAGGAGTCCTGGCCAGCCCCAAGCCTTGTCCCACCACACCAGGCTTCAGCTCCTGCCCTAAATCCCTCAAACGGGGCAGCCCAGGCCCTCGGGGTGGCCCTGCTCCCCAGGTGACACAGGACACGGTGTGCAAGCGCACGGTGTGTAAAAATTTATTTTGCTGTAGAGAACAAACCTAAAACATTTCAGCTCCAGCAGGGAGACACCAGGCATGGGCACGGCTGGCAGAGCCACGCACGGTGGGCACAGAGAGGGACATGGAACACGAGGGATGTGGCCCTGGCAGTGCCAGGAACCAGGGGCCAGCAGTGAGAGGGTGCCCGACTGGCAGAGAAGCTCCAGCACAGGCAGGGACCCCTGGAGGACAGCACTGAGGACAGCGGGATGGGGACACCACCCTGGGAGAGACACTGGTGCTGCCCAGCAACTTCTCAACCCCCTTGCTGGCTCCAGGCCACGGTAAAACATTTAAATAGACTAAACACAGAAAAAGCAGCTCCAGGTGCTACCTGGGAGCTGCTCCCGCAGCTGCCTGCAGAGACAGACCCTGAGCGTGCTGGGGAAGGCCGGGCTAGTGGCACTGCCAGGGGCTGATCCAGGCTCCCCTCGGGGGACAGGAACCCAGGGATGGGCGCTGGCCTTGCTCTTTGGGACTTGCAGACAGGGACACGCGGGGCTTTAGCCCCAAACAGGTGCTGAGCTCAGTCCCAGCAGCTGACACCAGCTCAGGTGTGGGCAGGAGACAGGGCAGGAAGGAGCTTCCAGTGGTACCAGGAGATGCAATGCCCAGAGCCTCACACTTCGGATAGGGCCCCGTAGGGGGACAGCAGGACACAGGGCCTAGGCCACAGCATGGCACCAGCTCAGTGATGGCACTGCCAGGGAAGGACTGGGCACACAATGTGCACCCAACACACTCTCCCAGTCCTTACCAGGGCTCCCAGAGCCCTGCAAATACTGGTCATCATGAATACTGGTGGCCAGGGGTGGGGAGGGTACAGGCCACACAGGTGGCAGGAAAGGAGACCAATGTGCTGCAGAACTCACAAGATTTTTGTGCAGAAACAAGAGAAAGGAGCTCTGGACAAACCCTGGTTATCACTGTCCCCCCTCAGCCCAGGACAGCAGCCACTGTGTCCCAGCAAGAGGGGCCAAGCCTGATTCCAAACACGGGGCTGGGGGGTGTAAGTACCTGGCCCTCCCTCCCCAGGCTGCCTCTCCCAGCACTGGCTGAGGGAAACCGGGACAGGAGATGGAGATGGGCTCCAGGGAGCTGGAGCCATGAGCTCATTTGACAGCTCAGCTGCTGCTGGAGCTCCCAGAGGCTCTGGGAGCATTGCCCCCTCCAGAATTGAGGGCACCAGCACAGCCCTCTGGGGAGGGGATGTGCCCAGTCCAACAGACACTGAAACACTCATGTTTGAGCTTAAAAACAAGCATTAAAAAAGTTGAACAGAATAAAAGATGAGGGTGGATCCTCCAGCTGCTGGTGAGGCAGAGCTCCTGGCACAGCTGCCTGCCCTATGGCCATGGGGGCCAGGAGGCCACAGGGTGAGGCTGGCTGGTGCCAGGGATTGATCCTGCTGGTGCTGGGAGATCTGGCTTCACTGGTCCTGCAGTCCAGGCTGGGGGCAAAGGAGCATTTCCTACCAGGGGCCAGCTTGAGGCAGGGCCCCTCACTGGGGCGTCGCTGGGGACAGGGAGCTGGTGTCACAGGGGGCACGGGGTGGAGAGTGGCTCTCATTTGTTCTTGGCCAGCAGCCGGTAGAGGGTGAAGCCCACGAGCGCCGTGACCGCCGCCCCCAGAGCCACCCGCAGCCAGAAGGACGCCACTCCCAGCTCCACGGCGTTCAGGTGCCTGCAAGGAAACAAAGGAGAGGCCAGTGAGCGTGGCTGTCCCAGTGCCCTCACCCCACACACGGAGGCTGAGGGGTGCCAGGGGGTGAGCCCAGCACTGGGGGAAACAGCCCAGCTGAAGGGCAGGCTCCAGGAGATTCCCATCCCTGCAAGCAGAGCACTCGTCACCCGGCATCACCATCAAGCCAAGGGAGGGCTGTGGGACAGATGTGGCTGTCCCCTCCCCTGCCCTGGAAACAGCTCTCCAACACCTAAATAATTAGACAGGTATCTGCCTTTCTAGGTCAAGCTGCCTTTCCAACTCTCCGTGCACGGAGAGCCGGGATGCCACGGGGACACTGGTGACAGGGAGCAAAGGGCAGCAAGGGACAGGGCTCGGTGCTGCCCCAGCGTACACACTGCCTTCCCAAACACGTGCTGTCCTGCACTAACGCCCTCCTCTCCTCTTTTCTCTCTCCCTCCATCCATAATTCATTCCCCACTACATCGGGGGAGCACAGCCAATCCCCGGCCCTCCATTACGCTGTTATTTATTTATACCACATACCCTAAGATATATTAAGAATATTTAAATTTTAATACTGCAGAGGGGAGAAAAAAAAAAAAGCGTCAGCTCTAAAAATAAAGTTGTTTATTGAAAAGAAGCTGGAGGGAAAACTACTCACTAGTAATCCCATCCTGCCTTCCAACACTCCCACTCATTCTCTCCGCGAGGGCTCGGCCCCTGGAGCTGTGCTCACCCTTCCCAGCCCTGGAGCCGAGTGATTCCACTCACAGGGATCCTGCTCCCTGCCCACAGCCCCCCTCCCTCACCTCCCATGACCAGCCTGGTGCTGTCCTACCCCATTCCCAGCCCCTCTGGGGTGCAGTTCCTCCCAAAGGGAGGCTGTGTGACAGAGGTCTCGCTTCACTGACCTCTTTTTCAGTCTGATCCATCTCATCAGGAGAAAATAGCTGCCACCCCCCCCCCCCCGCGGGCCTTGGCAAACTAAGCTGGCTACTCCTCTTCAGCATTTTTTATCTTAGGCTTCAAAAATAAACACTCCTGTGGCAGGATCTATCTACTAAATCTGCCAGAGACATACACACAGGCAGAAGAAAACCTCCCCCCTCTGCAATTAGAGGAAGAAGTGGCTTTTCTGTTTCAATTATTTGTATAAGCAGATCACAAAATCACAGAATCCTGGAGTGGTTTGATTGAAAAGGAACCTTAAAGCTCATCTCATCTCCCCCCCCACCATGGCCAGGGACACCTTCCACTATCCCAGGGTGCTCCAAAACCTGTCCAATGTGGCCTTGGACACTCCAGGGCTGGAGCTGCCACAGCTTCTCTGGGCACCCTGTGCCAGGGCCTGCCCACCCTCACAACCAGGAATTCCTTCCCAATATCCCATCTAATCCTGCCCTCCTTCAGCTTAAGGCCCTTGTCCTGTCACTGCATACCCTAGATGACACCAAAATCACTTGATGATACCAAAAGCTGCAGAGAAACCAAAGCAAAGGCAACGTGGCAAAGGCAGGGTTGGGACACAGCCCCCTCCCCAGGCTGTGCTGCCTGCAGAGCCCCTCCATGGCAAGGATACTAACGGGAAGGTGGCAGCAGTGGCCAGTTTGGTGTAGACAGCAGTGCTGGGTGGTCCCTGGCTGTGGCAGGAGAAGAGGAAGGGTGGAGGGAGGCAGTGCTTGTAGCAGAACTCAGCTGGGAAGAGCCCAGGCTGCTGGCTGGCTTCCGGCAAGTCTGTTTTGGAGGCCACGAAGACACAGGGGATCTGACTGTCCAGGTAGTGTTGCTGCAGAGACAGAGAAACCCCAGTGGGGCTTACTGACCAGCCCCTGGGAGATGTGGGGCTGCCACAAAGGCTGATGTCCTCCATGCCCCTGATGAAGTCAAACAGGACCCCTGTAAAGTCTGCCAGGGTCCCTGCCAGCTACCTTGTAGATGGTGGCACAGTAGCTGAAGGATTTGGGGTCACTCAGGTTGTAGATGAAGCAGGCAACATCGCAGGCTGTGTCTGACGGCTTCGTGAACGTCGTGTCAGCGCTGACCTCATACAGCTGCAGCAGAGGGGACAGGGAGTGTGGCACAGCACTGTCCCAGGGGTCAGCTGTTCCTCACACCAGGACAGCCACAACCACAGCCTAGCGCCTTGTGCCAGGATATGGGAACACTCCCAGTCCTGCTCAGAGCCAGACATGGCACAATTCCCTGCTCCCCACACTTACTATGAGGTACTTCTCCTGGCCATTGACCTGCACTGTGTTGATGGTGTAGAGGGATGGCTGTCCTGGGTTCTCCCTCTGGGCCTGTCACCAAGGAAAACACCGTCTCAGGCAGTGGAAACACGAGCAGTGCTGGGGGAGGGACAGTGTTTCACATTGCCCTGAGCCCCCCTGGCCTGACAGCCACCTGAAGGGCAGACAGGGCCTGCCATGAGCTGTGGGGCTGCTCCTGACAGGCAGGGAAAATCAGCATCGTTGTGGTCACACTGGGGAAAGGCACAGCCCCTCTGTCCCTTGGGACAAGCACAGGGAGCAGACCCATTGCCTCAGCCAGGATTACGGACACCAAAGCCACCGGCACAGAGGGGGTGTGAAGCATGGGCAGGGAGAGCATCACACGGGGGGGCCTGGCCACGGGCAAGGAGGGGCCATCACGGGACAGATGGCTCCAGAAGCCCCGGCTGAGCCTCCTGCTCCGCCCCGGGAGCGTGGCCGGGCAGGGAGCAGCCACTCACCGCCAGGCTCCTGCCGAGGAAGGCCTGCAGGAAGGCGGACTTGCCTGCGCCCCGCGCTCCCAGCACCTTGCACAGGAACACGTTCCTCTGAGTCTGCCCTTTCTCCAGATCAATCCTCTTCTCCCGGGTCACTGGCAGGAGAGAGGGTGGTGAGAGCCAGGAGGGACCCGAGTTGTGACAGAAGGGGAGGGCATGGTTGTACCTGTGAGGGCTTGTGTCTGGGAGTCCTGCTCTGAGAGGATGGGGTAGCCCAAGAAGCCCAGGCACTCCAGGCAGTGCCGTACGTCCAGGTAAGCCACGAGCCTGGAGAGACAGAGCGCACCAGGAGGGTCAGCAAGGGCTGAGTGATGTGACCAAGGGCCAGGGAGAGGGACTGAGCTTACGTCCACTGGCAGAGGAATCCATGCAGGGAAAGCAGGCCTTTATCAGTGGTGCATACCGTGTTGTAGAGCTCAGGGCCCCAGGGCACGCAGGGGAACACGCTGAAGAAGTTCTGCAGCTCTGTGTGCGACAGGGCTCCGTCCTGGTCCTGCCAAAACACAGCGAGTCACCAGGGAAGGCAGGACCCAGCCCATGCCCAGTGGCCAGAGGGGGCCCTGCCACACCAGGCACCTCCCTGCTGTGCACTGTCACAGGGATGCTGTCAATGGCACAAATCGATCGATCACAGCGAGGCCGGAGCTGGGCGAGCTCACAGAGCCTGTGCCTTAGGGGCTGCCAGCACTGCACAACAGCAAACGTGCTCTGGGATTGCAGCTGCAACCAGGCAGGGCCTGTCCACGCCCACCCCACAGCCCTGAGCTGCTGTTCCTGGCACTCCTGGAGCCAGCTGTCCCACAGGAGCCTGCATCAGTCCACCCTGGCCTGCCACAGGCCAACTCAGCACTCAGGCTGCTGTGCCTGAAAGGGACTTGCCGGCACCTGGGTACCCAGGGATGTGCATCCATTCAGTTCTGCCATTCCCCATGGCCACAGAGCTCATCTGGGCTCACAGGGATGTGTGTCCACTCTCCGCTGCCATTTCTGAGCCACTTCCCTTTGTCACAGAGCTGCCATACCCCAGATGCACATCACCATCTGAATAGCCAGTCTGAGCATGTGCATACAGATCCAATGCATCCCCTTCTCCCACTCTCCAAGAGCCTGAGTTTGGCACAAATGTGCTGCTTTCTCTCCCTCTCTCCAGCCTGGCAGCCCTCCACCAGGCTGGCAGGTGCTGGTGTTTGGTCCATGGCTGCTGGCCAACAGCTGTGCCCACTTCCCTGCCTGCATCCCTGCCCACTTCCCTGCCTGCTTCCCTGCCCCCCTGATGCCAACTGAGACCCAGTCCCTGAAGGCCCAAACTGACCTTTGGCCAAGAGTGGTGACCACAACCCCACATCCCTGACAGGCCATCAGACTACCTACAGCTCACTGTGGCCACCTCCTGCTCCCAAAGCCTCCAAAGAGGGAATGCATGCGGCAGAGCCCCTGGTGCTCCGTGGGCTCCCTGGCACAGACGGGTGGTCAGGGGAGCACCTGTGCCCAGGTGTGCAGGCCCAGCAGAGCATCCCCTCCCCTGGAGCCCCTGCACTGCTGCCCACCTTGTCGTGCTTCTCAAAGAGCCTCTGCAGGAACTGGTATCCCAAGTGGTTGAGCTCTGTGGAGCAGCCGGGGGGCACACGGAACCTGTTGGGAAAATCATGGAATGATTCCTGTTGGAAAAGCCCTCTATGATCATCAAGTCCAACTGTTCCAACACTGCCAAGGCCACCACTGACTCACATCCCCAAGCGCCACATCTACATGGCTTTAAATCCCTTCAGGGATGGGGACTCCACCACTGCCCTGGGCAGCTGTGCCAGTGCCTGACCACCCTCTCAGTGAAGAAATTCTTCCTAATACCCAACCTAAACCTCCCTTTTATCTTTCGTATCTTATTCTCCAGTTCAGACATCTGAAAGAGCCTCCTCAAGCCCTGAAGGAAGCTGTGTGTGACCACATCTCCCCCAGAGGACACAGCTCCCCACTCCCTCCCTGCTCAAGGTCAGCTGTTGCCTCCAGGCCTGGCTATTCCTTGACACACCCCCTTATTTTGGGGAGAATCCCCTGAGGATGCACACTGGCCTTTCCTCGGCGCTTCCCAAGCTGCCCAGGAGATGCTGTGCCCTCACTCTGCCTCATGCCCAGGGTTTCAGCAGGGCACAGCAGTGCCCTGGGGTGCCATCCACCAGCATGTCCCTGTCACCTCCCTGCAGCCTGCTCTCTGGGAAGAGGAGAAGGCAGCTCCCAAGCCAAACCCTTCCATTTCTGCCAGCTCCACATCTCCGGAGTGGCAGGGAGCAGAGCAGGGATAGTGGCTGCACAATCAGCCGTGAGGGCTGTGCTGACAGCTCACTGCTCCCGACAGAGCTGCTCTGCCTCGCTCAGCCAGGGACAGAGCAACCTCCAAGAACCCCTTTCTGATGTCAAGGGAAGTCTGGGATTTCACTCCCCACCTTCCTGCCTGCCTAAATCAGCAGCCTCAAGGCCTGCTGTACTTGTCCCCAACCCCATGGGTCAGCTCCTGCCTGAGGGGAAGGTAGGGACCTAAGGGTCCACAGCAGCTCCTGGAGTGCAAGGATCCAGCCAAGATGCTGGGGATCCTGAGCCATGACCATGGGAATGTGAGCCCAGCCCAGCCCTGGACACCCACTGTGGGTACAGGTAGTCATCTGTCAGCTCCAGCTCGTCATCGTAGCCGAAGCGGCGCAGGATGGTCCAGGTGGTCTCATGCCGGCCCCTCTGGATGAAGAGGGTGTTGAGGAAGAGGAAGCCTGCAGGAGAGATCAGGGGGCTCAGCCACAGGGGAGTCAGTTCAGGTTCAGGGATCCACTCCTCAGAGCCAAGCTCTCCCTGGGAAAACAGACTGCCGAGACAAAGATCTAACAGCCACAACAGGCTTGTTTTAACAAGAGGGACTAATTAGCCTTGGAATGAGAGCCAGGAGGCTCAGACCAAGGACAGAGCCCCTTGGGATGTGCTGAAGGAGGGGGGTTCCCCCCATCCCATGGGAAGGAGCAGGGAGCCCTGGTGCTGTTACCATTCAAGGTGAGGCCGTTGTCCTGCACCCCGTCCGTCGTGTTCTTCCACACAACCATCTTCACATCCTCCAGGGCCTGGGGAGCCAGGGGGTTCCCAAAACAGGACTTCTGCCTCCCAAGAGAATGAATGCTATTGTCAGCAAAGCACCCAAAGAGAACAACCCTGTCTCACCAGGTTCCCTCTCCCCTGGTGAGGAATGGGGTTTCAGTGAGGGAAAACCCACCCAGCTCAGGGATTTCTGCCTTAGGCCTTGACCAAACCCCTGTTCTTCAGCATCCCAATAATTTAGGACTCTCAGCATCTCCAGAGCTTCCTGCTCTTCCCACGGCAGAGCAAACTCAGCCCAGGCTTAGGAAGATGGAACCCCACATGCTCAGAGATGCACCCTGCAGTGCTTTAGCTGTGCCACAGAGGCACAGAATAGGAACGGAGAGGAGAGGGACAGATTACCTGCTGGAAAAGGAATCCCAGGCACTGGGGAACTCCTCAGCTCTCCCTACCTGGAAGTAGTTGAGTTCATCATCACTGAGGATCTGGTTGTTATCCTGGTCTGAGAGGTTGAAGATCCGGGTCAGCGCTCGAGCACAGGCGGGTTTGAGCTGCAAGGACCAACCATGGTGACAATCACAGGGCACCAGCCACAGCCTGGCCCTTCCTCCTGCAGCCACACACACACAGGGCTCCCTTCCTGCACTTCCAGGCCAGTACCACAGCCACCTTGGAGGTGGGAATCATGGAATCATTAAGGTTAGAAACCCCCTCCAAGATCTGAGCCCAGCTGTTCCCTCAGCACTGCCAAGGCCACTACTAGCCCATGTCCCCAAGTGCCACATCCACAGAGCTTATAAATCCTTCCAGGAATGGTGACTCCACCACTCCACCTGTGCCAGTGCCTGACCACCCTTACCATGAAGAGATTTTTCCTAATATCCAATCTCAAGTCAGAGAGGACAATCCATGGGGAATTCTTCTCTCAGACCCTTCCCTCCACAACCAACACATGGCCTGGAGCACAAGGGCTTCTGCCCCAACACACCCAGGTCCTCGCAGGTCTCTGTCTGCCCAGCTGGCTGTACTGAGCACAGGAGATGGGCACTGTTCCCTTGGCCTGTCTGTGCCAGCCCAAACCCTCCACTCCCATTCCAAAAGCTCCAGCCCAGAGCAGTGTGGTGGGAAGGAGAGTCCTCCAAGAGCCCACCTGCTTCTCCTCCGGGTCGTAGAGCGGGGCAGTGGGGTGCAGCACAGCTTTCTGGGCGTAGTAGAAGAGCTCAGAGATGTTCTTGAGGTTCTTGGCAGAGCACTGGGGATTCAGAGGAAGAGAGCCCTGATGAAAAGGGCAGGGGGAGGATGGTACAATCTCCCCAAGCCAGACTAGTTGTGCCTCAAAGCACAGAGCAACATTTGTCCACCATGAGGAAAAATCAAAAGGGAAAATCTACTGAGTTTT
Source organism: Eopsaltria australis (assembly GCA_034509425.1). NCBI lineage: Eukaryota > Metazoa > Chordata > Aves > Passeriformes > Petroicidae > Eopsaltria > Eopsaltria australis. The sequence continues at coordinate 493,634 of JAVTVJ010001682.1, read as the reverse complement.
GCTCTGGCTTTGCTGTGCCAATTCCACAGCCCCAGAGCCAACAGGGCCTGTGGTGAGCTCCAACATCAATTCCAGCTAGAGAGCTACAGAGGGCAGACACAGAAAGCTGCTCCTTGCAGGGGGTGAAGGACACAAAGCCCAAAGCACAGGCTCTCAACGCCTGGACAGGGGGACTTGTGCAGAGCAACATCATCAGGGCAGCTCTCCACTAGCACAGAGGCTCCTACCAGACCAGCATTCCAACCCCTCAGGGAGGCTCTGCACACCCCCTCCAGCTCCCTCACCTCCACGCAGGTCTCAATCTCTGAGAACTGGTTCATGATGGGCAGGATGACCTCCATGGAGCTGCCCACCTGCAGGTCAGACTTGTTTCCCACTAAAATAATGGGGATTCTAGAAAAGACACAGAGCACAAGTGAGGCCACCCCTCTCTTGGTCCCAGCACTGTCCCAGCCATTGGTGCTCCCATGGGCAGAACAAGGAGGCCCCAGCTCTGCTCTGCAAGGTCCAGAGCAGCTTTCCTGCCTCCTGCAGCCGGGGGCATCCATCTGGAGAGACAGACTGCCTGATCCTGCTTATGCTTTCACCCAGCAACAATATGTTCAGGAGCCTTTAATCCAGCACAGCAGCCTTCTGCCCAAGTGATCCACACACAGACTGAAGCTTCTGTGCTCCCAGATCCCCCCCTGGCAGCCTCCTCTCCCTGTCAGGCTGAGAAGAGATCAAGGGGGGAGAAGGACCCCTCCTCAGTGACCCCCTGCCTCAAGTGGATCTCTGGTGGAGAAAAGTCCTCATGTGCTTCTGCTCTAAGTGGTCTGGCCACAAACCACAGTCCTGGGATGGTTTCAGTTGGGAGGGACCTTAGAGTTCATCTCATCCCACCCCCCGCCATGGGGAAGGACACTTCCATTAGACCAGGGCTCCAAGCCCTGTCCAACCTGGCCTGGATCAAACCACAAAGCTGGTTTGCTCTCAGTACCCTCTGAAGGAGGTTAGAGTGATGGGCACTCCACAGCCCCAAGAATTCCCCAATTCTGCACCCACAGATCACACCCCACACAGTACCTGGATCCCTTTTCAAGTCCCCCATTCACCATGGGGATCCACTTTGTGCGAATCTGGAAGGTGAGGAGAGGGAAAGGGCTGTCAGCACAGCTGGGGGAGGCAGAGGCAGCTCCCAGGCAGGCAAGAACCGGGCCCTGCAGCCATCTGCTCCCTGGCATTCCCTCACACCAGCAGGCAGAGCAGGCCCAGGGATGCTGGATGCCAGCACCAGGATGCAATAAGCCTGTTATCCTGTTGTGAGGGAGCACCCTTGGGCAGGGCTCAGCCTCTGCTTGCAGGGGTCTCAGACCCAAAATCCCTCACAGGGCCAGGGGTCATCCATATGTGCCCACAGCACAGAGCAGCACAGAGACCCCAGCACCGGGAACCCCTCTGGCCCTGCTGCCGAAGCGGGGCCGCACTGGGGACCCATTACCTTGTCAATGGTGTTCTCCTTGGTGACATCGTACACCATACAGACCACGTTGGCCTGCAAAAGAGCAGAGGGTGGTGAGGGGGTCCCTGCCACAGGAGGCACAGCAGGGAATGCCGTGGCAGCAGGGAATGCCAGCAGAGCTGCCAGGGAAACGCAGCGGCCAAGCGCACGTGAGCACGGACACGTACACAGCCCCCGACTGGGCAGCCCTCAGCACGAGCCCACGAGAGGCTGGGAGCAGCTCCTCTGCCTCGGGAGCTGCTGGGAGAAGTTCCTCTGCCTCGGGAGCTGCTGCTCCCACGGCCGCCAGCCCAGATCCCCCTTCCACAGCAGCCGTGTCCTGGCCCTCCTCCCCTCCTGACCCCATGCAGACAGGGCCGGCACAGAGGCTTTGTCGGAAGCAGACAGGAGGGATCACTGGTCCTTTCAGGAGAGAGTTTAATGCTAATCCCGAGGACACACAAGGGTTTAGGCAGGATTTCCTGGAGCCATTTAAAGCGTCTGTGTACTCCTGCTGTCTGGGTGGAGGGGGCAGGACCCCCGTGCCCACCTCCTAGCCATTAGCCACCAGGGTTGGGAGATTAAATAGCTTTGCCCACGTGAGAGAGATGGTTTTATTATCCATAATTAAAAGGTCCCCACGTCTGCAGAGTCAAGGCTAATCCCAGGGCAAAGAGCAGCTGGGTCCAGCCCAGGCAGACAACTTAATTATTCCTCCATGGCTGCTTTGAGGGCTCCCTCATCCCTCCCTGCCCAGCACTCGCCAGGAGCTCCAGCTCCCAAATTAACTCCTCTGTGCCACTGCTTCATCAGGCAGCCACAGGGATCTGTACAGGGAGAGGGGTCTTGCCCAAACCCAGCAACTGCTTCTCCCTCTTTTGACTCCATGGGGAACATCCCGAGGCTGAGAGCACAACATCTGCTCCTCAGCCTCCTCCGCCCCCGTGGGCAGTGAGCTGCCCCCGCCGCTCGCCTTCTGGAGGCTGCCTGGGGGCTTGGACAAGCCACACACCACAGCTTACAAGACAGAGCAGGATTAAACAAGCCTCCAAACAAACCAAGAGCATTAATCCGTGGATAACCAACTGCCTGTGCCTCTCAGGGTGGCTAACAGGGAGGGGAGCAGCCACGTGTCCCCTGGGGACTGCAGCCTCCTGTCCCCATGCTGGCCAGCCCTGCTCACCTTGGCGATCTCCTCCTGCAGCTCCTCCACTGTCTGCTCCGACTCTGGAAGGGAAATGAAGCCATCACCAGCTGCCCAGGCAGGGGCAGCCCTTCCCAACCCCCTCAGCCAGGCAGGGAAGGGGAGGAGCCAGACAGGACAGGGCTCTCTCTACCTGAGTAGTCCACTATGTGCGTGGGGACCTTCTCAGGGGTGACATCGGCCGGGATCGTGATCTCCTCCGCCCGGGGCGGCACCTGCAAAGCCAGCACACCCCATCCAGCCACAGGCAGCCAGCAGGACAGGTGACAAGGGACTTCAGATCCCAACGTGGCCACTGCCAGGCCAGGATGAGCTGTGGATCACGGATTGCTCTTGGCCCACGAGGCTGTAGCAGCCCCCTGCACTCCAGCCCTTGCCCAGGCAGTGCCCTCGAGGTGAAACTTCCACCTGCTTGCCTCACACACAGCCCCTGATCCCGCGGCAGATAAGCCCAGGGCACTCCTTAGCTCCCTGGGCTCCTCTGGGAGCAGGGCTGGGCTGGGAGCACGGAGGGGGTGCAGGGTCCCCCCTACCCGCTGAGCTGATGCTGCCCAGCACAAAACCATGGAGGGCAGCAGCTGCTCATGAGCAGTGGGAGAAACCATCTGATGGCACAGGGAAAACACGCCTGGACAGAGTGATCCAATTTCCCCATCCAAACTGTGCTAGGACAGCAAGCTGTCAAGGGGCACAGGCGGGCTGGATGCTGCTGCTCACAGCTGGCCTGGCTGGGAGCACCAAACCCATCTCCAGAGGGTCCAGGGGGCAGGGAATGGGGCCTGGCCCCTTCCAAGGGCTCTGTGCTACTGACAGAGACCCCCAGCAGCAGCAAGTGGGGGGCCCTGGGAGGTACCAACACCCTCCTCAGGGCAAAAAGAGCTGCAAGTCAGGACCAGCTCCCAAGCCGGAATCAAAGCACAAACTGAGGAAAACACCACCTCAGATGGAGCTCCGTGTGGTCCTCACTGACCTGTGGCTGTCACAGCCCAACAGCTGTGAGCACCTCCCAGACACCCCCACCTGCAGCGGGGACACTGGGGACAGAGCTGTCCCACCCAGCGAGGGGGCCCGCGGTGCGGGTGTGCGCGTCCCCTCCCCACTCACCTCTTCAGGAAACTCCTCTCCCACCAGAGCCATGATCAGGGACGTCTTCCCCACCTGGGCTAGGAAATAAAGGGAGGACGTTGACATTGGCACCGGCAGGGCAGAGCTTGAGGGGGACAGCGGCAGCTGGAAGCCACGATCGGAGCCGGGGCTGGTGACAATGACACCCAGGGGCCCGGGGCCACGGGCGGGCCCGGTCCCTCCCCTGGCCCTGCCAGTAACGGGGAGCCCACCTGGCCCCCCGCCCACCCTCGCCCCTCCCCTGCAGGAGAGCCCTGTCCCCCGGGTCCCCCGTGGCCCTCACCCTCCCCGAGCAGGAGGATCCGCACGTCCCGTTTCATGGCGGCGCCGCCGCCTCCCGGCCCCCCCCCCCCCCCTTCCGGCCGCACCACAGAGCGGCGGCACAGAGCGGCGCGGGACCGCACAGCGCCCCCTAGCGGGGCAAGCACACCGAGACCTCCAGCGCTCGTTTTTCGATGGTTTATTAACGAAAACAAAACATTTAACGGCAACAAACGGCGAACGGCGCCGTGAAACACATTCCAGGCCGGCCGGGGCCGCGGGCGGGCCAGCCGCTACCGCCGGCCCCTGCAGCCGTGGGGTTCGGGCGTGGCCGGGGCCGGGCCTGTCCCGGAGCGGGGCCGGGCGGGCCCCGCTGTGGAAGCGTCGCTGGTGCCGGGCCCGCCCGGCTCAGGCGCCCGGGAGCTCCCACACGAGCACGGCGCTGTGCGAGGCCGTGAGGAGGCGGCGGCCGGACGGCGCGAAGCGGCAGAGGTGCACGGTGTCGTCGTGGCCGGCGTAGTCCTGCGGGTCCCCGGCGGGGCAGGGCTGCAGCCGCAGCTGCCGGTCTGCGGGGAGGAGCGGCTCAGGGCCGGCCAGGAGACCCGCACTATCCCCGGTCACCCTCCACACCCGCTCCCTGGGGCTTGCCCCTGACACGACCGCCATTCCCTGCCACTGACAGCCCTTCTCCATCTCTAGTCCCTGCCAGAAGCACCATTCCTGGTCACCCCCACCCCCTTTCCATGTCTTTTCCCTGCCAGAAGCACCATTCCCGGTCACTCCCCAGGCTCTGTCCCCACTGCTGAGCTCCAAGTTGAGTCACTGAGCTGAGTGACACAGGACAGGCGGATCCAAACTGCCCCAGGAGTGAGGTGCCCTTGCCAGGAGCAGGGTCCTGCCTGTCCCGGTGCCGTGGGAAGGTCCCTGCTGCCACAGAGATGGAGGCAGCCCAGAACCCCGGGAAGCCATTCCAGTGACAAACCCTGCCCATGGACAAGCAGGATTGAGCTCATGCATCTCATTTCTGACCCAGGAGTCTTCTGGAGGTTTCTCCTTGCCCTGGACCATAGCTCCCAGGTTTGAGGACACAACTCTTGTTGCAAGGAATAAGGACACTTGTTTCCCTGCTGGCACAAGAAGGAGGGGCCCAGGCATCCCCAGCACTCACCACCAAAGCCGATGGCCATGAAAGGTGCAGCTGGGGACAGGCTGAGGGACGTGGCAAAGGCTGGCAGGGAGATCTTCCGGAGCACCTGCAGCCCAGCGAGAGAAACACGGATAGCTCAAAGGGGGAAGGCAGTGCCCAGAGCTGTGCAGCCACAGCCCTAAGGAGAGTCATGGGGAGCATGAGGGTGCACAGCTCAGAAAGCTGCCCCAGGCACTCAGGAGACAATGGAGAGAGTGTTAATGCTCCTGGAAGCAGCCGCCTTCCCCTCCAGTTCCATCAGAGACTGCCTGCCTGCCTGGATGCAGCCTGAGGCAGGGGCAGGGCTCTGCTGCTCACCGGAGCCACACTGGGAATTTCCAAGATGAAAATCCGTTCCCTGAGCAGCTGACTGAGCCCACCCCACCCCTGTGACCGAGGGTAACACATAGGGCAGCTCTGCCAGCTCCTGCTGTCCCCACTGGAGGACACAGGTACCTTTTTCTTCCTCAGGCTGTAGAACAAAGCGTCTCTCTGCATCCCAAAGCCCATGTAGACCAGGACACCGTGTTCCCAAGGGCAGAATGCGGCCAGGCTGGGCGGGAGGCTGTTGAGACCCTGGTGAGGGAAACCAAAGGCAACAAAGCTGAGGCTGGATTCTCTTATTTTGATCAATGAGAGATAAAAAAGAGCACAGAGACTGTGAGTGTTTGAGCAGTGGGACATGAGTATGGTAGAGGCTGCTTCCTCCCTCTTGCATTCCCATCTCAGGCTCAGGGAAAGCAAGGAACAACCACACCCTCCCATGGAAATCTGAAGCAAATCATTTAGTGTTGTAGCAGCAGGTCACACGAGTGTCCAACAGGATGAATTCCCACTGAGATATTATTGCTGCATGGGCATGAAGCTGGGATTTGGTTATGGATCAGTTTAACACAAGAACACAAGGCCCAGAAGGCAGATCTTGAGTAGTGGAATGCAAGATCAAACCACACTGTAGGGAGAGCTGTAGTGAGCTTCTTTCTAGAGGAAATCCATATTTTTGGAAATAAACAGAAGAAATATTGACAGGACCCAGGCTGAGGCACTGCCTCTTGCCCCCCAAAAACACCCAGCTCCCTTCTGCCTGCCAGTGTCACCTGCACCAGGGACCATCTCCATCCTCTCCAGCACAGATCCTCCTGCTTTTCTAGCAGGTGTCCTGCTGCCCAAACCCTACTCCTGGGCTGGAGCCAGAGGCTTCTGCCAAGCAGCAGGGACACACAGGGCTGAGTACTTGGCTCTGGGAAGCCGTCACCACGCTCCTGGCTTGGAATATTCGCGCTCCTCGGGAGTGTCAGAATTAGCAGCACGTTCATAATTAGCTCTCCCTCCTGCACACCATGCTCGCTGCTGCCCAGGCTCTGCTGTGCTGGCACAGGGCTCTCAGCTCTTTGCAGGTGCAGTTTAGGACTCCTCATGCTTAAAAGTCAGTGCTCCAGGGCAGTCTGGCACTGCTACAGTTTCCTTCCACACCCAAGAAGCTGCATTGACCAGATACTCTGAACAGGACTAACAGAGATGCCTTTCCTAAGCACACACACACTCTCTCAGAGCCCTGTGCCTCCCTCCTCCATCTCTGCCGGTGTCCAGCCTCATACCAGGAGCAGGCAGGTGCCACGCTCACCTCGGGGCCAGCAGGAGCTGGGAAGCTGAGCCAGTCGAGGAGCTCACACTTGTCCTGGAGCCAGTCGGAGGCCCAGACACTGACGCGGCGGTCGGAGCTGGTGGCCAGCCAGAGCTCCCCTCCTTCCACCCCGAAGTCGTGGTACTGTGGAGCAGAAACACAACCCTGTCACTCTGGGAGCACAAAGGATTTGAAGGAAGGGGACAATAAAGAGTAGGACAGGAGCTCATGGTAGCATGGGGCTTGTGTTTAGGGGATCAAAGCCAGGATTAACCTCTGTTTGTGGTTGCCCCATCCCTGGAAGTGTCCAAAGCCAGGCTGGACAGGGCTTGGAGCAACCTGGATAGTGGGAGGTGTTCCTGCCCATGGCATGGGGCTGGAAATGGATGATTTTTGAAGTCCCTTCCAACCCAAACCCTGGCCTGAATGACACAGTTCTCTTCCCTGGGACACCCTCTGGATCTGCACATCTCCTAGGGGAGCTGTTTCCAATACCATGTGTCCTCTAACAATGTCCTTCACCTCAAATCAAGGAGGATTTCCTCAGTCTCAAATTACCAGGAAACACAGCCTAGGAGTGTAGATGATCTTAAAGCCTGAGAGCTTAGGGAAAATTATTCCCATTTCTGCTGTGCAAAGGAAAAAAACTCTCCAAGAAGAGGAGGACAAAGGACTCAAACGGCCCCACTGCTGCACAGCCGAATGTTCTCAGCTCCACAGAGGAATGGTACAGGCTGCCAAGAGCCTTTTGAGGGGGCACAGGGGCTGCAAGCTCACAGCCTGGGCTGCTCCTGATGGGTGCTATTCTCCAAGAGCCTGTGGCACAGGTTCATGTCACACCTGTGTGCAGAGTGTCAACAACTGCCAACAAAGAGCCCCCTGCAAGCACAGCCTCACTTGGGCTGCACCTGCAACACACAGAGCTTTATTCCACTGAATATATCCCTGGAAAAACTGATCAGAAGTTGCTGGAGAGGATGGAGGAAGATTTCCAAAGAGGAAAAGCAAGGGATACCACTTGCTGACCACTTGCTGCTTCCCAGAGCTGAGCAGTGACACATGGGGACTGGACTCACTCCTGAGGTCTCACCTGCTTCCTGGTGCACTGGAGAACGGTGATGGGGGAGCCTTTGTGGTCAGCCAGGACATGGATGGTCATTCCAGTGCGAGGGCTGCTGACAGCCACTATCCCATCCTTGCCCCCTGATAAGATCATTTCCCCTGTTGGCAGAGGAGACAAAAGAATGAGACATTCCTTGTAAGAGGAGAAAGATCCAATATTATGGGATACCACTGTCCTGAAACACTGTGAAAGGCTGGGAACATCCCAGTCAAGGGCTGGGTATGATGAGATGTCTCAGAGAAACCCCTTAAACCTCTACACTGCAGAAGAGCTACAGTAGATCATAAACCAAAGGTGTTTGTTGTACCCAAGCCCCTTGGCTATCCTAGAGCCAATGCACCTCCCATGTCCCACCCACCACGTGCTCAGCTGGCAGAGTCCCCAGAGCTCACTGAGACAAATTCTGTGGCTCTCCCTGGCCCCAGGGTTTTGGGCAGGTGGCCAGGACACAGAGCAGCTGGAGGTCAGGGTAAACCCAGGCAGCACCAAGCCATGTTCCCTGAGGCCATGTGTCACCTCAGGCAGCCTCACCATCAGTGGAGTAGGTGATTGCTGTCAGAGCAGCAGCATGAGGGTGCATTTTCAGCTCCATCTCTGTCCTGGAAATGCTGAACACACGGACAGTGCCATCACTGTACCCTGCCACCACATGCTGGCTCTCACCAGGACAAGGCCACACCCCAACGGGACGAGGCTTCCAGGCCAGGCACTGGCAGCTCTGCAAGGAAATTGGGAGAGACTTGGTGACACAGAGGACACTTCCCTGTGCCAAGAGGAAGGGACTGATGTGCCACAAACACTTACCTGGTTGAGCACCTGGAACTGCACCACCAGCTCCGTGCTGCGCAGAGCCCAGATCCTGACGCTGCCGTCCTCCCCACATGTGGCACAGTGACTCTCATCAGGACTAAAGCACACCTCAGTCACCTGCTCCAGGGAAAAGGGAGAGAACGGGGGGCTCTGTGGGTGCCACAGCCCAGAGCACATCAGCTCCCCTGCCCCTCCATCCTCCAGGATTCTGCTCATGAGAGACACCAGATGAGATGGAACATAAAGGAAGATGCAGGGCTTTGGTTTTGGGCTAACAAGAGGACAAGAGGAGATGGCCTCAAGCTGCACCAAGGAAGTTTTAAATTGAATATTAGGAAGAGTTTCTTCACAGAAAGGGTTGTAAAGCACTGGCACAGGCTGCCCAGGGCAGTGATGGAGTCACCATACCCAAGAGTGCTCAAAAAATGTGTGGATGTGGCACCTGGGGACATGGTTTAATGGTGAATGTGGTGGTGGTGCTGGGTTGGCGGTTGGACTTAATGATCTTAAAGGTCTTTGCCAACTGTACCAATCATGGGAAAGAGTAAACCCAGCCCCAAAGGTAGGACCAGGCAAGGTGCATTGCAAGTTTTCATAAAATACCTTCTCTCCTACAATTTGAACCTTTTCTTCTATAGCAGCAAGATACCCCGAAGCAACAGCAAAACTCAAAGTGGGCCCAACCCCTCTGACCTTGTTCTTGTGGCCGCTGATGAGGCGGATGCTGGTGCTCTCCACCCAGTTGATGTACCACAGGGTCCCCGCCGTGGTGCCCACAATGCCCATTTCCAGGGAGTCATCAAAGGCTGCGCTCACAATCGTCCCATCCAGGGTCATCTCGTGCTCCAGCAGGACTGAGCCAGACCTGGAGGGAGGCAGGCTGGGAGAAGGACTGGCTCAGACGTTGGAACAGCCACTCTGACTGCTTTGAATCCAACTTTCTAATGAGCCCAGTTCAACGAGGGGGCTCCTGTCCATGAAACAGTGACTGGGACAGCTGGGGTTGTTCATCCTGGGAGAGCTCCCCTTCCAGGGCCTGAAGGGGCTCCAGGAGAGATAGAAAGGGACTTGGAACAAGGGATGGAGGGACAGGACACAGGGAATGGCTTCCCACTGCCAGAGGGCAGGGATGGATGGGATACTGGGAAGGAATTGTTCCCTGTGAGGCTGGGGAGGCCCTGGCACAGGGTGCCCAGAGAAGCTGTGGCTGCCCAACCCTGGAAGTGCTCGAGACCAGGTTGGACAGGGCTTGGAGCAGCCTGGAATAGTGAAAAGCATCCCTGCCCACGGCAGGGAGGGTTGAAATGGGATGGTCTTGAAGATTCCTTCCCACCCAAACCATTCCATGATTCTCTGATTTGCACTTCAACCGTCTTTTTACAGGAAAGGAAGAAAATAGGGGATGTGATAGCATGAGAGAGGAAACAAAGGCAATGCATTTTCCCTAATTCTCCTACAAACCACTGATACAAACTTCAGGCATGATAAACACCCACTTCCACTATTAAGGGTTCAGCTACCTGTGGCAAAAATTCAGTCAAAAGATCCAGACAGAAAGAATCAGCAGTCTTGGAATGGAGAAGAAAAGCTAAGGATGAAGAGCAGCAGGAGCAAGTTGCATGTAGTGTCTGTCTGTGAAAAGCCACCTCTCAGACAGACCCTGGGGGCTGCCAGGCGAGGGGCCATGAGCTCCTACCTGGCATCAGGCCCTTGCAGCCTCAGCTCCTGCACGGTGGCCACGGACCACAGGCGGATGCGCTTCGTGTTGCTGCCGCTCACCAGCCGGTTGTGCCGACACACCAGCACACCTGGGGAGGAAGGGCACCTGTCAGTGTCCTGTGCTCCCTGTCATCATTCCAAGGGTGCTCCTGACAGCCACTTGGGCAGGAAAGTGGGAGGGTTTTACAGCCCAACACTGTTTTACAGACTAGAGGTCTGTAGGTGCTTTGGCACAGGCTGCCCCCAGAGCAGTGGTGGAGTCACCATCCCTGAAAGATTCAAATAGCTCGTGGATGTGGTGCTCAGGGACGTGGTTTAATGGTGGACCTGATGATCTTAAGAGACCTTTTTTGATCTTAATGATTCTATGATTCAATGAATCCCCTAGGAATCTCAGGTCACAGATCCATTGCTATCCCACACATCTTTTATCCAACACAGCAAACTGGTTTTCCAAGCAGAGCTGAAATGGGAAGTCTGCAAGCTTACAGCTTCTTCCCAACACTGCACCCACCGATCTCGCCTTCATCAGCCTCCCACGTCATGAAGCAGGAATTGGTCTCTGTGTCCCACACACAGATCTGGCCTGAGTTGGTCCCACTGTAAAGGAGAGCATCAGCACCGTAACAGAGCGATGTCAGCTCCACCAGCCCCAGCACGTCCGGGGCAGGGGCTCGATGAACCTGCCAGAACACAAAAACCAGCAGTGTCAAAGGGGATGAACATGCTGAGGTGCATCAGGAGAAAAAAAGCATCCTTCTCCCCTCAATTCCTGCAGTTAATACCTCAAATACAACCAAAAGCTGTTTCTGCACAGTCAACATCACCTGTCCAAGAGAAACCAGCTCTCACAGAGCCCTCACCAGGGGCTTGGAAAATAAGTCAGAGATGCTGAAAATAAATCTTAAAAGGTAAAAGGAAGGTTTACCTTGAGTCTGACAGCAGCTCCCTGCTGCTCCAACAGCCAGAACATCACAGCTCCCCTCCCCACACAGGCCAGGTCTTGGGGAGAGACAGGGCTAAAAGCCACGTCATGGAGAGGCTCCCAGACACGAGTGGACAGCATGAGCTCATAGGTGTGAGTGCTCCACAGAGCCATGGTCTGGTCACTGTAGTCCCCTAAAGGGAATGGGAAAGACATGAGGAAGAATTCTGCTGCCTCAGGATGCTCACAAGCATCCACACAGCACACACACATCAACTGCATCTCTCCCTCATCCAGCTGCAGGGAGACAACTGTCCCAAACACCATTCCAGGCATGGAATACAACTCCTTCTATGCTCAGCACAAAGCTGCATGGCACAACAGATGCTTGTCCAAGTTAAGGACAGACAGAAGTGGCCCAGCACCTCACACCAGTGCGTGTAACAAACCTGTCCTGGCAGTGGAGTCATTTGGAGCAGCCAGGGCTGGGATTGCAGCAGGCAGAGCAGTTTCCCTGCTGTTTCTCCATCCTCAGGAGTCACTGCACACCTTGGGGAATGCCTCACACAAACCCTCCAGTGACACTGGGCACTCAAGGCTAACCTTGTCTTGACAAAGAACAGGATGTCACCTTTGCCAAGGTCCCAGCTGAGGTGGGAGCTGACCTCCATGGAAGCCACTGCAGCTGGGTGGGAGCAGAAGGCATTGGCCTCGGTGACAGCAAAATTCCCGAGCTTCCAGAGAGCTCAGGAGGACAGTGCTCTCCTGCTGCCTTTCCCAGGCTCCACAAGCTCTGTGGAGACTTTCAGCTTTTCCCTCCCCTGCAGCCCAGACTGGAGCTGGAGGAGGAGAGCTCCTCTCCCACACTGCTCCCTGAAGAGCACAAAGCTCCCTTTCTCTCCAGCAGAGTCTGCTTTTCTTTCCAAAGGCAGCCTCACCAGGCCAGAGTGAGCGTATTGCCTGCTCCCCAGGTCCCCTCTCATGCAAAACAAGAGCTTCCTAATTGCATGTTGTCCTTTAAATGTCCCCTGCCTGCACAAAACAGACAGCTTGAGCATCCATCCTGTGCTGGCATGGCTGCCTGGCAGGAGGCTCACAGTTGGGAGCCTGGCTACTTCTGTCCAAGCCCATCTAGGCAGCAATAACAACTCCAGAAGAAGGCTTTTCCCTTTGCACACTATAAATAGTAACCACAAACCATTTACAGGGGGTTTGAGAAGCACCAGTGAGTCAGGAGAAGCAAGCTGTAACTGCTGCATTCCCTGCTGTCCCAAGGATTCCACAGAACAGCTTCCTACGCACGAGCCTGATGCACATCTGGCAGGTATTTGGTGCTCACAGCACCTTCCTGCCATGAGCTGTCTGCTCTGGGGTGCACCCCTGCACCCACAGCTGCTGTTACAGCAGTGCTCACCTATGGTGACAAGGAATCTGTCATCCCAGGAGAATGTCATGGCTTGGACTTGTGTCTCATGGTGGAAGAGCTCTGCTGTGCAGGCCCCATCCTGGGTGCTCCAGATGCAGATCTGACAGTGGGAGTCTCCATCCTTCTTCCCTGAGGCAGAAGCAAGAACCTAACAGAACAATGTGTAAGTAATTAGAGAACACTCATTAGTCTTAACAGTTTTTTCAGTCCCACATTACAATGATGTGGTTGACAAACGGAGCGTTCTGTGAGAAACAACCATTCAGCTGATGGCAGGAGGGGAAGGCAGCATCACCCAGAGGAAGGCAACAGCCTTTACAGAATCACAAAATCGTTAAGGTTGTGAAAGATCTCCAAGATCATCAAGTCTAACCTGTGACTGATCCCCACCTTGTTACCAGCCCAGAGCACTGAGTGCCATGTCCAGCCCCTCCTTGGACACCTCCAGGGATGGGGACTTCACCACTCCTGGGCAGCCCCTTCCAATGCCTGGCCACCTTTTCCATGGAGAAATTCCTCCTGATGTTCAACTTGAACTTCCCCTGACACAACCTGAGGCCATTTCCTCTTGTCCTGTCCCTGTTCCCTGGGAGCAGAGCCTGACCCCCACCTGGCTGTCCCCTCCTGTCAGGGAGTTGTGCAGAGCCACAAGGTCCCCCCTGAGCCTCCTTTTCTCCAGGCTGAGTCCTTCCCAGCTGCTCCTCATCACACTCTGCTCCAGCCCCTTCCCCAGTTCCACTCCCTTCTCTGGACATTCTCCAGCCCACACTGAGCCAGCATAACAGACAGCTGACTCCAAAACAATTTCTATGGCCTTCACACAGAAGGAGGAACAGACAAATGGGATTTTAGGCCGTGGCATTCCAAAGTGCCAGGGACAAACCCTGGCCAGGGGCAGCAGCAGCCTCTCCTACCTGGGCATCGTGGCTGAGGGCCAGTGTGGAGATCTCCTCGGCATGGCCCAGCCAGTGGTTCTGGGACCCTGAGTGCAGATCTTCAACCACGATGACGCAGCCACAGGAGTAGGCGAAGAAGCCTGGCAGAGGAGGGGGAGGAGAGGGGATGTTTTCATGGAAAGGCTGCACATACAGCCCCCACCACAACCCACGTGGAAATTTCTATGATTCATGAAGACGTAAAAGCTGACTCTTTGACGCAGCTCAGCAGCAGCAGGTTGGGAGCAGGGTGAAATCTCACTTTCCCTAACCTGAGTAAAGCAGAGCTGCTGGGCATCATTCCAGCTGAAGAAAAGAGAGAGGATGGGCTTTGTGAGCTTCCCTCCTGCTCTGTCCACTCAACAACTGGAGCCCGAGTCTGCCCCACCAACTACAGTTTGCCAACAGCAATGAGCTACTGGATTTTACCAACACAAAGAACCCCTGTGTTCAAGCAAAGATTCCAGCCCAACAGCCAGAAGATCGTAACTTGACTCAGTACACACCTCTAGAATCACAGAATAGAATCACACATGGGTTGGGTTGGAAGGGACCTTGAAGCTCATGCAGTTCCACCCCCTGCCATGGGCAGGGATACCCCTTCCAGTATCCCAGGTTGCTTCAAGTCCTGTCCAATCTGGCCTTGGACACTGCCAGGGGTACAGGGAGGTGCTCTGGCAACACATGCCACCACTCCAGAGCATTCCCAGTGTACCTGTATCCGGGTTCCACACCATATTCCCTCTGCCATTCCCATTGTAGCCGATCACTGCTTTCAGCTTCAGCACCTCACTGCCTGCTGGAGGAGACGAGAAACTCTGCAAGAAAAACAGACACTGGCTTAAAATAATCTCTGGAAGAATGGTCTGGTCAGGTGCATCAACACCCACACAGGAAAAAGTGACTGTCCTCAAACACACATCCCACACAGATCCATGCCAATGCTCACACAATTCCTTAACGGAAGAGACAAATAATATTCCAGAACAAAAGAGACACTGCCCTAGCACAGCCAGGCACAGATGCTTTCAGATGGGGCACAAAACAGGCTGGCAGAAAGTGCCCAGCCAAGGAGCAGCTGCTAATCCCACTGGGGAAGAGTTCCATGGGTTTGACTGACTTGGGATGCAGATATTTCAATAGGAAGAGAACTGGGAGGAAAATGCTGCCAGGTAGAGGGACAGAGGAGAGGATTGGGGGTGAAATCTGGATGTAGCTGTTCTCCCAGCACTAGCAGCAGAGCTTAGGGAAGGGCTGAGTTAAGTTTCTGTTTTATTCCTGATGTGTTTGTTAACAGAGCAGGAGCTGTGCCATGTCTCTCCTCACTACGCTCCATGGATTTGCCTTCCCCAGCCTGCTCTGCCAACGCAGCTGCTCGCAAATATGGGAGCACAATGAATCACTCCATTGCTCACTCGTCTTTCGCTCTCAATAGCACATGCCATTTCCACTCCTTTTGAATAAAAATGTATGCAGATTTGGGCAACACAAAAAGAGTTGAGCAAAACTCACTTTTTACTCGTCTGGGAAGAGTTACATGCAGAGGAGAACAGGGAATTAACGTTAGGATTTCTCACTGAACATCAGCCCAGGGGTATATTTCCCAAATTGCTTTCCAACAGAGAACAAAATAGAAACAATCTGGAAAAGCCACCTACCCCAGCCCCAAAATGCCTGTTCTCCACCTGGTAACCAGCACAACTCTCACCTGGGGGAGCACTGATGCCTTGAAGCGAGGAGTGAAATGCCGGTAGGAATCCGGGCGGATGGAACACTGGGACTTGGGAGTTTTGGTCCCCTTCCTGGGTTCTGCCACACAAAGGAGAAAACAGGCCCTATGGGATGCTGCTCCTGGGAATGGTTTGGGAGCAGGACGCAGGCTGTGGCTTGCTGATATTCAGGTGCTGTGCACATGTGAACACACGAGGCAAAAATCAGACTGCAGTGTCACAGGTGGCACACCCTGAGTGGGGAGGGACCCACAAGGATCATGAGTCCAGCCCCTGGCCCTGCACAGACCCCCCAACAACCCCACTCTGTGCCTCAGAGCATCATCCAAATGCTCCTGGAGCTCTGGCAGCTGTGCCCACCCCCTGGGGTGTCTGGGCAGTGCCTGACACCCTCTAGGGGAAGGACCTTCCCCTGATCTCCAGCCTGACCCTGCCCTGGCACAGCTCCAGCCATTCCCTGGGTCAGTTCCTTTCCCACTCAGCCACACCACACTGCAAACAGCCTCAGGACTCCCAATCCTCCTGAGCTGGGCATCTCTGTGAAACCACGAGCCCCACAGCTCCAGGACTGTAACAGGAGCATCACAGGCAGTTTTATCCTGAGGCTTTTCAACAAGTCCTGCCGGGGCTGAGCGCTGGCAGCTGCCTGCTCCTGGCAGGTCGCCACACACCGCTGCAGCTCCCAGGCTGTGCAGCTATTAATAGAGGCACTGGGAGCTTTAATTGCAGCTGGATTTAATGGGACGTGCCACTCAGAGATGATACTGGCTCCAGGCTGAAGACAGGCTTCTGGTGTGCCCAGAGGGAGCAGTAGGGAAACAGCCAGAAAAACAAGCAGTTTTAGGGATCAGTGTGAGCTCCCCCCAGTACTGACTTCCCTTGGAAGGTCATGACCAAGGGAAAGCTCCTAAGGAGCATGTTGGTGCCTCTCACCTCACAGCTCAGAGCACGTGTCTGGGTCTCTCTGCACCATACTAATAATGATGTTTCTTTGTTTTTGGGGGATATAGACCGAGCTGCCATGCAGGCCTGCAGCTCTGTACAAGCTGGCAACACCCCTGATTTACCGTTTGCTGGCTTTTCATGAGACCTTGGGCTCTCCTGCCTCACTTTGGGCCTCACGACAGGCTCCTCACTCCCATCTGATTCCACCACAAGCACTGAGGAATCTTTGTGCCCGTTTGCCACCTTCCTGCTGCTGCCTGGCAGATCTGCTTCCTCCTCCCTGTCCGACTCAGAGGAAATACCTGGAGAGAAAAAATCAGTGAAAAGATGGAGCCATCCATGTCCTTCAGGACAACTTCACGTGTGCCTGACCTCTTGACTTCTGGCAGTGTCATTCCCCTGCTCTGTGGAACAGTCCAGCTGTTACAGTGGAGGGCAAAGCAGACAATTCCTATTAGGAATGACCAAGAAGGTGTTTAGCACAGTCAGAGAAGCTGTGCCAGCAGCTCAGTATGAGGAGGAGAGCAGAGGATAAATGGGTGCTGAACCCCAGTACCTCTGGGCTTTGCCCAGCTTAGGGAAAGAAATGACATACTGCTCTGTCAGTGTGGCAGAAGGGATCACAGGCAGGGATGGCTCCAAGGATGCTGCTGAACTAGGCACATTTTTCCTAAAAAGAGGTTAATTTCCCCTTTCCTTCAAGCAGTTCCTCTTACTTTGAAATCCTGCTGGGTGGACAGAGATGATATCCAAACACGGTGGGGAGGACAGCAATGGAAGAGGCACTGTCTGCCGAGGGGTCTCAGAGCCATCCCTGGGCTTCTCAGAGCTGCTGCCTGGGAAAGGAAAAGGCTTGGTGTCACTTCCCTCATCCCATGCTCCTCTCATCCTTCTGGGTGGTGACACCTCCAAGCTCAGTTTTCCAGCTTCCATAGAAGCCAATTCTCTGTCTTTTAAGAAAGAGAGAGGGACAATGAGGGAGAAAGAAGACAGAGGAGATGGAGGCAGAGAGAGACAGAAGGCAAAAGTTGAAAACCTACCAGAAAGCCCAGAGAGGCTCTGCTCAGAACATCCCCACCTAGGCAGACTGAGAGGTGCCAATAAATTAGCTAGTTTACCCCCCACTACACTGCTCCCTCAGGGAAGGAACCATTCCCCCAAATCCCAACCCTCTGGAAAAGCTGCCAGCACAACTTGTGGGAAGAGACAAACTCACCTGACCTCAGCAGCAGGGTGGAGGCAGGGGAACGAGCCCTGGGAAGGTGAGGAGACTGGAGTCACACAGAGATGGGGCAGGGAAAGGGGACACAGGGAAGGCACTGCCCAGCACCATTACCTGGCTGGGGATGGTGTGACTGGAGGTGGAGCTAGGAAATCCCAGAGGAAGATGGCATCCCCAACGCTGACCACGTGCTCTTGGTCTGGGGTGAAGGCGACCTGGCGCACGGGCTCCGAGTGGCCAATGAACACCTGGGAGAGAACACGCCTGGAATCCCCCATCACCACCTGTCCTGTCAGGATGGGGTCACTCCACTCCCTGTCCTGTACAGCCAGGGTCTGCAGGCCTCAGCAGAAGGTCCAGAAGAGGATCTATCACACCTACAGTGCTCACACCTATGGGCTGATCAACCTGGGGCTGACTCCAATACACTCATTCAGGGAAGGAAGCAAAAGCTGAAGAGTCCGAAGTCTTATCCTGCCTCTGAAGCCCTGGGTGAACCATTTTCCCCTCCACGTGGCCCCGTCCCTAACACAGAGCTATCACCTACCTCTGTCCTTTGCAGAGGGTCTCACTGGGGTGCTCTGGCAGCCCCAGCCTGTGCCCACCACCAGGCATCATTACAATGTGGGAACTGGGCTGCATTTCGCTGCTGGGCAAACTGGGACTGGGGACACTGGGTCAAGTGACACAGAGCCCATTTGCTGCTCTCTTCTTCAGGGATTCAGCAATGCAACACCACCCCCTTCCCTCCCTTGTGGGCAGTACCTGGAAGTTGATGGTGAAGCGCATCCGATAGTCCCACACTTTGATGACCTTGTCACCAGCAGTGAGCAGGTACTGGCCATCCTTGCTCAGAGCCAAGGAGGAACAGGTCATCCTGTGCACAGGGGACACCTGAGGACAAGAAATGGCACCAGCAGCCTTAGCTGAGCTGCTTCATGTCCTTATTTACACTTCAGCAAGAGAACAGCAGTGTGACAGCATGGAAAACAAGGACAAGCTCAGGCTCACCCTGAGCACGAGCACACCAGGATAGCTGCAGGCTTCCCACCTGTGTTTCTTTGAGGCCTATGAGCTCCAGGAGGAGTTCTTCTCTCAGTCTCTTATTTAACCTCCCACACAGACATGAAGTGCCCAGCCCCCACAGGAGACCTCGTGGATGAATTTCAGCGTCCTACCTCTCGCACCAGCCGTCCGGTTTTTGCATCAAGCACAAGGATTTTGTTGGAAGAAGTGGATACCAGGAGCTCTCCTTGAGGCACGGGACCAAAGCAGACCTTCACTGCAGAGTCCAAGATGGTGCTGTGCAAGTCGAGGATGCTGATGTCCACCCTCAGCAGCTGTGGAACAAGGAGCCACTGAACAAACACTGCAGGAGCCTCAGGATTGCTCCCACGCTCCTAACACGAGGCTATGGAGTCCCCCAGACCCTTTCCCTCCCACTCAATGAGGGGCTGCAGGTCCAGGCAATGCCCAGGAGAGCAGCTCACAGAGAGAGGTGAGAGCTGACAGTCTCCATAGCACCTCTCCAAATTATCCTTCTAGAAGGGAATGAAGCCAGAGGAGGAGAAACCTTGAGTTTGTTATTTCTGTCTCACAGAAGGGAAAACAGGGAGCTCACTGCCAGCTGGTGTCCCACGCCCTGATCCACCTCCCTGGGTGCTGCCTATGGAATTTCCAGGGACACCCCTGTGCCCAGGAGCCTGGGAGGAGCCTGCTGGGTACCTCATCGAGTGAGCAGGCCTCCATCACTGTCACCACGTACTTGGAGGGCCCCACGAAGGCCAGCAGGCGACTGTCCCCACTGACCACCAGAGTGTCCACGCCGCTCCCACCATCCCGGGCCACCACATTGCCTGGGGGACACAGCAGGACAGTGAGGAGGAGCAAAGCCCACTCTGATAGTGCTGCTGAGCAGCAGCTGCAGCTTCTCCTGCAGCCTGAGAAAAAAGCAACCTGTGTTGTGGGAGATGCTACAGATTTTACTTGCACACCCAGAGTGTGCAGTGAACCACCTCAAAAACAACGTTAGATACACAGCTTGTTGCCTGAGTGAACATGCAGCCTTTTCAAGGAGAGCAGAGCAAAGCCAAAGGAATAAAATTGATTTTAGGGCTTATTTTTTAATGCTACCAAGAGGCTGTGACAAGGAGCCCAGTGAGATCTCGGCTGCAGCCTGGAGATCCCGGAGCAGAATGAGGTCAGTGCTGAACACCACCACACTGATGTCAGTCCAGAGGGCAGAGAGACTCAGAGGACTAAAAATCACAGAAATTACAGCAATTCTCTGTATTTATTCCACGACCATAATTCCACTGTTCTGCCCCTGGAACGTGACTAGGCAGCAAACACAGTTTTAGAGCAGACTCCATGTGAAGGTCCAGCTGCAGCACTGACACCAAACTTGGGTGATTTTGGGCAAATTTCCTGATCTCTCCAACCCCTGTTCCTTCTCCTGCACGCTTCCTGGGGCAAGTTCCTTCTCTTCATGCAATATTTCACTGTATAAAAATCAGAGCTCCCTTTCCCTGCCCAAGCTTGTGCTGTCACAACTCATTTCCAAAGTGTACATTAAATGTGACATTAATTTCTCCAAACTGCCTTGCCCCTGCCCTGCCTCCAGCTCTCCACCAGCTCCATTCACCAGCACGGAGCAGCTCTGCTGCAGGCAGGATTAGGGCAACAATCCACTTCAAACAAATTAAATTGCACATGCACAGAATGCAAAGAGCCAGGGTTCGGGCATGAATAAACCTCTGTGACTCCAGCACAGTCATGAAATCATCGCATCTGCAGGATGAGAGGGTTTGAACCAGGACAGGTAGGGAAGTGCTGGCAGTCAGTGGGCTTTTCTCACACAGAAGGCACAAAGAGAAGTCACAGAGTCATTAAGGTTGGAAAAGCCCTCTAAGATCATCAAGTCCATAAAAACATGTCCCCAGGTGCCACATGAACTTATCTTTTGAATCCCCCCAGGGATGGTGACTCCACCACTGCCCTGGGCAGCTGTGCCACCGTCTGAGCACCCTTTCCATTAAGAAATTTCCCAATATCCAACCTAAACCTCCCCCGGCACAACTTGAGGCCGTTCCCTCTCCTCCTGTCCCTGTTCCCTGGCAGCAGAGCCCGACCCTCTCCTGACAGGGAGGGCTGCCCCCTCCTGTCAGGGAGTTGTGCAGAGCCACAGGGTCCCCCCTGAGCCTCCTTTTCCCAGCTCCCTCAGCTGCCCCAGCCCCTTCCCCAGCTCTGTTCCTTTCCCTGGACATTCTCCAGCCCCTCAGGGTCTGTCTTGTGAGGGGCCCAGAACTGACCCCAGGACTGGAGGTGCTATAGCAGTGCCCAGGAGGAAATGACAAAGCTCAGAAGGTTCACTGGGAAATCTCTGAGAGGCTGAGCTTGGGTTGGCTCTGGTGTCAGGATGTCTGTGCTAATAAAAAAAAGAAGTAAGGCAACCCCAACCCCAGAGTCTTACCCAGGACTCTCAGGACCTGGATTTTCTGTGCCCCAAAGCTGTACAGAGCCAGAGTTCCCTGCAAGCAGGAGCTGAACATCAAACTGCCATCCGGAGAGAAGGTCAGCCCGGTGATGGCGGTGCGGTGCTGCCTGAAAGAGGGCAGAAAACATGGAAAAAGGGAAGAGAAAAAGGAATCACAGACAGAGGGAAGAGTGGTGATGTTGAGTGTAACGTGGCGAAGAACCCAGGAGAGTGAATTAACCAGGAACAGAGCAGGACCCCACTGTGCTCACCCCTGTAGCAGCCCAGGGCAACCAACACTCCAGCTTGTCAGAAAACTGAGCAGCAAGCACAGCACTCCAGCCTGGAACCTGCTCCCTCTCCCTTTGGAGCACCCTCACAAATCCCACACTGAGGCTCACAAGGGCTCCCTGCTCAACTGCTCTCTAGGACAAGCTCTCTCCTCCTGCTGTCCACTGGGAAGTCACAAAGAAAGCCCTCATAGCTTTCACAGCTTGGGCTTTCACCACCCAGAGCCTTGGCACAGTGGGATCTGCCCCAAATCCACCCAGCTGGGACCTGAGGCTTGTGGAGCTCCATGAGTGTCACTGTGGCTCTGTCTCATCACCAGGACACCCAGTGAGACCGAGTGTAGCTCCCACTTCACTCACTTGTGCTCCAGCAGGAGGTCAGAGGCAGCCAGGCTGAAGGTCCGCACCACCCCGCTGTCGAAGCCACAGGCCAGGATCTTCCAGTAGGGGTGGAAGGCCAAGGTACACGGAGTTTCCTCTGCAGCTGAAAAGTCATACAGCTGCAGGGAAGAGACACCATGGACATAAATCTGGAGAGAACTGGAGCTGCAGCTGGACCCAACAACTGGTCAGCCTCACATCTCCACTGTGAGCATGTCCCCGCTCCTGCTGCCTGGATGGATCCAAAGCCCAGTGGAGTCCTGGGGTTTTGGGCATTTAGATAAAGCCCTTGGGTGTTATGGTTTGTGCTAAAAAGCAATATTCAAAAGACGGAGGAAAAGAAAATAGTTTGGTCTAACAATACTTCAGAACTCTCTACTTCCAAAGGGTCTCTTGCCCCTGGCACCTCTCATGCTTCAGGGAGGGCTCTTGAACTCTGGGGCTTTGTTAATTGGACCAAACAGAGACCAAACATGAGACACGTCCTGCCTCTTGTCTCACCCACCTGCTGTCTGGATAGGAGGTCCCACACTCGGATGGTGTTGTCCTTGGACACTGTTGCTATCTGCTTCCACTTCCCCTCCACCGAGAAGCCCAGCACAGAGTCCTTGTGAGAGCGCATCAGGGTGTTGTAGTCCCGGGCATGGATGTCCAGGTAGCCCAGATTTCCAGTGGCTGTTGTGGACAGGACTTTGTAGCTATCTGGGCTGATGCAGACAGAACTCACTGAAGCCTCATGCTCTGGGGAAAGACACAGGAGTCAACAAATCCTCTGGGAAAGGAGCAGCTGGAATACAGCTACAGATCCATGCTTAGGAAAGCAATGTCCACAGGAATGAGCAGCCGATGAGCTGGAGACTGAACACTTGCAGGTGTGAGTTTAGTGACAGATTAGAGATTAGTCTCTGCCCTTCCTAAAGTCCCTGGGCTCTGCTGTAATGGTGATTGTTTCAAAAACAATCAAAGCAATCAAGAACTACTCCACTTCTCCCCTAATTTTTCATGGACAGATGAGCCCTGGCCACAAGGGCACAGAAATCAAGATGGAAAGTCTGTTCTCTCCCAGGAGATCCTGCCTTTCTCCTAGGAGTTACAAGAATAAACATGAATAATTGTCACTGAAGACTTCCAAGGCAGTCAGCCCTGGAGACAGCACACATAACACAGCCCTCACTCATGAGGATTGCCGTGGCAGCTGTGGCAGTGAGGCTCTGAAGCACCACTCCCACCTCTACCCACCTGCCTCCAAGACAGCATCTGAGAAGTCCAGTGGCCACAGCCTCATGTAGCCATCCTCTGATCCTGTGGCACAGAAGGTCAAGGACATGCTGATACTGTTTATAGCAATCCCAGGGCCTGGAAACCCAAAAAAACAACACCTCCTTATACAGATGAAACAAGAAAACTCAACCTGAGAAGGGGCCCATCCAAGAGCTGAGTCTCTCACGCACACGTGGCTGGAGCCTGAGGAGGAGGCAGGAACCCCACAGTGACTGACAGAACAGGCTGAAGGGTCTCAGCCAGCCCTTCTAAGGGCTCAAAACTCTCTTTACCATTGTGAAACTCTTGCCAGGCACGTTTTTGCCTCAAAGGGGATCCTGTAGCAAAGGATATCCCAGATTAACTGCCTGAGGTACAAACCCTTTCATTTCTATGTCCCAAATCCTCTGCAGAAGGGAGACACAGATCCACAGACTGTGAGGTTCTGATTAATAGAATCATTAAGGTCGAAAAACCTCATTGAGTCCAACCATTATCCCACCACCAGCCCATGTCCCCAAGTGCCATATCCACAGGTTTTTTTAACGTTTCCAGGGGTAGAATGGGCAGTTGTTCCAATGCCTTATCACACTTTCAGTGAAGAAATTTTCCCCAATATCCAACCCAAATTAAGGTTATAAAGGCCATAAGTCAGAGCCAGCACTGAGACCAGGAGGCACCAAGGATTTAATTTCATCTCCTCTTGGGCCTTTCTTGCCCATGAAGTGAGAACACATCTCAAAGGCCACATTATAGATTAATTAGCTCAATTTGCCAAAGCAAACTATGCACTAAGTTTCAAGATATCAGAGCAATCACACTTGAAAGTGAATTCTTCCTGCTGTTCAAGTTAATGGAAGAGCTGAAAGTTGGTCTACTTAATGTACAGCAACAAAGATTCCCCGAACGCTCTGCACCAGCTGAATAATGAAAAAATCCCCAAATTCATCTTTTTTGTTAATCTTAGTTCTTTTTCCATCTCTCCATTAAGCCTCCCATCAGCAAATGAAGACCTTGTTTCATGTTTCTAAAAGTAGTGTTTCTCTGAAAGTGCAATCAGCATTTAAAATGCTAAAATCTTTCTTAAAACGATACTTTGCTGTACTAAGGAAGATTATTTGCAGTCCTTAAGAGGCAAATAGCAATGATCTAATCAACCCCAAAATAATCTTTCAGCAGTAGGTAAAGAGCTGGTTGGTTTGAGCAGAGAGCTGATTTCTGACCATGATGGTGGTGGTGGAGGTTTCCTCCTGTCCCTGCCTGCAGGTGCTCCCACCTGAGCTGCTCCCTGCCTGCTCCTGCTCCCACCTGAGCTGTTCCCTTTCTGCTCCCACCTGAGCTGCTCCCTGCCTGCTCCTGCTCCCACCTGAGCTGTTCCCTGGCTGCTCCTGCTCCCACCTGAGCTGCTCCCTGCCTGCTCCTGCTCCCACCTGAGCTGCTCCCTGCCTGCTCCTGCTCCCACTGGAGCTGTTCCCTGGCTGCTCCTGCTCCCACCTGAGCTGCTCCCTGGCTGCTCCTGCCCGTCGCCCCGGGGCTGTGCAGGCAGCAGGCGCCGTGCACTGCGCACACAGACGTTCTTGTAGTCCACCTCCAGCACGTGGCCACTCCTGCTGCACACAAAGCTGTAAAAAAAAAAAAACCAAAACAGGAGAGAGACTTGCTTTTAGTAAAAAACCAGCCTGGTTTACCTGTTCAACTGGTTTGTGTAAAGCAATCCTGGCTCACAGTAACATAAGAGGTCAACAAGGTGTCCAAGGGCTCCAAACACCTCCAAGGAAGTCAGAGCTTCCTATCTGGTTTCCTCACCCTTTGGAACAGAAATCAGCAAAACAGCTAAAAGCTTGCCATAAACTCCAGAAAGGAGCCTCCCTCTGCCACAGGCTGAATGAGCTGACAGCTCTGCCTTTGTGGGACAAAGTGTGGTGGCA
The DNA here is from genome assembly GCA_034509425.1 of Eopsaltria australis. Lineage (NCBI taxonomy): Eukaryota > Metazoa > Chordata > Aves > Passeriformes > Petroicidae > Eopsaltria > Eopsaltria australis. The sequence continues at coordinate 468,585 of JAVTVJ010001682.1, read as the reverse complement.
ACAAAGGCCTGGCTTTGATGATTAAAATAAAACAACAAAGTGTGTGTGTGTCTGTATGCAAGAGGATGTGTACCAGGCTCCCCCTGCTGCCCCAGGAATCCAACAGAGAGCTTCAGGTGGGGAGAGAGTCACTAAATATGGCAGAACAGCAGCATGGTAAGAGGAGAGAGGCTGCTCTGCAAGCACCCAAATGCCTTTTGGGAGGTGACATGTGCTGAGTGGGGAGAGGCTCTCCCAGCTCCCAGAAGGAGGCTGAATTGTGAGGGAGAACCCCAGTGAAGCGCCGTGCTCAAGGGGGAAGGCGAATGCCAAGCAGGGAGAGCTGCAGAGCTCCCCCCACCAGGCTGTCCAGGACAGGTGACAGTGACAGTCCCTTACAGTGCACGGTCCTCTGGCTCCTGCTCGGGCCCGGGCCCCTCCTCGAAGGCCAGGTCGGTGAAGTCCAGCGAGTGGTACTCGCCCAGGTTGACGGGACAGGAGCGCAGGGCTCCACTCCGCACTCGCCACAGCCTGATGTTGTCCCGGCCACACGACACCATCCTGTCAGGGACACACGGCCTGAGCATCAGGGCAGGGCTCCCCCGGCCCCTGGGGGAAGGGCAGCGTCCCAAGGGCCACTGACAACAAGGACTGAGAACAGGAATGGCAACCAGATGGCTGCAGCATCGCACCCCCCACCCCAGCCATGCCAGGGTTATGGAATAAAAGTGGTTTGGGGTGAAGGGACCTTAAAGTTCATCCTGTTCCACCCCCTGTGATGAGCAGGGACACCTTCCACTATCCCAAAGTCGTTCCAGCCTGGCCTTGGACACTTCCAGATATGGAGCAGCCACAGCTCCTCTGGGCATCCTGTGCCAGGGCCTCTCCACATTAGCAGGGAACAATTCCTTCCCAATATCTAAAAATCAATACTTCTGATTTCTTTTCTTGGCACAGTACCTGGTATCATCAAACAGAGCAATCTTCATGGCCTGGATGTCCACATCTGTGTGTACTTTGGCCAGCACAGTCACACCTCCACCATGGGTCACCCGAGCAGTGTTCCACACCACCACCATCTGAAGCAGGAAAACACGATGGGAGAGCTGCTCAAAACCTTGGCAGCAGAAGAGCTTTTCATCCAGCAGCTGCTCCAGAGCTGGGCACAAAGTATTGATAACAGAGCTGGAGCAGGGAAATAAAACCCATTGCACAGAGGGTTTGGGACAGTCCAACAGCTTTGCAAAGCTTCATGGCAATATCCTTGTCTGCAATCCATAATTAGAGGTTCTAAATCCCAGGGCTGCCTGGCAACAGGGCTCAGACTTGGAAAGAAAATCCACAGCGCAGTGGGAACTCTGCCTGCTGGGATAGAGGAGCTGTCCCAGGGCTGAGGGAGTGGGAGGCAGCACGTGTCCACTGCTCCAGGTTTGTGTGCCCTCAGTGCCTCTCACCAGGGGGAAGAGCCAAACCGTCTACCTAAAGCGAAGGGGCAGTGCCTGAAGAAATGCAGGATGCTCTACATTCCAGAACAGTGTTAAAACCAAACCTCAGAGGCTGGGATAGGCTGAGGCATCACCCCGGGAGAGGTGCCCCTCCAGCACCCCCATTCTCCTACCCTGCTTTCACCCTACTGATCCCACCTCCCCAGCTCCCACAGGATCACAGAACACTGCCACATGCTGGGAAAAACACGGAGCACTGTGTGGTTTTTCCTTCACTTAGTGATGGCACAGCTAATTGCTGATGGTCGTCACTAAAGGATGAAAACAGTGGATGAAAAACAGTTCCACTGACAAAACAAAACCCCCAGTCCCATGGAACAAGTTTATTTTTGACTGCTACACGTGGGATCTGCGTCATCTCCAGCGACAAAGGTGGGCGGCAGCTCCAGTGCCCGGCATCCCTTCCCACAGTGATGCCTGAAGCTGGAAGATTTCACCTCACATCTTACCCTAAATACTATTAAAATAAAGATATAATCCCATCACCCTGCTGGGGTCCTAGCTGGGACCACTCCAGGGATAGAACAGCCCCAAAGCACAACCCCAGCAGGTGTCTCTGGCTGCTTCCAAAAGGATTTGCTCGCTTGCAGTGAACCAAGCATCAGGCAGAGGGAAAGTATTCTCTAGGCAGGTAACGAGGAAGGGATATCCCCCAAGAACATGTCTAGGAAAGCCCAGAGCAGAGGTTTGCCTGGAAAATAACTACAGAATCTGGGAGAACAGCTCTCTCAGGGAAACCTCCCAGCCCCAGTGCCAGGTCTCACCGTTTTGTTGTGCACGTCCTTCCCAGCTCCACACAGAACAGCTCCACTGTGGGAAAAGCTGCAAGAAAGACTTAGTGAAAAACAGCTCCTTGTGCCCTGAGTTCATCCTCATGGGGCATAAAAGGGGACAAGTTGTGGGGATGGGGAGACAGAAAGACCTGAAGGGATAAGCTCAGGAGAGAGCTGGCAGCATATCCAGGCCAGCTGCCAGCAGGTCTCAGTGACAAACAGGCAGCCGTAATTCATCACGTAGGAAAAGCACGGAAAAGCTGCCACACTGCAATGCTGAATACACACCTGCAGCCACCAACACCCACCTGAGGGACACGAGGGACTGCAGGGAGGTTTTGAAGAGGCAGAGGCAGGTTCCTGTGGGGAAGTCCCAGAGGCGCCCCAGGCTGCGGGGCCCAGCCTGTGCCGAGGCCAGCAAGGTGCTGCTCCCGCTGAACGCCAGCGCCGACACCTGCGGGGAGCAGTGCCAGAGAGGAGCCCAGGAGAGCTGCCAAGGGGGCAAGGACAGGGCTGCCAGCAGAGCTTGCAAGGGCTGCACTCACCTTGTCAGTGTGGCCAAGGAAGAACCTCTGCTCGCCAGTCTTGAGGAGCAGGGCAACGATGACGGCGTGGCAGGGGTACACCACGGCCGTGCTGTCCCGCGTCCACAGCGCCTGCAGCACCGACACAGGGGGGACACAGCTCCAGAACCGCCCCCCAGCCCCGGCACAGAGCTCTTCCCCAGCCCTGAAAGTGCTCAAGGCCAGCTTGGACGGGGTGTGGAATAACCTGGCCTAGTGGGAGGTGATCCTGCCCATGGCAGGGGATGGAATGGGATGGGTCCCTTCCCTACTATTCAACAGCAGATCCAAAGAAAATTATATTGCTGGCAGAGCCTTGAAATGACTGAACCAAACCAGCCCTTCCTTTACCCTAACACAGACCACAAGCAAGGCCCAGTGTGCCATGGAAACAATCCAAAACACAGCCCTTGCTTTCCAGCCTCCAACAAAGCAGCACCAGTTTTAATGTGTTAAAAAGATGAGAAATTTAGTGAAGGGTCTGGAGTACAAGTCTGATGAGAAGCAGCTGGGGGGGGCTCAGCCTGGACCTTCTGGGTCTCCACAACTCCCTGATGGGAGGGGGCAGCCAGGTGAGGGTCAGGCTCTGCCCCCAGGGAACAAGGGAGGAAATGGCCTCAAGTTTTGCCAGGGGAGGTCTAAGTTGGATAATGGGAAAATTTCTTCGTGGAAAGAAAGGGTGATCAGGCACTGGCACAGCTGCCCAGGGCAGTGGTGGAAGGATTTAAAAGCCATGTGGATGTGGCACGTGGGGACATGGGTCAGCAGTGAGCCTGGGAATCCTGGGAAAACAGCTGGAATTGATGACCTCAGAGGGCTTTTCCATCCTATGATTCTATCCAGGGGGCCCCGTAATTTTTCATTCACCATCCTAACAGCAGAGCAATCGTGTACAGATGCTCAGGCCCGTCCACTTTGGGATAACTTTCCACATCAAGCAGTGCCACACTCAGCTGCATTTCACACCTCCAAAACATCCACATCCTGGCCACACAGCAACAGACCCACTCCCCAAATCATCCAAACCACTGACCCATTTGGTGCTGCAGCCTCCAAAGCCAATAATTGTTCTCAGCTTCAGGATGGGATCTGGTACAAGCCCCTGGAAAAGAAAACCAGACAGCACCATCATGCTTAGAGCCAGGCTGGGCTCCTCCCTCCATGGGGCACCCCGGCCCCAGTGCTCGGCTCTCTCTGAAGCACAGAGGCAGCTTAGGATTTCTCCTGTCTGAGGGGACAACTTTAAAGCATTCAATGTGGCAGAGTCAAAGCTGGCAGCAGGAGGAGCTGGAGTTTCTGAGTTAAGCAGCTCTCCCATCCAGCTCCAGGGATGCATAGAGAGCTGGGGCCACTGTGGGAATTCCCAGACTGGTTTGGGTTGGAACGGACCTTAAAGTCCATCCACTTCCAGACCCCTGCCATGGACAGGGACACCTTCCACTAGCCCAGGTTGCTCCAAGTCCTGTCCAATATGGCCTCGGACACTTCCACGGCTGTCCTGCAGGCCAGGGCTCACCTGTGGGATGGAAAAGGCCCAGAGCCCTTCCTGTACACACCTGGGCAAACTTGTGGCTTAAGGTCAGCACATTTGAGCACAGGATCCCTCTCTCAAGGCAAGTGGGTGCTGGTAGGAAGAACTGCTAGTCAGAAAAAGGGGCATCTTTTGGCCTCCCTAAGTTTAACTGGAACTCCAGTGTGAATCTTGCGCTGCCTCTCTCCCTTCATTAGAAATAAACACCCCAAAGCCACCTGGTGACCCTCCAGAACTTCACGCACCTCCTCTGAGCCAGGGACAGCTCGGGTTGTCTGTCCCCCCCTCTGATGGGCATAGACATGGATGCCACCATCACTGAGTGGCAGTGGCTGCCCCATGTCCCCTGCACTGTGCAGCCTCTGCTTCTCTTCCAGCATGGGGTCTTCAGCAGGCACAGCTCTTGGAGGGCCTGGGACTGCCAGGTGAACCTCAGGGATGCTTCTTGTGATTACAGGACACGGATGTGGCACCTGAGAATGAGGAAAGCGGCAGACAGAGCTCAGTTCTCCTCCCAGTGCCCTCCCCCTGCCCATGGACAGAGACAGGGAGACACCCAGGAGTCTGTCCTGAGGGCTCTTCATAGCAACACAAACAGGAGGAAAAAATGTGGAGGGAGAGCAGCCCTGTGGGCATCCTGTGGGCTTAGCCAGGTTGTTAACCAGCAGCTCTCCTTACACTCCCAGTATTGTCTGTGCACAGCTCATCTCCTTCACACAGTAAACCAGAGTCTTGTCCAAATGCTCCTGGAGCTCTGGTAGGTTTGGGACCACCCTCGAGGGGAAGAACCTTTCCCTGATCTCCAGCCTGAGCCTGCCCTGGCCCAGCTCCAGCCATTCCCTGGTCCTGTCCCTGTCACAGAGCAGAGTTCAGAGCTGCCCCTCGGGAGGGGCTGCAGCCCCTGACAAGGTCTGACCTCAGTCCCCTTTTCTCCATCTGATCAAGTGACTGCTGCACCTTCCCCTCTAGACCCTTCAGCATCTTCATGGCCATCCTTTGGACACCCTCTAATAAGAGAGGTAGTGCTCCTCACTTTCACCCTCTCCACAGCCTGAGGATGGCTTCCCCCAGTCCCTCTGCAAACACCCACTGGCAAGCCAGTCTGGACACCAGCTCCCACATCACCCCCAGTGGGGAAGGGGAAACCAGGATGAAGGCAGCTGCCTGCAGTCCAGCAATCCCAGCTCTGCTCCCTGAGGGCACTGATCACATTCTCTAATCTCCAGACCTCACTTCCTATCTATAATTTGAAGACACACTAATCTGCTGCCTCCACAGAGACAGGGAGGATGGATGTCTGGAGATTTTGAGGTACTTGTCTCTGTGTGCACCACGCTGAACCCCCAGGCAGCAACTGCAGCTCTGTGGTCACCAGACTATGCGCTGAACAGCTGCCAGTGACAACAAGCAGCTTCTACATCTTAAATTAAGACACAGATGCAGGGAAACACTCAATGGGAAGCAGGAAAGAAGGAGCTGCAGCCTCCTGCATGGTGCACTTACAGCTTTGGGACTGGTTATCTGCTGGACGAGGGACAGGCGGTCACAGACTCCTCTGGAGAGTGTCACTGGCTGGGTCAGCGGGCGGCCCGGCTCCTCCAGGACTTGGCCACCTGGGCAGCACAAGGAGCAGGTCGAGCTCTTTTGGAAACCCAGGGTACCCCCCCGGGGTGGCACAGCCTTGGCTACTGTCCCTGGCATTCCCACCTGCCACAGGAGTTGGGAAACTCTTCTGGATGGAGTCACGCGGCAGCTTAGCCCCCTCAGATGGGAACCTGAGCAGAACCAGAGGAAGGCACTGTGACACTGGGATACTGTATTGTCACCTGGGAATATCACTTGCTACCTCAGCCTGGTACAGAAGATTCTTCAGTCTCCTCTAAGATCCCCCCTTTTACCCCATGGTCCCCCAAATGCAGGAGCACCAAAGGCAGATGACACTACAGGTGTATTTGTTAACACCTAAATGCTGGAGGTGGGGGGACCAAAATGCCCACCCGAGCCCCAGGTTCACCTGGACCTGTCACTCTTTAAGTGGCACTGCCCATCCTGCCTTTCCCTGGGCCGTGAGGAGGTCTGGAGCTGCAGTGGGATGGGAGCAGCCCTACCTGATGTAGTCATAGAGATCGTGCCATTTCTCCCCCTTGGGCACAGGGAAGGCCAATTCCCGGGGCATGGGAACGACGCCACGGCACGACAGGTCACTGAGCCTGGCCTCGGAGAATGTCACACCTGCCAGGACAGGGACACACACACACAGTGAGCTCTGCAGGCCCAGGGAGCTGCCTGGAATCAGATTCCCTGTGGAATATAGGCACAAAGCACTTCCCAGCTGAGAAACGAAGAGCACAAGCCTGAGGCTTGCAACAAACCCACCTTGCACAGGTGCATTCCTGGAACTCTCAACCTCCAAAGAAGAGCCCAGAGCACAAACCCTTGGATTTCAGTTACAAACCCCCAAGCTCAAGATTCATGTAATTTCTGTTCACTGATTCAGCAGTTTCACATGATTTCTCTTAAAGCTCATTGCCCATTTTTTTATCATATTTCATCCATGTATTTTTAAATTTAGGAAAGTGAAACGGGAGAGGTTTCAGGAAAGATGCAGTAAGTTTCAGGAATTTCAAAGCAGCCCCTATAACTTCTTCCTCACTGATGCTTCCCAGCAGGCCAGGCAGCTCAGAATTCCAGCACAAAAAAGCAAAGGCAGAAAACAAAGGGTTTGACCAAAGCACTTCTGCCACACAGAGCAGGTGGATAAAAAAAGCAGGTTGGAAGATTTTTGACACAAAAAAAGCACAGGCTCTTCTAGCAGATAAAAGCACAAGTCCTGCAGAACTGAGGCTTGATGACATCTTTCATTTTTACTCCTGAAAAAATTTCTAACCTTAGAAAGATATTTAACTTTGTTCTTTACATTCACTTTTACAGCTGGAAAATGAGAGGATACTTTCTGCCAGAGTTTGGGAGACTACATTCCATTCCAGATTTCCTCCCAGTGACTAAAGGGGCTCCAAGAGAGATGGGGAGGGATTTTGGACAAGAGCCTGGAGGGACAGGACAAGGGGAAATGGCTTCAAACTACCAGAGGGCAGGGTTAGATGGGATAATGGGAAGGAATTCTTCCTTGTGAGGGTGGGGAGGCCCTGGCACAGGGTGCCCAGAGAAGCTGTGGCTGCCCCTGGATCCCTGGAAGTGTCCAAGGCCAGGTTGGACGGGGCTTGGAGCAATCTGGGACAGTGGAAGGTGTCCCTGCCTGTGTGGAAACATAACATTGTACCAGGTATTTTGCCCTTTCTGCTCATACCATAGAGCACCAGCAGCCCAGTGCTCTGCCAGGGCTGCAAGCTTAGCTTTGAACCCCCATGGACTCCCCCCAGGCTGGGCTGGAGTCTCAGGAGAAAGTAGAGGCCAGACAAGCTCTGGGCTCCTCACCTGGCTCAAACAGCAGGTCGCTGGTGCAGAGGTTTTTCACGAGCAGGTTGGAGCAGAGTTTGACCCCCCTGAGGTGGCTGTACCTGCGGCTCAGGTACAAGGCCAGGATGGAGGGCAGGTCCAGCACCAGGCACGTCCAGCGCACGTCCACCGGGGCTGCTCCGGGGGCACCTGGGGAGGAGAGGACAGCTGGGAAAAGGGATGGTGGGACAGAGGCTACAGACACGGACCTTGGTGGATGGGAGAAACAAGGTTCACAGGGTTCAGTACAAAGCATTGACCAGGCAAAATCCCCACCAGGCCAAATGGGAGATGGGAAAACATGTCTTGTAGGCTCAGGGGCGGGGAAAGACACACAAGCATCCCACCACCTCCATGGGCTCATGCCTGGCCTGACACTGCACCCCAATGTTTGGGAGAACAGGGACAGGGGACAACCCAACCAGGAGCCACAGCTCTGACCTGGCTGCAGAGGGGCTCCTGCACAGGCCCACCACTGTTATCATAAGACCCTGGGTTGGGAGGGACAATCTTAAAACCCATCTCATTCCATCCGCCTGCCATGGGCAGGGACACCTTCCACTGTTCCAGGCTGCTCCATGCCCCGTCCAACCTGGCCTTGGACACTGCCAGGGATGGGGCAGACACAGCTTCTCTTCAAACACATTGAGTCAATTTGAGAACTCAATTTACTTTCTAGTGATTTATTTTGGTGGTGCTGTGCCAGCCCAGCCCCAGCACGCAGCTTCTCACCCCGCTGGGCCATGCCCTCATTGGTTGCTCCACAGATGAAGGGGAACTGGAGCCAGGTGGCTGTGGATTTGAATTCCCTGAAGAGATTGGAGAAGGAGATGCGAATCACCTTGTTATCCTGGGAAGAAACACACACACAGAGCTTTAGTCACCCTGGTGGCTTCGGCAGGGAAGTGCTGCAGAGGAGAAGGCATGTGGCCCTGTCTCCTGTCCCCTGGCCCCCGTGGAGATGCCATCAGGATGGAAACTATCTATAGCCTGGGGCGACCCACCAGCAGCAAAAAACAGCCATGTCCTGCAGCCCCCAAGCCCACCAGTGCCATCCCCAGTCCTTCAATCAGCCACTATGGCAGTTTAAGACCACGCTGTCACCACCCAGTGTCACGGACCTCGGTGGTGACATCCAGGTGCACGAGGAAGTGCTTGCAGGGCAGGGGCCTGAAGAGCAGGTAGAGGTAGCGCCCTGTGAGCCCCAGGGACTGTGTCCCTGCCCGTGGCAGCTGCAGGTAGCTGCTGGCTGGGTTGGAGCCTCGGATCCGGTAGATTGTTCCCTTCAGCCTCGTGTCCTTTGGAAACCAGGGTAAGATGGGGGATGGGTGAGCACTGCCCACCCTCGGCCAGTGCCCCCTGCCCTGTGGTGCCGGTGCCCCATTACCGTGAGGGCAGCCACGTCTCCTTCCTTGGCAGAGCGTTTCCACTCCTCCACACGGAAGTGCTTGAAGATGTTCAGGTAGGGACGCTGCCAGGCTGCCGGCACCGGGATCATCGGGGGGACAGAACCCCAGCTGGACACCCCCCCATTGCCCCCTGTGTGCCCCGAGGTCCCCTGCCCCATTAGCACCCCACTGTCTGCATGTCCTGAGTCTCCCCAGCCCCAGTGTCAACCTCGTGATGCCCCCATTATCTCCATACCCTAGTTCCCCCAGCCCCAGTGTCCTGCTCAGAATCCCATCACCCCCCTCCTCCAGCCCCAGGAATGCACCTGGTACCTCCAAGCCTCCAAACTCCTCTGGCCCCAGACACCCTCACCACCTCCACGCCCATGACCCTGCAGCCCTGGTGTTGTCTCTGTGCCCTGAGGATGGTGACAGACCTGGTAACCCCATGTTCTGTGTCCTCCCTCCCTGGTGGCACCCCAATATCTCCATGTTCCAAGCCTCCCCAGCCCTGGTGGTTCCCCGTTAACTCCATGTCCAGAGACCCCATGCCTCGAGTCCCCCATGCCCAGCAATGCCCTTGTGCCCAGTGACACCCCCGGTACCCCCATACTCTGAATCCTCCATGCCAGGTGACAGTGCCCCGAGCCCCTCAGTGATGACCCAGTTACTCCCATGCCCTGAGCCCGAGCTCCATCCAGCCCCAGCACGACTGACATCCCTGCTAGCACCACACTCCAAACCCACAAGCCCCTCAGCCGCCGGCACTCTCGTGCTCCAGAGGTCCCCCATCCCTGGAGCCCAGCCCCCACACTGGTGTGCTCCGAACCCCGCCGCAGCTCCCCCATCCCCAGTGACACACCCAGCACCCCTGTGCTCCCAACTCTCACACGCGGTGATGCCTCGGGTCCCCTCCATGCCCGGGATCACCCTGTGCCTCCCCCACGCACGGGGACACCCCCACGTCCCCCCATGCCCGGTCACACCCCCATTGCCCCGTGTCCCCCCATCCCCGGTCACACTCCCATTGCCCCGTGTCCCCCCTCCATCCCCGGTCACACCCCCATTGCCCCGTGTCCTCCCATCCCCGGTCACACCCCCATTGCCCCGTGTCCCCCCTCCATCCCCGGTCACACTCCCATTGCCCCGTGTCCCCCCTCCATCCCCGGTCACACCCCAGCCCGTGTCCCCCCATCCCCGGATCACACCCCATGTGCCCCGTGTCCCCCATCCCCGGTCACACCACCCATTTGCCGGTCCCCCCCCTCTATAGCCCGGTTCACACTTCCCATTGCCCACGTGTCCCCCCCATCCCCGGTCACACCCCCATTAGCCCCGTGTCCCCCCCTCTATGCCCGGTCACACCCCATTGCCCACCGTGTCCCCCCCTCTATGCCCGGTCACACCCCCATTGCCCCGTTGTCCCCCCTCCATGCCGGGTCAAACCCCATTGCCCCGTTGTCCCCCCCCTCTATCCGGTCACACCCCCATTGCCCCGTGTCCCCCCTCCATGCCGGTCACACCCCCTTGCCCCCGTTGTCCCCCCCCTCTATGCCCGTCACACCCCCATTGCCCCCGTGCTCCCCCCTCCATGCCCGGTCACACCCCATTGCCCGTGTCCCCCCCCATGCCCGGTCACACCCCATTGCCCCGTGTCCCCCCTCTATGCCCGGTCACAGCCCCATTGCCCCGTGTCCCCCCTCCATCCCCGGTCACACCCCCACTGCCCGGTGTCCCCCCTCCATCCCCGTTGTCACCCCCAGTCCCCCCGCTGCCCCCCCCACCTGCCGCCATGGCGCTCGCCGCCGGCTCAACCGTCCCGCGCGGCCGCAGCCAATCAGCGGCGCGCTACCGCTCGTCACGTGACCCGATCCCGCCCTAGCCCCGCCCCTGCGCCCTGGCCCCGCCCCTGTCCCTCCCCGCGGTCGCGACACGATCGCGACAGAGCCGGCTCGAGCGCTCGGGGGACGGGTCTTTATGTGCCCGGGGGCTCAGAGCGAAGGGTCGCCGAAGCCGAAGCGGTGCTGGGCGGCGCGGATCTCCCGCAGCAGCGCGTCGTTCTGCAGGCCGAGCTGCGGAAGGGAGCGCGGTCAGGGCCGGGCTGCGCGGGGCTGCCCCCGGGACGAGGGGCTGGGTGATAACGGGGCCCGGCTGCCACACGGGTGGCACAGGGAGCGTCGCAAGGGAGCGTGGAGAGCGGTTCGTGCTGCCCCAGCCCCGCCCGCCCCGCCGGGCACGAGCACCGACCTTGAGGGTGTATTTGTAGCACTGCTCTGCCTCCAGCTGCCGCCCGCCCTGCAACACACAGCACCAGAGAGCAAATCGTGGCGTGGGTTAGGCAGGAAAACACCCCTGACACCATCAAATCCAACCGTTCCCCCAGACCTGCCAAGGCCACCACCGACCCATGTCCCCAAGTGCCACACCCATTTTTAAATCCCTCCAGGGATGGTGACTCCACCACTGCCCTGGGCAGCTGTGCCACTGCCTGACCACCCTTTCCATGAAGGAATTTTCCCAACATCCAACCTAAACCTCCCCTAACACAACCTGAGGCTGTTTCCTCTCATCCTGTCCCTGTTCCCTGGGAGCAGAGCCCAAACCCCCCCATCTGCTCCCTCCTGTCAGGGAGTTGAGCAGAGCCACAAGGTCCCCCCTGAGCCTCCTTTTCTCCAGGCTGAGCCCCTTTCCAGCTCCCTCAGCAGATCCTGGTGCTCCAGCCCCTTCCCCAGCTCTGTTCCCTTCCCTGGACTCACTCCAGCCTCTTCAATGTCTGTCTTGTCATGAAGGGGCCCAAAACTGACCCCAGGATTTAGTCTGCCTCAGCAGTGCCCAGCACTCCAGGAAAGACATGGGGTCTCAGTGAAATGACATTTGCAAGAAGTTCAGCAGGGAGAACATGCCCCAGGGCAGTCAGAGTCTCAGGGTGCTGCTTTTGCCATCCAAGCACTCGCTTTCCCCGAGCTCAGCCCTCAGACTTTTTATCACTGAGCTCTACACCAGCTCTTCAGGTTCATGAACAGATACCAACAACCCTCCCCCAGCCCCATAACCCCCCCATAAACCCCTACTCCATCAGGCTGGCAGGGGCTGGTCACTCACTCGCAGGCAGATGAGGGCAAGATATCCCCACACTTCAGCGTTGGTGTTATTTAGGGCATTGGCTTCAGACAGAGCATCTTCTGCTTCTGCCATCTCTTCCAGCTTGAGGGAGAGAATGAGAGGCATAGGCAAAGGACAAAGAGCAGGCAGAAAGGGATTCCCAACTGAAAAGGCATGGCTCTAACAGCAGAAGAAATCAGCGTAACAGAAACTTATAGGAGGTCTTCCCTGAGAGAAATGTGGGGGAAAGGATTTAGGGCACAGACAAGGCGTTATCCTCAGTGCCAGCATCCAGATCTTCAGTCTGGAGCAGGAGCTTCCAACTGCTGACCCCCATAGGATCACACATTATTTCTAAATTAGCCTCCAGCTGTAAGGAAAGCAGCATAAACCCCTTCACCTGCAGGAACTGAGCGATCCAGCTCCATGAGGAAACATGGCTGTATTCCTGCTCCACATTCCTGCTGTGCAGCAGCTCTGGGCAGGCAGGGGTTGCTGGTGCCCACCACTCACCTCCCAGACATGATTCCACAGCCTCCCAGGAGGCAAACATTTGGCCAAGGAGGAAACAGAAGTTTAAATTCCTTCCCTGATTGCTTTCTCAGCCAAACCCCCTTGGAAGAACCTGGCAAGGTGTCCCTTGGGGAGATACCACACTTCTGGTGGCTGGGTATCCTTGGCAGCCCTTCAGTGGTGCTGGGTTCCCTGGGACAGGGAAAGCACCGAGATTGCTCCCTGCTGACATCCCACTCAGTGCCTTGGTGGTGACATGCAGATCATGTGCAGGCATGAACTCGGAGCAGAGCCCACATCGTTTGCCATGACACCCTAGGGAAGGAGGGGCTGGCAGGAGCTGGTATGAGGGGGAAGGATGGCTGTTCCCAGAGCAGGGGCTGAAGGTGACACTGTTTGGGTACCATGCTGGAGCTGTCACAGCACACAGGACACGATGGCCTTTGGGATCACTGGCTCACAGGCAGCCAAGAGTTGTTTTAAACAAGGGGATCCTGCAAGCCCTGTGTCCCATGCCACCAAGTGAAGCCCAGAGGACATGAAGGCAGCTGCACTCACCCTGTAGCAGGCAATGCCCACGCCCAGCCAGGTGAGACAGGAGGCAGAGTTGTCACAGGCGAGCAGGTAGATGTGCTTGGCCCGGCCATACTGCCAGGAGAGAGACACACACATTCCCTGTGCACCAGCACATCACTCCACACACAGGGGTGTGCCAAACACCCTGTTTGCATGGGACTCAGGCATCCACTGAATGCTGAGCTGGGGGAGTGATTTGTTTTGTGGTGACTTCCCCTTCTCAGCCCTGCTGGCTCCTCACCTCTTTTTCATCCAGGTAGATGGAGCCCAGGCGCAGGTAGACGAAGTGCATATCCACAGCATCCTCCACAAAGCTGATGACTCGCTCGTAGAATTCCTTTGCATTGCCAAAGTCCTTCTGCAGGTAGCACAGGTGCCCTTTCTGAGCCCAGACATTTGGATTCTGTGCACCAAAAACCAGGAGTGAGACACAGATGGGAGAAACACCTGGGAGGGGGGCTGGGACACCTGCAAGCAGCAGAAAGGGGAGGCTGAGCAGTGTTTAATTGTATGATCACGACTCCCTGTGCAGTGCTCCAGGCTGGAGATAGCGTGGCTGGAAGCTGCCTGGTGGGAGAGGAAGGACCTGGAGGTGCTGGTTGGCAGTGGCTGAAGCAGAGCCAGGTGTGCCCAGGTGGGACAGAAGACCAATGGCCCCTGGCCTGTGTCAGCCATGGCGTGGCCAGCAGGAGCAGGGCAGGGTTTGTGGCCCTGTGCTGGGCATTGCTGACACCACAGCTCCAGTGCTGTGTCCAGTTATGGGCCCCTCAATTCAGAAAGGACATTGGGGGGCTGGAGAAGATGCAGGGAAGGGAACAGAGCTGGGGAAGGGGCTGGAGCACCAGGATCTGCTGACGGAGCCTGGAGAAAAGGAGGCTCAGGGGGGACCTTGTGGCTCTGCACAACTCCCTGATAGGAGAGGGCACCCAGGGGGAGGGGGAGGTCAGGCTCTGCTCCCAGCGAACAAGGACAGGACAAGGGAAAACGACCTCAAGTTGTGCCAGAGAAGGTTTAGGTTGGTTGTTGGGAAAATTCCTTCATGGAGAGGGTGGTCAGGCAGTGGCACAGCTGCCCAGGGCAGGGATGAAGTCACCACCCCTGGAGGGATTTAAAAGCCTTGTGGATGTGGCACTTGGGGACAGGGTTTAATTGTGAACATGGTGATGCTGGGGAATGCTTGGTCTTGGTGATCTTAGAGGGCTTTTCCAACCTAAACAATTCCACAATTCTATGATATCAGGGCAGGTTTTATGCAGAGTGAAGGTCAGCGGGCTGCCTGCAGGACACCAGCAATGGGATCCTCCAGCTTCTTGTCCAGTGTCCTGCCTGCACACAGCATTCCCAGGTGTCACCTTCCCCCTGCCTTCCTTTCAAACTGCCTCCCCAAAGCCACCTTCCCTCCAGAGAGCTCAATAGCAACCTTGTTTGTCATGAAACAGAACCCGACTCACCCACCCGGGGAGAGAGGATCAGGATATACCTATTCAGAGAGAAAAGAAAGGCAGATGCTGCTGAAGGAAAGGCAGAGACAGGCTCTGAGATGCTGCCTGCCTGTGCAGGAAGTGACAGGAGGCTGTGACGATCGGATAACAAAGAGATCAGTGCTGCAGCCACAGCCTGGTGTGAGTGCCCTCCCTGCTGAAATGCTCTGGACTAACACGGGAAGGGTGAAGTGGAAATGAAGGAGGGGCTCTGGGTTCACACACACTGCGGCTGCACGGGAATTACCAGGGGGTCGATCCGAACGGCCTCGCCCAGACATTCCTCACATCGGGGGAAATCCTCCCGCAGCAGGTAGGTCCAGGCCATTGCAAGGTAGTAGGCACAGGTGGGGCCTCCCTGAAGGCTCAGCAGCTCGTGGGCCAGTGCCTTGTGAACAAACTGGGGAGGGACAGCACAGGTGGTGGTTAGGGGAGCAGGGACACCATGGACTGGAGGGCTGACTGACACCTCTCTGACTTCCATGAACAGAAAACACAAAGGAAATTTCTTTTTCACCTCTTTTAAATGTTGGTCTAGTGGAAGGTGTCCCCGCCCATAGCAGGGGTGTTGAAATTAGATGAATTTCCAGTTCCCTTCCAAACCAAGCCATTCCATGATTCCATTTAGTTGTGTTTTGCATTAAGCAACTCTTTCTGCCATGTCAAATTTAGGCAGGCAGCACAATGTGGCAACCAGAGAGATCCCAGAGATGACTTGGTGGGACAGGCACATTCCACAGTTGATACAAAAATCACTCCAACATACACAAGTGTCTGCATCAAAGGAGTTCAGGCATCTTGGAAGCATCACAATAATGGATCCCATCTCTGAATGCACAGGGAGGAGCACCCTGCAGCATTTTTGAGCTGGGTCTGTTCCCTCTACAGCAGGCAGTGCTGGGCTGTGTGTCCACAGCCAGCATTGTGGGCTCAATACTCTGCCTGCTCACACTTCTGCATCTCTGGTCAGTGGTGGCTTTGCTCCCTCTTGTGCTCAGCCTCTAGAGTGGCCATGGCTCATTCCCTGAGCCCAAGAAAGGGGCTGGCTGGAGCTCTTTGGGATTAAACCAACCTCCCTTCCCACTCCTCCACTCCCTGTTGAACTGACCCGGATAGCATTGACTTTCATCAGGAATTCCACTGTCTTCATGAAGATTGTGCAGGGAGGTGGCTGAGGTCCTGGAGCAGGACATGGTGCTGCAAGAAAATGTAACTCTGTCAGTCCCAAAGTGGGGGTTTTATTTCTGGAGCCAAAGCAGGACCTGACATCCCAGTGGGGACAGAAAAATCCCTGCAACATGGAGCAAAATCCAGGAGGTGACAGGGGAGGCTGAAGCAGAGATTAACTCAGCATTTCTTCCTGAATGGCTTAGGTTTTGTAGGAGATCTGAAAAGAAATGATGCTCTTCACTCACTAATTTTCCAGTCCAAACCGAGAGGAAAAAATGTGGGAATTTATGAATGATGCTTGTCAGAGACAACTACAGTGAGGCTCCTGCCTCCCCAAACCAAGCAGGGGGCCCTGAGGCACCCAGCAGTGCTATCTTCACCCCCAGTGGGGCTGTGGAGGAGGCAGATCACACACCACAGAACCAGAGGGGATGCCTAGGGACACTTTGAGAGCTGACATCTCAGGAGGAAGAAAAGAAAGGTGCAGGGTGCATTGCATTCACCTGCTGGCTGTCCATCCTGAGATGTGCTGCTCTGAGAATCAGGGTGAACCTGCTTTGCCTGCACATTCCCTGGCTCAGGAGAGACAACAGGCCTTGGCATCATAGGGGCCATGGCTCATTGCTCCCACACTACTCCCCACCATGTCCACAGAATCATCTCCTAGCATTGGGCTCTCCAGGTCCCCATTCCCAAACCTTTTGGGTTTTCTTGCAGTGCTGTAGCCCCTTCCTTGGATGTCACACCCTTCACCACCTCTGGCACTTTGTCAGCTGAGCCATCTGGAATCTTCTCTGGAATGAAACCCCGAACAACCATTAGGAGGAAAGCTATAAGCTGCCCAGTTTAGAACATGATTCCACAAAAACAAAAAAAAAAAAAAAATAGAGAAGAGAGAAAATATAAAAGATCTATCAGGTTTTCAAAGCTGGGAAGAAATTTCTTTGCAAGAGGCTGGGGCTGGGGTTTTGAGCACAAGGTTACCATGTGAAGCCAGAAACAGGTATAAATTAGGCAGGATGAGAGGAAACAACCTCAAGTTGTACCAGGGAGGTCTAGGTTGGGTGATAGGACAAAATTTATTCACAGAAAGGATGGTCAGGCATTGGAACAGGCTACCCAGGGCAGTGGTGCAGTCCCCATTCCTGGAAGTGTTCAAAAGCCATGTGCATGTGACACTTGGGGACATGAGTTAGTGGTGGACACAGCAGTGCTGGGTTAACAGTTGGATTCTATGATCTTGGAGGTCCTTTCCAGCCTTAGTCATGCCATGATTCTATGAATATCCCTTTCCTCATAATCAGAAGGGACAAAAACCCTCATGTGTCACGAGCCTGCCTGCCTGAGGCACTGTGCATGAGTGGTGATAACATTAAAAATAAAGCCAGTCACCATTTCCTGCAGCCTGGCCAAATATTTGGGACCCAGAACAGACAGTCTCAGCTCAGGCTGGACTCAGAGAGGCTCCAAAGGAAGCCTTGGCCTCAGGTCAGTGCCAAGGAGCTGGTTTGCCCTTTGGATTGGTGAGGCAGAGCTTTCTGAGCTGTGTTGGGAACTCACAGTGACAGCTTCCATGGAATTCTGTTCTAGCTCACAGTCCATATCTTCTACCTTTGCCCTTTGTACTTCTCTTTAAAACTTTCCTCTCCTTCCACCATTCACCACACAGCTCCAAGCCCCTTCTTGCTGGTGTCAGGGCACCTCCTGGGTTTGCCTGTTACCTGGGTCTGTGCTGGGAGAACTGGGCTTTTTCCCTTCTTCCTCAGCAGCCTCCTCCTCAAGCTCTGCTCGCAGGAGCTTCTTAGCCTCACGGAAGTTCCTTTCTGCCTGAATATAATTATTCTGCAGCTCATAAAACAAACCTGTGGAAGAGACAAGAGCAGCATCAGCAGACACCCAAAGGAAGCAAAAATCCTTCCCTTAGTCCTCAGCTTGGAGCAGGGAGAAGAGGATTTGGGGCAGGAGCAATGCTTGGCTCTACAGGAATACCTTGAGCATCAGACTGGCTTGGTTTTGTACCTGAGAGGGTCCAGGCTATGATGCTGGATGGCTTCAAGCAGCAGGCATTCTCAAAGAAAATCTCTGCCTCTTCACAGTGCTGCAGCTTGACAGCCACAATCCCACAGAGCAGCAAGCTGGGGCAGGGCCAGAGCAGTCAGCCCTGCAGCCACAGCAGTGGTGTGGGGGATACACCCCACACCTCCCCACCCACCCACCCACCAGGAGCACTCAGCACCTTTGGACGTGCTGGGGGTCCAGACAAAGGGCCTGCTGGAAGCATTCCTGGGCTTTGGTGGCATCCTCATACAGGAGGCAGAAGGCTCCATAGTCCAGCCAGGCCTGGATGCTGCACTGGTCCCGAGCTATTCTCTGGACAACAGAGATCATCACTGCAGTCAGGCTCAGCACATGCCATGGACTGGGGAGACAATTCTGGAATGACCATGACTTCCCTGGCCACCCCAACCCAGCTGAGCAGGAATCAAGCCCTTGTCTATCACATGCAAGGGTGTTCCTTAAATGGGATTGTGCTGGAAGCCCACTTCCTCTGAGCCTCCTCCACCTAACACATGTCCTCCAGCTCCAGCTGATGCCTCCTAGGGCCCAGTGTCCCTAGAACTGACCCAGCACATCCCATTTCCCCCTGCCTCAAGGCTGGAGTCCTCGGTGACCTGGCCAGGGACAGTCTCACATCCTGCAGGGAGCAGCATCTCCCTGGAAAATCCCTCCCATTCAGCCTGAGTATCCTGGTGATGCTCAGCTCTTTCCTCCCTCTGCCACAGTCGGGGCTGGCTGAGCTTAGAGCAGTGGCTCCACTGTGGTGCTGTGCCAGCCCACACAGGTGATGGCAGGAAGGAACTGGGGCTCCCTTACCTGCTTGTAGAAGAGAGAGGCCAGTTTCAAGTCCTTGTTGGCTTCAGCTTCACGAGCAAAGAGCAAGAGCTGCTTCCTGGTCGTGCAGGATGGAAGGGCAGGAGAAACATCTTCCTCAGACAGGAGCTGTAGGAAGGAGACAGTGTTAGCCCTGGGGAAGGGAAGAGTGGTTCATGTGACCCCAGTATGGCAGCAGGTCCTACACCAGCACTGTACACAGTACAGACCAGTATGGCTGGGGCTGAGCACTGAGAAGGGCAAGCTGCTCTGTGGTGGGACACATTGCTGTCATTCCCAGGTACTTCTGCCACACAGGCACAGGGCAGTATCAATTTTTACAAGGACATGGAGTGACAGGACAAGGGGGAAGGGCTTCCCACTGCCAGAGGGCAGGGTTAGATTGTGGAAAGGAATTGTTCCCTGTGAGGATGATGAGGCCCTGGCACAGGGTGCCCAGAGAAGCTGTGGCTGCCCCTGGATTCCTGGAAGTACCCGAGGTCAGGTTGGACAGGGCTTGGAACAACCTGGGATAGTGGAAGGTGTCCCTGCCCATGGCAGGGGGTGGCATGAGATGAGCTTTAAGATCCCTTCCAACCCAAACCTGTCAGTGATTCTATGATTGTTCACAGCATTCCCTAGATCAAGGTGATGACAAACTTCTGTGGGGCCACACAGAAGTGACCCCAGGTCATGCTCTGCCAGCCACCCTCATCATGTGCCAGCTACAGCAGCTTTACCAGTGTCATCTCATACCTATCCTGCCATCAGGGCTCTGAGCAGTGGGTTACAAATGCACTGGACCCTGCCTCGAGTGTGGCTCATGGTTTACACGTGACAACTCCAGCTGATGAAAGCATGAGCGAGCTTCTGCCCTGAAGGCAAAAGTCTTTCACCTGCCCTGGACCCACGATGAAGCCATGGCCACCCAGATTTCCCCCTACCTTGTTCAGGGCAATGTGCATGTGGTCCACGAGGTACACATAGAGCTCACTGAGGAACGCCTGGAGCTGCTCCTTGGTCTCAAATGCCGTGGTCTTCAGGTACCTCTCCCTCACAATCTTCACCACAGAATACTGTGGAGACAAGGGACATTGGACAAGGCAGGTTCCCCCCCATGTTCCCCACCAGCTCTGTAATCAGAGACAGAACATATTGATTTTGCCTCAAGCTCCAACTTAGTTCTGAGAAATAAATCCAGCCCACCACTAATAAAACTAAAAAAAAGCAAGCAAGGGGGATTTCCTTTCCCACCTCCCTGACACACCCTTTAGGGACAGCATGTGGATGTCTCATCTCCTCAGGACAGAGAGGGGGTCTCCAGGAAGAGTGTGGCTGAGACTAAGCAGCTGAGAGAGTGGAACCTCCTTTCCCTGCCAGGGCAGACTGGGAATGTGAGAGCAGCCAGCTTTGCCTTTCTCAGGTTATGAGCATGAGGCACATGGATGTGAGTAGCTTCCATTGATAGGAAGTGTTCTCTTGGTGTGGGACCAAAGCAGCTTGGTGCCTGATCCATTAGAGGGGAATCCTGTCCCCTCAGTGCCACTACAACAGTTCCAAGTGGCAGGAAAGGATTCTGGAGCACATCATCCTGAGTTACCACCATGGAGCCTCACTGAGAAACTGGCAGGACAAAACAAGTAAGGAAGCAAAAAGCACAAAGAAGTCATCACCTTTAGCTGTTCCTTAAATGCAAAATATTTCCCAGAGTTATTGAGCTCGTAGTTGAGCTGGCGCTTCTGTTCCTCCAGTGTTTCATGGTCCACCACTCCCTGCTCAGGCAAATGGTTCCCAAAAAGCTCATGGTATTCCCTCAGGATGGCAACAGCAACAGTGGTGACACGTTTGTGATAATCGTCCACTGCCTAGGAAAGAAATAAATAAATTTCACAAGCCACTTATGCAATCAACCTTGATATGTATTTGATTTGCCACAGGCCACGCCTCCCATTAACTCCACCTGACTCAAGTCTCAATTAGTCTGTCACACATCCTTTCCTGTCCACGCCTGAGGGCTGAGAAAATATCTGCAGGTAAACATAAAAGAGCTCCTTCCTGCTAGGATTTTCCATCACAAGCCAGTATTCCAGTCACTGCTATCTCTCCTATAGCAATATAATTAGCTGTGAGCAAAATATATCTCATTTACTGGGAGCCCTGAAACCCATGGCCAGCCCTCTTCAGCAGAACCTGTAATCTCCATAATCTTGATCCTCAAAAAATTCTTGGTGACCTGAGAAAGGTCAGGGCTGATTCTGTTCAGGTTTGTCTGAGCCTGATGAACCATAGTGGCTGGTCTGAAACACAAAACTGTTGGGACTGCCCAGGATAAATGCAAGGTTCTGGTAGCCTCTTTTCCCAGTATTCCATTTCCTTCCAAACATCCCCCCATGGCTGCCTTCCCTCCTTTTGCTCCATCTCTTCATCGCTTCCCTTTGAATGGGATGTGAATGCAAGTGATGAATGGGTTCCCAAGGCACACTGCTGTGGAGATAATACATACAGAAGTTTCCTTTTCTGTGTATTTCATAGAATATGTTGAATTGGAAGGGATCCACAAGGATCGAGTCCAACTCCTGGCCCTGCACAGACACCCCAACAATCCCACCCTGTGCATCCCTGGGAGCATTGTCCAAACACTCCTGGAGCTGTGGCAGCCTTGGGGCCTGCCCATTCCCTGGGGAGCCTGGGCAGTGTCCAGCCACTTCCTAATATCCATTAAAACCTCCCCTGACACAGCTCCAGCCATTCCCTCGGGTCCTGTCACTGGTCATATCAAGCAGAGATTGAAGCTGCCCCTTGTGAGGAAGCTGCAGACCCCAATGAGTTCTGCCCTCAGTCTCTCCCCTCCAGGCTGAACATTCCAAGTGACCTCACCACTCCTCATATGGCCTTATTCCCTTCTAGGCCCTTCACCACCTTTATGGCCCTGCACCCTTGTCCTCTTCAAACCTCATCCCCATGTTGTTGTGGGCTGAGAATGAAGACTGTACTGTGAGAGGGATGGCAAGGCTCTCCCATGTACCTTCTTGGCTCCTTCTGTCCGGGGGGGCAGCGCAGGGCGGGGAGGAATCATCTCCTTGACGCTGTCAATGAGAGCAGAAGAGAGATCAACAGATCCACTGCCAGAGATGCTGGCTTGTGTAGTGTGAGGGCTGCAACCTGCCTTCATGTCCCTGAGACACCTCACAGGCACCTGGGAGGAAAGCTGAAGTCTCAGACCAAGAGTGAACAGGTCCCCACAACTGATGGTTGTGGCTCATCACAACAGGGTTAACATTTATTGCTAACCCAAACTGCTCTCCTGGAGCAGCAGAGCTGGATTTTGGAGCTCCTGGTTCTGCAGAACAGGTGTAAGGAAGGAACCAGCCTGAGGAAAGCTCTGGAGAATGTGGTCACTAAACAGCCCAGGCCATCAGTTCCAACATTGCCCAGTGTGGCTGTGGCATCTCATCCCTTGGGCACACATCAACCCCCCCACACCAACCTCAGACCCCCAGACACACCAGCCCTGCCTGGGCCTCTGCTGGAGTTACAATGATCTTGCATCAGGATTAGCATATTTTTAACTAAGATTTTATGAAGGTGAGGGTAGCTGAGCACTAGAGCAGGATTCTCTGTGGACTTCTCTGAATATATCCAAAAAGCATCTGGGCACAGAATAATGTGCTCTGGGGAACCCTGCTTGAACATGAACGCTAGGTGACTAGGTGACCTTCAGTGGTCCCTTGCAAGCTGAATTATTCTGGGATTCTGGAATTAAAATCCCTGGTGCCAAACCAGCCTCAATTCATTTAAATTTTTTTCAGCATTTCCTGCTTGCTGGACACCAGAAGAACACGATCTATCCCACCAAGCCAAGGTGCCACAGGCCTCGTTCAGGAGCACACAAGCAGGTGAAGAAGGAAGAGTTACACTGAATCCACACACACTGCAGAAGAGTAGAAATGTATAAAATGGGCCAGGAAAAGGTCTGTTCTAAGAGGGGTTCACCTTCCTCAGCCTGTTCCTCCTGGAAGACAGCAGGTAGCAGTGAGGACAACACACATACCTTCAATGAATGGAGGATATTTCTGTTTGAGAGAGACACAAACCTGCACCTCTCATACCTTATTAATCTGCTGTATTTTTTGGTTTTTTTATTCCATAAATTAGATGTTTTATGCCTTTCTAACCCATAACACAGCAGGGCTGCCACTGCACAGGAACTGGAAGTCTCAAAGCAGTTGAGATGAAAGAGCAGCTCTGCAGCAGAACGACATGAAAACTAACATAAAAGCTGAGGAATGGGTAAAATATTGTGCAAAAACTTCCAGAAAGCTAAAAATGAGAGAATGCTCTGGTGAAGCAACAGCAGCACTACCCAGGGCAGTCCATGCTGGTGGCCAGCACTGACCAAGCCACTGAACATCACATGCAAGAGGCAAGCACATGGGGATTAGAGGGAAACAAAGCCCAGACAGGAACACAGACATTGCTGTGCTGCTCTGGTGTCTCTTGTTTTGAGAGGAATGGCAGGGAGATGCCAGCTGGGATGAACAAGTGTTTTCCCAACACACCAGATGCCATGTCTAAAGCAGTCTGGCCAAATCCTCCCCCTAATTCCTGTGGGCTTTTGTCTCAGGCCCTCTTTATGGAGTATTCCAAGGGGGGTTTGCTGTACAAGCCTCTCTCCACCCTGCAGAGAGGAGCTGTCTGTCCCACAGCCCATCCTTACGCACCGTTGGTCGAGCTCCTCCCGCAGCCGCTTTGGGACCAAGGGCTTGTCCAGCTTTATCTCCATCACCAGGAATGTTCCAGCCTCGCCGTATTGCTGTGGAGATAAACACTGCTCCCTGTGTCGTGCTGTCTGCAGCCAGTGCTGGCACAGTGAAATACTGAGCATGCAGCCACAGATCTCCAAACTGCAGAGATTCAGTTTGTTTTATAACCTGCCCTCGGAATGAGTTACAGCAGCAAAATCCAGCTTGAGAAACGAGGCTAGGGAAAACCAGAGGGCCCAGACAATCAATCTGCCTGCAGAATGAATGTGCATTCCAGAGGAAGAAGCCAAAATATGAAGGGATAATTTAAATAAATGCCTGACAATTTACAGAGACCTTCTAGCCCAGTGCCAGTCTGCTCTCCGGGTGGACGTCACTGGAAGAGCTCTGGGACAGCATCTACGTAAAACATCCCTTGTCCAACTCCCTCTTGAGGAGTTTAATTGTGTGAAAGGTGTGAGACACCAGCATGGTGATACTCTACAGTCTCTCCTTCTCTTTGGAGAGACATAATTACCTGTCCTTCAAGGCTGAGATTTGTGACATTTTCAGATTCTCCAGTGCCATCTGACAACTGGATTTTGGATGGGTTGAGTAACTACTAGGAAAAAGAAAAGATGTCTCTTGTTTCAGACTCAATAAATCTCATATCTTTGCAAGTTCAGGGTGTGAGATGGTTCATTTGTTCAGGCAGCATGTCCTAAGATTTCAGGATAAGGGAAAGCTGCAGCTTTCTCAAAAGGAAGTAGCTCCAATCTCTGCTCTCTGTGACCAGCAACAGGGCTGGAGCTGTGCCAGGGATGGATTAGGCTGGATATCAGGGAAAGATTCTTCCCCCAGAGGGTAGTTGGGCACTGTCACGACCCCAAGGCTACCAGAGCTCCAGGACTGTTTGGACAACACTGTCAGGCACAGGGTGGGATTGTTGGGGTGTCTGTGCATGGCGAGAAGTTGAACTCATGATCCTTGTGGATCCCTTCATGTTGAGGAGATTCTATGATTCTAGGATAATTAGTGTCTCTCAGCTGGCTGAGGCAACACAGCACCCATCCCTGGTTCTTGCATGTCCCAACTTCCTGTGGCATAGAAACAGAGCAACCATGGTGCCATGTGCCTCCCCAGACCTTACCATTGCACTGGAATCTTTGTCTTCCTTCGAAGACTTTCTGAGAGCAGCCTTGGAAACAGGAGAGCTCCCCAGCCCTTCCCTGGTCAGGTTGAGCTGTGACCTGCGGTCCCGGAAAATACTGTACTGAATTTTGGTCTGAAAAATAGAGGGAGCAAAGAGAATCAAGGGACAAAGCAGGCTTACTCACTCCTTTGCCTTAACCTCTCTCATCACAAAACACGTTTTCAGGGTCTTAAATGCATTAAGAAGTTTTGTAACCTCATTCTCTCCTCCTAGAGTTCAGCTGCTGGTGCTCCAGGCCAGCTGTGATCCTGTGTAGCTGTGAAGCGTCACGTTAGACTATGAGACTCAGTGGGGTCTCTCCATCTTCCCTCAAAGAGCTGTGCTTTCACTGAGGACTGGCTCTTGATCCTTGCCTGAGACATGTGGTGACCATGCTGGAACCCAGATCCGTGATCCTGAATTCCTGGTGGGATCTTAGACCTGCCTCACAGCTACGGACTTGCCTGGTAATGAGGACTGCCAGATGAATCTGGAATCTGGCTACTCTCATCATGCCTGCTCCCACATTTTTGGGGGTACCCACCTGCCTGACAGCATCTCTTGTCTCCCAGTTCATTTTCTGGTGTGGAGCAGCTTCCCTGACACACGCCAGGGAATTGCAAGGAACAGGTTTGTCAGACTGTGTGTTTACACAGTGTTTGACCACCTCGACAGGCTGTTCCCTCCCACACATCCTGGTTACAGGAATTGGGCTAGCAAGAGTTATGGGGATCCTGGGGAGAGGATGGAGCAGCTGTAGGGAAACTCCTTAGACCAAGAGGCAACCCAAAGTATCTGGGGAATGAGAAGGACTTCACTTGTGACAGATAAATGGCACAGGACAAGCAGCACCATGCAGCCAAGGGGTCGTTATTCATGGCAGGGAAGCAGAGCCCAGCAGACAAACTCGTGCTCAACCCAGCTCTGCAGCAGCCAGTGGGAGCAGGGAGGCAGGAAAAGGGCTGGAATTCACCTGGCTCCTGCAGCTGGACCACAGCCCCACAGGGAACGTGGGTGACAAGACAGCAGAGGCTGCACCTCTGCCCTTCTGGAACAAGCTCAGGTCTGTTCCAGGAGGGATAGACTGTGGGAAAATGGAGATGTAACTGGCACTCTTAGTAACAGAGAGGGAAAAACGCAAAGACAAATAAACCTGGGTGAGTTAGAGCTGAAAGAGCTCCAGTGACAGCTTTTTTGGTGGTTGCCGGGGGTAACGCGATCCTTTTAAAGCCACTGTTTGCTCTTCCCAGCAACACAGCTCCCTTGCCCATGTTCCAGACTGGGGAGAGTGGAGCATGCCGGCATAGGAGGGAGTGGAGTGAGATTCAGAGCCTCTCTCAGCCCCCAGACTTGCTCACACCCCCCCAGAAATCCCCTGCCTTGGAGAAATCTGCACCCAAAAGCTTGTATCATTCTTTTTCTCCATCACCAGAAGGGCACTGAAGGTTCAGATCCAGCTCCAAGTACCAAAGTGCCCACACTGCCTGCTCCCCAACATCCCACCTGCCCACACTGCCTGCTCCCCAACATCCCCCTGCCCACACTGCCTGCTCCCCAACACCCACTGCCCACACTGCCTGCACCCCAACATCCCCCTGCCCACACTGTCCCTGCTCCCCAACATCCCACTGCCCACACTGCCTGCACCCCAACATCCCCCTGCCCACACTGCCTGCACCCCAACACCACTGCCCACACTGCCCTGCATACCCCAACTCCCCTACTGCCCACACTGCCTAGCTCCTAAACATCCCTGCCCACACTGCTGCTCCAAACATCCCACTGCCCACACTGCCTGCACCCGCAACATCCCACTGCCCACACTGCCTGCTCCCAAAGCACCCTCTGCCCACACTGCTGCACCCCAACATCCCACGCCCACAATGGCTGCTCCCACAACATCCCCCTGCCCACACTGCCTGCACCCCACAACCGCACTGCCCACACTGCTTGCTCCAAACATCGCCCCTGCCCACACTGTCCCCTGCTCCCCAAACATCCCACTGCCCACACTGCCTGCTCCCAAACATCCCCCTGCCCACACTGTCCCTGCTCCCAAACATCCCCCTGCCCACACTGTCCCTGCTCCCAAACATCCCCCTGCCCACACTGTCCCTGCTCCCAAACATCCACTGCCCACACTGCCTGCTCCCCAACATCCCACTGCCCACACTGTCCTTGCTCCCAAGCCCTCAGTGCAAACCCAGCTGCAGAGCTGGAACAGAGCCTGCTGCTCTCACCTTCTCAAACACTTCGCTGTCCTGGAAGTTAAAGACACGGAAGGCCCCTCGGATCTGCTTCACCCCAGGGCACAGCAAATGCAACATGTTGACATATGCCACACCATGGAAGGCAATCTGCTTGTCATCATCTCCCTGGAAACACAGACCAAGGGACTGAGATCCTGAACAGGCTGCTATTCTCCTTAAGGGAACAAGGTCACCAATCTCATTAAGAGGAGGCCACACAGCAAACTGATGCACCTGATGAGCCAGTGGTTCTGTCACTGGCACGCAGCCGAGACAACCTAGATGAATACACTGGAGTCTTTCCATATGTAGAATATTAATTTTATCCCAATCCCCATGGGGCAGCTTTCCCCACTAATTCCTACACTCTGCTGTTCCTCAGGATGGTCTTGTTGAGATAGAGCTGGAAGATTATCAGCTGTGTGGTTAGAAATACATGTGACCCTACCAGAGTTGCGCATCTCAGGTTGGACAGAAACCAAGTGGCTTAGGAGGTGTGGGAGGCCTGGCTAGAAGGATCATCATCAGAGTTGCAAAATGCTGGCACTGGTGAGTGCTGAAAGGGATTTACACCAAATTACATGACTTTGCTCTGGGACAGATTAGGAGCTCTCACTCAACCAGCTGCCAGGAGCAGAACCATTCTCTAAGGGGCTGTTTCTCTGTTAAACCACCCTGCTTTAGATGCAAAAGCATAACTTATCTACAGCCCAAGAAAGAATGCATGAACTTCTTCAAGGTGTTCCAAAACCCCACTGACCAAAGATCAGCTCAGTGAATTACTTTTAATTCTCTTCAAAGCCAGACTGGACCGGCCTCTGAACAACCTGGTCTACTGGAAAGTGTCCCTGTCTGTGGCAGGGGGTTGGAAGGAGATGGAGCCTGGGGCCCCTTCCAACCCAAACTATTCTGTGATTTTAAAGGTGCCCTCTCCCTGTCCCCTTTCCACTGGGCTACCACAGACCGTCAGTGAGAGCTAGAAGGAAAAAATATGATCCTGTATCTATTTAACAGCCCAATAAAGCTGGTTTTCCACAAAGCCTCCTGCTCTCTGACTCACTTTGGCTTCTTCAAGGCTGAGTTTGGTATCACAAAGGCCTCAAGAGGAAAATGCCTGATAATGCAATGCTACCCCACAAGCCAGAGCCCACTTTTACCTTGTCAGCTTTGTTGGCTTTCCCTTTGCCAGCTGAGCCTATGGACATCCTGCAGAGCTCCATGGGCCAGTAGCGGCACTCGGCAATGCGCTTCTGCAGGCTGGGCACAAAGAGATGCATGATGCACTGAGCAGATGCAGAAACCCAGCTGGAGAGCCCCACCACCTTCCTTTGTGCCCCAGGAGCTCCTCTTGGGTTTGCTTCACCCTATTCCCTAAGCAAACACCCTCAGGCCATGGGAACACTGATTTGGGACAGGCTGGGTACATTTTCTCCTCTACCCAGTGCTGCGTGCATTTACGGCACAGCCAGTTTTAAAACAGCTGTGAGAGCAACACACTGGGTTTTCTCTCTCCCCCGGTTACTTCAGAAATAAGTAAGAAGGAATGTGATTAACTTTGGTATAAATCCTGAATTGTACAGAGCAAGTGGATCCTGAGCTTGCATTCAATGTGGCTGGTGACTCTGACACTAGCAGGCAGGTGGATGAATGTGAAGGGAAAAGAATTTAAAAAATCAAATGAGATAGAAGTGAGTATTTCCACACATGGATTAATTTGGCTGTGAAATGCACAGCCATGATGCAGTTGAGGCCAGAAAATAGCTGGATTCAAAGATAAATGGAACACTCATCCTGATCTTGAGCATATCTGGAGCTGCTAAAGGCAACACTTATCCAATAAAAAAGCAAATGAAGAGTGTCCACATGGAATGAAAGGTTTGGATATATTTGGGATTTAGTAAAAACTTAATTAGCAGCTCAGAGGAGAGCTGTGGATGCCACTCTATGTCTGCTCACCATAACTGCTGCCTTTTTCTTAAAACCATGGAGGCACCAGTGCCCAGCCCCAGCTGCTGGCAGCAGGAGTGATCATTGGCTGTCTCAGTGGCCTGGAGACAGCAGCTCCAGCCAATTCATCTTCTCCCAGCACAGCAGGACAAAGCTGCTGCCAGCAGTTCAAGGCAGTTCAAGGCAGTTCAAGAGCTGCTTCCTTGCTCAGGTGAATGCTTGTGGGCAAGAGAGAGCTACAGCAGCCATGGGAGGTGAGGCAGAGCCCCAGTTTGACCCCTAAGAGGTCCAAGAACACCTGCATGTTGCTGCTCCCTGCCTCAGGTCATTCTGAGCGTGCTCTGGGGTGGGTGGCTCAGGTCCTTACACAGCCTCTGCAGCAGCATCCAGGTAACAGCGCCTTTCCATGTCCCACACGATCCTCCTTGTGCTCTCAGCCTGGATCCTGAACTCCCTGTCCTGTGAGAAACAGTGTGCACTCACAGCCAGGACACTCCACAGCCTGCATCATCCTCAAAATGCCCCCAGGTGAGAATGTGAGTCAGACAGAGGTGTTCAAGTGCCCACAGCCAGGCCAGCCCCGCAGAGAGGCCGACAGCCTCTCCTGCAGACACCATCATCGTTAAGTGCCTGGCTCACAGGAGATAACACAGCTCCCAGCCCAGCAGCTCAGGGTGGGTGTTTTCTGGGACCAGACCTGCCACATTCTCCCTTGGGATGTCTCCAGCAGTGAGTCAGCATGTCTGCTGTCCCAGGGGAATCATCTCTGTGCTGGACACTCACAGTGACCACCCACCTCCCTCTCATATCAAGTCTCTCAGACCCTGCTGGTTCTCTTCCAAACTTGCCGGTCCTTCCTCACCTCGCTTTTGGTGAGCTCTCCATCCTCATCCTCATAGGGCCCACCAACAATGAAGGAGTCAGGTATGTTCAGAGCACCAGGGGCCAGGATGAGGCCGAGGGGCCAGTTTTTGGGCCGAGGCAATGGTTCTTTTTCACCCTGAGCCTTCAGGATGCCAGTCTTGAAGAGCAATGGCAATTCTTTCTGGAGACACACGAGAAACAAAGGATTTGCATTTCTAACAGGAGTAAGAGCAAGAGCCAGCTGCTCCAAGCTGGGATAACAAAGCAAAGCAACAGTATAGGGTGCCTGGCTTGGAAAATGCACTCCACCACACACGTACAAAGAATGGAATAAAAATAAAGAGCCATGTGGAAAAAGCCCTGCCAGTCTGAATCCAAATCTTTCCAAACAGACCTTTGTTTGTGTTAAAGAAACACGTCACGCCACAGAGACTCTGAGCCCTTCCAACAAAGGCTGCTGGTGCACGAGCATGGGAGCTGTGCACCCCACGTGCCTGGACACTTGTTCCATGGGGCGGGAGAACAACCCAAACGCAGCCAAACCCCCTGTCACTGTGCCTGGACCATTCTCACCTCGCCAGCTGCTGGTATTTGCAAGCAAGCCATCCAGTTTTGCTGGGCTTCAGTGCAAAAGGCTTCAGGGACAGAATAAGCTGCCTCCAGCGTGATGCTCAGGAGGTTCCCACTTGAGAACTGGGTGGCGGAGAGCAGGAGCTCTTTGGTGCTCACTGTCACTTCAAGGCCACCCTGTGAGACAAGGATAAAGTTGAGCCAGTAAATAGACAATTATAACTTGCCTGCTTTTAGGGAGAAGCAAGTAGAACCCCAAGGCCCGAACATATAATGTTATCTTGTGCTTCATCTCTGATGTAAAAGAAAACAGCCCAGCACAGGAAAGGAATTTCAGGACCAATTTGGCTGAGCTGAGGTATTTGCTTGTTTAAATCACAGCCTGGCTGAAGTATGGCACATGCCCCAAGGGTCTCATAAAATGAGCTGTGAAGAAAGAGGCAGGGTCTCATGAAAGGAGCCACAGAGGAAGAACATCAAGGGTGGAAAATGATGCTTTTCCCCTGGTGATTCAGAGCCACAGCTCTGCCTCTGCCCTATCTCCATGCTCTGTGTGCAGCCTTTAATTACCTGTCCCAGCCCTGGATGGATGGTGTGTGAGGGAAAACCAGCTGGTCAGCATTTATTACCTGTCCTCCCTAATAAGTGCCCCCCACCTTGCCCACTGTGAACTCCTCTTAAACACAGAGCTGCTAATGGGATATCCACCCCTCCAGTTTGCTCCCGGTGCTCACTGCCGGCAGGCTCAGGAGCAAAATTGGACACATTTTCCCAGCCTCATATTTCACTCCCTGTTTTAGTCACTGGGTACTTTGCAACCTGCTGAATGAATCAGGACGTTGCAGGAAAGGCAGTCAGAGTTTGTACAATAATGGACTCAGACATTTTATCTGCAGAAAGGAAGGCTAATAAAGCTGGGCAGGTGACCCTGCCGTTGCCTTTTTGGGGGTTTTCAGCACTGTGCTTTCCATCTTTATTGTTTTTTGCAGATCAATTGGGTAGCTGCACACATTAACATTTCCCAGCACAACCTCACCTATCAGAGGGAAGTAGGGACAGACGTCAGAGGGAGTGGGAAAGGCCTCCAAGCCTGTAACATATAGGGCTGTACCACATCCGTGATAAGCCAGGCAGCTGAGTCATGTTCTCCCTCCCATTAAAAAGCAGCAGAGAGCTGAATGAGGGAAGGAACAGTTCCAAATTCCACATACCGTGGCCTTGGGGTGAAGCATCTCTGATGGGGAGGCAGGCACTGCATACAAAGGAGCAAAGACCTTCAGTGAATGCACTCCTAGGAAGAACCAGAAATGAGAACAGCCTGAAGTGAGACCCTCTGCAAAGAATCATAGTCATGGAATGATTTGGGTTGGAAGGGACCTTAAAGATCATCTTGTTCCAGCCCCCTGCCATGGGCAGGGACACCTTACATGAGACAAAATCATGGCCTAATTCTGAATGCTGAGCTACCCTCTCTCCCCCCCAAGTCAGATTTTGCAGAGCTACGAAGGTCACTTTGTCCAAAGGAGATAAGTTGTGGTCAGGGGTCCACAAGCAGAGATCAAAAAGTACCAGGGAGCAAGGAGTGGTCATGGAGGTGCTGTGAAACTCAGTGTTATACCTTGCAGCAGAGGTAGAAGGTCCACCACAGCTTGGGCAAGAGGAACAATTTTCTCTGGTTTTTTCTTCTCCTTTGGCTGCACTTCTAGCACTGTCACTAGAGAGATAAAAAGAGAGGAGCTGGCAGAGTTCCTTGGAGCAGCAGGTCAGGCACTGAGGAGGGTCTGTGTCAGCTCTGGCACATGCTCCCCTTCACCACCCAAGGCTGACAAGCACAGCAAAGCCAAAGGAGCACGGGCCAACATGAAAGGAGATTCTTTCAGCTGGCAGAGATGGACAAGAAGTTCTGAGAGCCTCCCACCAGTGCTGCTGAAGTGCTATTCCTGAACCAGTGACTCCTGCAGCAACAGCACCCAGCTCCAAGGTGGCAGATGTGGCACTAGGTACTTACAGAGCAATGGTTTGTGCACAAGGACATCCAAGGAGTTGGGCCCATCGGAGCTGCACTCAAAGCTGGTGCTGAAGTCGTATTCTGCTGTCCCATCTGGTAGGACATCAGTCTTGGAAGACTCTCCCAGGACTGCTCCGTTGTACTCCACGCGCACCAACGTAACCAACACGCTGCTTCTGAGAGCTTTCTGTCAAAAAAAAGAGCTCTGTGAGCAGCTGGCTCTGTGGCAGCATCCCAGGATCACAGTGCCTCTGGCAGCAGCTCGGGTCAGTGACCAGGACAGGGCTCACTTGCGGGGCTCTGTTCCACCACAGGAATGGGGATGAGGAGCAGAGCTTGGTCACACTGAGACCTCATCATTCCCTGTCTTTAGGAGGGAAATTTCCTGTTTCACCATGCTGTGATGCCCCAAAGATTATCAGGAGCTGTGGCAGGGGAGATGGAGAGGCCGAAGCTTCACCTCAGGAAAGGCTCATCTAAAACAAATCCCAAAATGCTCCACTGATATTTTTGTACTTCAAGGAAGCTTGAGACCTTTGTTGTCTCCTAAGAAAGCAGCTCCTGAGCTCCAGGAATGAGCTCACAGGACACCTGTGGATGTCACATAATGCAGAATGTCCTGAAATGGACAAGAGAAAAGCGCCTCAAGTTGTGCCAGGGGTGGTTGAGGTTGGATATTAGGGAAAATTTCTTCACTGTAATGGCAGTCAGCATCTGGAACAGGTTCCCCAGGGAAGTGGGAGAGTCCCCATCCCTGCAAGTGTTCAAAAGACTTGTGCATGTGGCACTTGGGAACATGCTTTAGTGGTGTCCTTGGCAGTGCTAGGTTAAAGGCTGGACTTGATGGTCTTAGAAGCATTTTCTAACCTAAATGATTCCATGATTCTGTGAAATCAAAGGAAGGGCTCCAGCAAGCTCTTTGGGAGCTCTGCAATTTGCTGTTACACCACCTTCATACCACTCGCTTTAATCAGAAATGAGGAGATTAATATTTTACTTTGAATTTCACATGTCTAAAGAGAGGGGCTTAAACAGGGCTGGAGAGGGACAGTGAGGGCACAGCACATGGGCAGCATCAGGCACCTCCACAGCGCCGGGAGTGCTGGGTAGCAGGTACCAAAGGACTCCCTGCAGCAGAAACACAGTTTAGTTCTCAATCCACAGAGAAGTGGATACAAGGACCATTGTACCCAAACCGAGCTTTGCCTTAGTGCTGAGCCACAGGGATGCCTACCCCACCCTCAGCTCCCTCTCTCCCTGTCACTGGGGTAATTAGTTCCATGCTGGTTCTTACACAAAAAGAGATCTCTTTCACTTGGTTTTAATTTTCAGCCCTTCTCACTGTCTCCTTGAGCATACATCCTATGAATGGCTAAACAGAAGAATCCAATTAACCTTTCCCTGTACCATTAATTATCCAAGACTCCTCTCTCATCCTTCTCTACGTTGCCTCTAATTACGCAGATTCCACACTTATAGCTGGAAGTGGATTCCACATTCCTACAGCTGGGGTTTTTTTTCATATTGTTGCTGTGATTATTGCCCTTTTGTAACCCCCCCTCCCTTTTGTATAGCCCTTTCTCACGGAGGAGCAATCAGAACCACAAAGCAACATTCCAGATGCAATCAATCCATGAGTCTTTTCTTCCCAGAGTTGTTTATCCTCCTCTCACCTCATACCTCACCTAAGCTGCTGTTTGCTGAATCCATCAGTGTAAGAGGTACTTCAATACTACAATGTGAAAGCCTCAAGCAGGTGCTTTTGAATTGCTTTTTCTGTCTGCTGCTGGAGCAGAATCAGGGATTTGCATTTTTTCTGCTTGCAGTAGGAGCTGAGCTTCTCCTCCACATTCCCTCCCAGATGCCAGCTCCTCTGGAAGACTTTAAGGACAGCTCAGTGCATCACATGGAAATCACAGCAGTGGTGGTTTGATTGGCACCAGCTCATAGCCTTGGACTGGGTCCACTGCCTTTTTTAAACCAGAGCCACCCTATTGCTTTCAATATGATTTGAACAGCTGGAGCTGAGATGAAAATCTGGCCTTACACCTGAGGTGAGGTCCTTTCACAGGTATTTGTCTCACTGATCACATTTTTGCTGTGCTCTGCTTAAAAAACCTGCTGTTTCCATACAGTTAGAGGAGGCAGAGGTACATTTCACCCCAGTATCTCTGGCTTGCTGATAGGGAGGTGTGTTCCCCAATTCATGTGCCTCACAAGCTTTCTCCTCAGTGTGAACTTCCCAGCAGGGAGGAGGAAGCCACAGTGTGGCATTGCAGAACCTCTGATACTCCCACCACTCCTTCCTTTAGACTTATCACCCCCCACCTGCTCCCACAGGGGATCCCTGTGCGCACAGAATTGCTCTGGCCTTGTTTATTAAATTAGTAGAGATATTTTCAGAACTTTACCAGGTCCTGCGCATTCACGACTGTGATCTGTACTGGTATGGGCTGTGACACACTGAGAAGACCTGCAGCAGCGGGCTCCTTCCTACCACTCAGCCCCGCAGGGACCTCCATGGCTCTGCAGGAGAAAGAATGAGGAAAGAAACATGAAACTGCTCCATTCCTCTCCCAGATACCTCTGCAGGACACAGCAGCGCTGGTTGCGAGTGCTATTCAGGGCTTGGCTGTCAAAACACCATTGAAAGCACAGGGCTTTGGCAGTGACGAATCTCTCACGAGGTGCAGGGGGAGGACTGGGAAAAATGTAATGTGAAAATTATCCATCTCTGTAAGCTTCACCCAGCTGCAGCTCCCAGGAAATGTTTGCTGTGCCAGGCTGCTCTCAGCTCCCAACGCCCGGTACATCTCCGGCTCTCTTTTATTCCCTGTTTAAGGGTGACCCCATGGGCCAAAGGCCAGTGGCCAGCAGCCCATCCCCTCATGGCTCCCACATGCCATGGGGACCCAGTTCCATCTGCTCCTCGGGTTTATTAATCCCTCCAGATACCCTCAGGGCACCCCAGGTACCCCACGGCCCGATCACATCACACCCCCAGGGCCTGGCAGCCCCCTCAGGCCAGCACTGATGGGCTCGGGGGTCCCTCTCACCCTGGTGTGGTCCTGCAGTCCCTCACGGACGCCCCGAGGGTTTTCCCAACCCGGGGGTCTCCAGCAGCCCCACACGCACAGACCTGGAGGTTCTCCTGCCCCAGAATGGTCCTGCAGCCCTTCACCGACTGTCCCGGGCGTCTTCTGGACCTTGAGTGCACCTACAGCCCCTCACCCACGGGCCTAGGGGCTCTGCTGACCCGGGGACTCCTGCAGCCCCTCACCCACGGGCCTGGAGGCTCTCCTGCCCTAGAATGGTCCTGGAGCCCCTCACCGACAGTTCTGGAGGCCCTCCCACCCCGGGGGGATCCTGCAGCCCTTTCCCGGGAGCCCGCCGGGGCACCGTGCGGCGCCGGGGCTCGAACCTGCAGCTCCTTGCCCGGCTGGGCGGAGGGCTCGCGTCCCGTCACCACAGCGACGCTCTGCTCCCGCGGGCCCCGAAACCTCGCGGGACCCCGGCTCTTCCCCCCGAGTCGGGGGCGTGCCCGTGAGGCCGAGGCCGCCGCCATCGTGGGTGTGGGCAGCCCTCACCAGCCCCAGTGGGCCGGGGGCATCCCCCGAGCCGTGCCGTGCCGTGCCGTGCCGTGCGAGCTGGCGGTGCTGTAGGGCCACCATGTCCCCCTCTGCAGCCCGGTGCGCCCGGCTGCTGCCACAGCCCGCTGCTGGCCTCCGCCCCGGCTGGCACAGGCCGTGGTGCCTGGCCAGGCACTCCCTCACAGCCCGCTGGGGCCCTGAGGGGGTGGGAGGGGGGTCCCGCAGGCCGGACTCGGGTGGGGACCCTATGGCGGGGGGCTGCGGCACTGACTTTGTGTCCCTGTGGTGACAGAGGGCTCCCAAGGGGCTTGGGCAGCCCCCAAGCTCCCCCCAGGTTTGCAGTGTGGGACGCTACAGGGTTTTGGGGCACCCCACCGCCACCAACGTGGTTTCTGGGGCGGGAGCCGGACCCCCGGAGCGGGTTGGCCCGTTCCCGGGGAGGGGATGCCCAGAATAGCTCCGCTATCCGATTCCGAGGGGCCACGGCCGTCTGCACCGCCGGCTCCCGAGGGCTGACATTTGAGCCCAGCCGCGGGCCGGGCGCCGGGACTGCCCGGGATCTGCCGGCAGTACCGGGATAGGAGCGGGATGGCGGGCGGGAGGCGCCGAGGGGGTGGCGGGCGGCGCGGGGGACCCCGGCAGCCCCCGGGGACCCCCGGACCTGCGTCCTCGTCCGCACCCGTCTCTCCTGCAGCCACCACGGCCCAGCCGAATGCAGGCGCTGCCCCCAAAACTGGCCGCTCCAAGAAGGCCCCGGAGGAGCCAGCGGCGAGGGCTCCCGACGTGGACTCGCTGGGCTTCCAGGCCATGGACCGCAACGTGCCGGGACTGTCCCACGTCATCCTGCAGAAGCTCAACATGAAGAGCTACGAGGACTACAAGTGAGTGAGCACCCATGAGTGCACACCCATGAGTGCCTATTCCCCACCCCCTCCCCCGGGCAGAGCATCCCGTGTGTCCCCCAGCAGCTGGAGCAGCTCCCATGGCTCATCCCACCCTCCCGACTCAGCCGACGGGGAGCTCTGATGGGCTTCTGGGTGGACCCCTTCAGAGTGCCTGGCTCTCCATCCCCACCCAGGCCAGGATGCTCCTGGCTGGAGCAAAAAATCTTGTCAGCCTCAGAGGCAGGACATCAGCCCCACCGCTGTGACAGTGGGCTGAATTCTGCTCACTCTCTGACATCTGCAGGTCTGCCATGGACGGGAGGAAGAGTGGCAGCGATTTTGGCATCCGGACTTATTTTGACATGTTCCAGAAGATGGAGGACACCTTCAAGTTTTGCGTCGAGTGCAAGAAGCTCCCCGATGCCCTCCCGGACCCCAAAAGCCTCCGGCGTTGCAAGAGGTATGGTGGGGAGATGGTCTGATGGCACAGGGATGAATTCAGCCCTCACTTCCAGCCTGGTGGCTGGAGTGAAGTGAGGGGTGTCTGACCCCAGTGCCCACCTCCAGCCGTGGGGCACCCCCAAAACAGTGACACAGCCCTGAGAGGGGGTGGCAGGGAGCCAGGCTCAGTGGGCTGGATTGGGCCCCCCCTCCCCATGGCTGGGCATGCTGCCTGTCTGCCCAGGTGCCAAAATGTGTACTATTGCGGCGTGGCATGCCAGCGTGCCAACTGGCCGCTGCACAAGAAGTTCTGCAAGAAGCTGAAGCTGGTGGCCCTGGACCGGCTGGTGGAGTGGCTCGTCTTCACAGGTGGGGCACATGTCCCCCCAGGGTGGCCTGACCCCCATCCTGGGCTGCACAGGTCCTGTGGTGGGCTGTAGTGTCCCTTCTCCAGCCTCACTCCTACAGCACAGGTGGGACAGGCAGCCTGGGCTGTGGCACCACCACTGTGCCCTCCAACCTCCTCCTGACCCCGCAGGAGACATTCCCTTTCCCACGGAGACCTGGACAAAACCCGCCCGGGAGGTGAAGGGCTGGGAAGACTGGTTCTCCATGCAGGAGCAGCTGGAGGAGAAGCTGGGTGCCATTGTGGCTGGGCGGTACATGACCCTCCTCTGGGCCAACGCTGGGAAGCCCCGGCCAGAGGACGCGGAGCTGCGGGAATCCATCCGGCGGCTGGTCACCGACTTCCACTCGCGGCCGCTCACCATCGGCCTGGGACTGCGGCTTTTCGGCATCGACCCCCTCACCAGGCCCCTCACCGTGCATGTGGTGGGGGCTTCCCATGTGGAGACCCTCAACACGCGGCTGACGGACTACGACGAGCTGACACGGATGTTCCCGGGGCACCAGGGTGTGGAGTTGGTGATGGTGGGGGTGGACGTGGTGGATGGACCCATCATGAGGCCACCCCTGACCACTCTGGCACCCCGGGGAAGGATCTATCTCAGCAGCTACAAGGGGCTCTACCACAACTTTTGGGAAAGCCGCGTGGAGACCAAACTGGCCGCCCGTCCTGACCTGGTGGTGGGCTTTCACCCCGGTAAGTGCCTGTGCCGTAGGGTGGTCAGATCCTCACACTGCACTGCCAGGATGGGGACATCCACAGGGCACATGGAGAGGACTCCTCAGGGACTGCCCTGAGCACCCTGGCAGCACCTGGGGCTGTGCCTGCAGGTGGCTTGGGACATGCCCAGGGCTTTGCACCAAGGCACAGTGGGCAGCTGGGGGGACCCCCTGGGACATGGCTGCCTTGTCTCCCCACCAGGCACTCTGTCCTGTGTGTGTCACCCACCTGCAGGTGAAATGGATCCTTCCCTTCAGGTCTCAGTGCTGTGGCTTAGCCCAGGACCCAGACTTTGCGGTGCCCCACGTGCTGGTGGGCAGGCAGACCCCACCTTGCTGAGGGCTGCCAAACTCACCACATACTCTGGGGTGTCCTGCAGAGTGGGTGCAGTTGGAGCCGGCTTTCCTCGGGGCCAGGGTGGGCTGGGAAAGAGGTGGAACCCTCATGGCTGTGTCCCCACAGGTTTCCATGCCTGCCCAGACCTGCTGGCAGGCTGGCTGCCCACCCTGCTGCTGCTGCGGGACTATCGCCTGCCCGTGCTCTTCACTGTGTACAGGTGAGCGCGGCGCCCCTGCCCCGGTGAGCCAGCACAAACACCCAGTGACGGTGCCTGTCCTCTCTTCTGGCAGTGAGCAGGAGCTGAAGGCCTCCCTGCAGATCCTTGTGGAGCTCGAGACACACATCGTGGGCTATGCCAGCAACCCCTTTGCCTCACTGCGGCCCGAGCAGGTCTACTCCAGCCCCAACAAGGCGCCTGTCTACTGCAGCTCCCACTACATCGCCCTGCTGGGAGCAGAGGATGTGCCGGGGGCTGAGGAGCTGGAGGATGATATTGGATGGCAGGGAGGAGAGCCCAGTGCTGCTGCTGTGGCTGGGGGCGTTGCCCCAGGGCTGGGCTGATTCCTGCCTGCCCTGACCACCCGACCCCCGGAGCCTTGCTGCCCCATCCAGGACCCCATTTCCCCATCCTGGGATCAGCAATCCAGACATCCCTCACTGCACACATGCAGGCCTGGGGGATGCAGCACCCCAGCACAGGCATGGCACCCTTCCACAGCACCAAATAAATCACTACCAGCAACCAGCTGCCGTGTCTCGAGCTTTATTTCCAAAAAGGCCTTTGTTTTCCTAAAGAAAACGAGGGGCTGAGCCCACCCCAGCCCCCCTTGAGCAGCCACGGCCTCTGGAGGGACAGCAAAGGGGACCCTGACTGCGGGGCCAGCTGTGAATGGGGCTGTGCAGCCCCTTGGTGTCCTGTGGGGACCCCAGCCCAGCACTTGGCTGTCGCAGTCACTGTCACCCTTACTGTGCCCCCAGGCTGGTGCCTACCCTGCAGGGCACTGCTCCAGCTTGGCACCGGCCACCAGCCCAGCCACGGCAAGTGGGCACCAGCTGGCACCGCCCCACTGTTCGCCAGCCTCGGTGGCCCTTGTGGACACCGGGGCGGATGGCGTCGAGGGAAGAAGCTCCTGCGGCATCGTCTGACGCTGCCGGGGACCCGCGCTGGCCTGGCGTCCCCTCCTGGTGCAGCCAACGGGTCTGGCACGACAGTGGTGGCACTGGCCCGTGTGGGCACCCACAGTGGCTCAGGGAGGCCAGCACACCCCAGGGCTGCCAGCGCCCTGACAGTGGGTCCGGGTCCCTCCCTGGGCTCTGCGCCTGTCGGTGGGGCCGGGGTGGGCGGCCGAGGTGGCACAGTCCCGCACGGAGTGGCACTGCCGGCGTCACTCGGCGCCAGCGCGTTCCCGCAGCGCGGGCAGTGTCAGGGTCTCCGGCGCCGACTTCTTCCGCGGGCGAGTCTTGGGGGGAGCCAGGAACTCGGGGGCCTCGTCGCTGAGGGGGGTGGAGGGGGCGCTGGCAGGGGCCGAGTGCGTGGCCGTGGGCTGCCCCACCTCGCTGACCGAGATGGCCGGTGCCACCAGGCCGATGAGCTCGTTGGTGGCCTCCTGCGTCTCCTGCTCGTAGCGCCGCACCTCCTCCATCGTCATCCCTGCCGAGCACAGCCGGGCTTGGGGCCGCTCGGCACGGCCGCATCTGGCAACCCCTCATCCCGGGGCAGCCTGTGCCCCGCGCCCCGGCTCCCCACCGAGCTGGGGGACAGGAAGGGGACAGGGACTGGGGACAGGGGGACGGGCAGGGAAGGGGATGCTGGGCAGCACAGCCAGCTCCCCAACTCCAGCACCAGCCCAGCCAGCAGAGGGGAAGGGATGGACAGGCAGTGCAGGCGGGGGACACGCGGGGAGGGCAGCTGGGAGGGGGGACCCTCCGCCGCGGGGTGCAGGGGGGGCACAAGCCCCCCTCACTGCACCCACCCCCAGGCAGCAAGGCGGGGTCCGGGGTGTCCGTCCCCAGCAGGCAGAGGGGCTTAGGGGTGCTGGCTCCCCAGCTTTTGGTTTGTGGCCACTTGCATCTGAGTCTCGAAGGCCCGGACCTCTTCCAGGGACATGTCTGGAAGGCAGAGAGCCGCTCACCGGGGTGGCTGGGCACCCGCCGCCAGCTGTCACCAAACCCGGGGCTCCCGTCCCCGTGCCCGCACGTGGCAGCCGCCTGCAGCTCGTGTCCCTGCCGGAATGGGGATGCAGGCAGCGCAGGCAGGTGCTGGGACCCCTCTCCCCGTCCTCCCCGAGGGGTGCAGGGGAGCGGGCAGCGTACAGGGGTACAGGCAAGGGCTGAGTAGGCAGCACAGGCAGAGCAGGCAGCACAGGCAGTGCAAGCAGCAGCACAGGCAGAGGAAGAGCAGGAGCTGTGGTGGGGTCAGTGGCATCAGCAGTTAGACCTGCAGCCCCCTCCCTCAATGGGCACCGTGTGCCCCCCTCCCCACAGTGCTAGGGTGACCCCACAGACTCACCGCACCACTCGTCCACCCAGGCAAAAGCCTGCCGGTGCCCGATCAGCAGGATGTCCCGGATCACCTGCAACACCACAGGGGTCAGCACCCTGTCACTGTCCCCCTAGCGCCCCCCAAGCCCCCTCGGGCCCCCCTCACCTTGTGCACGAACTGCTCCACCCGTGTCTGCAGCCCCCACACCTCGAACTTGACGCTCACCAGTTTGTAGGAGCACATGATGGGCTTGGTGTGCTGGCGCCAGCCCTCCTGCAGCGGCCCCCGGCCCGTCTTGGCTGAGCTGAAGAAACGGGGGTCCTGGGGGGATCAGGGAGAGTAGGGTCATGAGTCCTCCCCTGGGACAGGAGACCAGGGGGTGGCTTCAGGGAGCTCCCTCGTCCCCAGCCATGGTACCTCCAGGCTGCGGTAGTAGCGCTCAGGGATCTCGTCAAAGGCAATGTCCAGGAAAGAGACCTCGTGGTCGCCCAGGATTTTGTCACTGTGGAAGATCTGGGGAGGGGAGGGGAGGGAGGGGAGGGTGAGTGACACAGACCACGAGTGAAGTGATGAGTTTGCCAGGTCCCAGCTGCGGTGCACACTCACATTGTCACTGTCGCCGCAGTTGTCCTCGTACTTGGTCTCAATGTAGATGGAGAACTTGGGCAGGAAGGAGCACTGCAAGGAGTGGCTGTCAGCTGGTCCCCGAGGGATGCCAGTCCCAGGGATGCCCACC
This sequence comes from Eopsaltria australis, assembly GCA_034509425.1. Lineage (NCBI taxonomy): Eukaryota > Metazoa > Chordata > Aves > Passeriformes > Petroicidae > Eopsaltria > Eopsaltria australis. The sequence goes on along the minus strand of JAVTVJ010001682.1, from coordinate 426,507 downwards.
CTGAGGGACACCCACCCCAAGGGACATTCCACCCCCAAGGATGCCCATGTCCAAAAGATGTGTAGTCCAGGGACACTGATCCTGAGGGACACCCATCCAAAGGACACCCAGCCCTGAGGGACACTCACCCCCAAGGATGATCATCCTCAAGGAACACCCAGACACAAGGACACCCTCTCCAGGGGACTCCCACCCACAAAGGAATCTGAGCCCCAAGGGACCCCCACCCTGAGGGGTGCCCAGCCCTAAGGACATCCACCCAAGGGCCACCCACCATGGTGACACTCACCCTGAGGGATGCCCACCCTGAGGGACACCCACCCCTAAAGGATGCCTGTCCCAAAGGACACCTGCCCCCAAAAATGCCCCCCGCAGCACCCTCTCCCCAGCCAACTGCTGGGGGAGGGGACAGGTAGTCCCATGCCACCTCCTTACTGTGTACTCTGCAGGGACACCATGGCACATCAGCATCACAGAGTGGCATCACCGGGTGGTATCATGGGGGAGAGAGGGAGCAGTGAGACTGGGGGCAGCTCCTTGCAGCTCCCCACCTCTGGGCAGGGACAGGGTGCCCAGGGTGCCCGTCCCATGCCGTGCCCAGGGCTCACCTGTGATGGTGTAGGGGTAGTAGTTCCAGGCCTTCTCGGTGATGTAGAAGATGCGGGGGGTCACCGCCCGCGCCCAGCTCGGCAGTTTGCTGTGGGGACCATGGCAGGGGACACCCTCAGAACAGGACATGGCTGGTGCCACCCAGCCATGGGACCCCCATTCCCACCCCAGGAACCCCACCTGCTACCTAAGATCCTCACCTCCATCCCAGGATGCCCCCAGGGATGCTCACCTGCACCTCAGGACCCTCATCTGCATCCCAGCAGCTTTCCCAGGAACCACTGCCACCTCCCCAGCACCTGCATCTGCATTCCAACACTGCCATCTGCACCTCAGGACACCCCCAGGGACCCCTGCCACCTCCCCAGGGCCCTCACGTCTGCCCCAGCTCCCCACCATGCACCCTCACCTCCACTCCAGGATGCCTGCAGGGGCCCTCACTTGCATCTCCCCAAGGAGCCCTGTTGCCTCCCCAGGACCCTCATCTACACCCCTGGATAATCACCTGCACCTCCCAACACCCTCAGAGACCTGTGTCACCTCCCCAGGACCCTCCCCAGTGCCCCAGCATTCCCCCACCAGAGACCCCTGTCACCTCCCCAGCACCTTCATCTTCACACCAGGACCCCCCCAGGGATCTGTGCCAACTCCCCATCTCCACCCCAGCGCCCCCATCCTCTCCTCAGGTTCCCCACCTCCTCCCCAGACACCCTTACCCTCTCCCCAAGAAACCCCCACCCTCCTTCCTGGACGCTCACCCATTCCCCAGGACCCCTCCACCTCCCCAGGGCTGAGCCCCCAGGGTGCTCCCATTTCCCCCCAGCACCCCGACAGAATCAGACTCCGTGGGGAGTTGGGAGGTGGGTTTTGATTAATTTTCAGGCATTATAAATAAATTTCAGGCGAGAGGGGAATCGTGAGTGCTGCAGCTAAAAATAACCTGTCTCACACCAGCAGCTCCTGGTGGGGAGCAGCCTGTGTCCACAGGCAGCTGAGGGGACATGGGGACAGTGGTGCTGGGGGCCAGCGAGTGCCCCACGGTGACACCCCCCGGGCCAGGGCATTGTTGAGCCTCCTGACCAGGCACCCAGTGGCACCCAGAGGTGGACGCCCACCAGAGAGGGGTGGGTGCACCCCTGCGAGGTGGGTGCATGCCCTGAGAGGAGTGCACCCCATGAGAAGGGGACAGCCCCCCAGAAAGAGGGTGAAGCCCTAAGATGGGACCCTGGAACACAGCTCCCAAAGATGGGTGCAGGCCCTGAGGACAAGTGCACCGTGGTTGATGGGTGCAGCCCCAGGACTTGGGGCACCCCTGGGAGATGATGGAGGCAGCCTGGGAAATGATGGGGTAACCCTGGGAATGCAGCCCCACTGCAGGGTGTCCAGGACCCAGGAAGGAGGTTCCCCAGGAATTTTGGAGGAAGAGCTGGGGGCACCCCGATGCCTGCCCATGCCCCCACCCAGCAGCCATCACCGGAGCCACAGGCTCACCTGGACAGGTGGACACGCTTCTCAGTGAACTGGCCGGGGCCGTGGACGGGATCCTCGTGGGGCTCGTTCTTCACCACCTCCACGCCCTCGCCCTTCTCGCTCTCCTGGTGGCTGTGCTTGCTGATGGTGTAGAGCTGCCCCACGCGGTACTGCAAGCACAGCGCCCGCCCTCAGTGCCACCGGCCCCGGGGACCGCCCGGCACAGCCTGGGGGCTGAGCCACGCAGCCGAGAGGGGAAGTTGAGGCACGGAGCAAGGGGTGGCAGACTCTGAGCCGTGCAGCGGGCAGAGGGTTCCTGGGGCACCCTGCGTGACCTCCCGTGTCCCTAGGCTGACCCAGCTCCCAGGCAAGGGCTGGATCCTGCTCTCCCTGTGCTTTCCCAGTGCCTTGCAGAATGCCTGGAGGTTTTCTCTTCGGCAAACTACCTGGGAACCAGGGAAAACTGTGTATCTGTATGATGTGTGTGGATGTATCTATGTCATTTGTGTAACGATGAGGATACATAGGATATTTGGTGATGCAGTTGTGCAATGAGGGTTTGATTCTGCTGAAGATCCCATTCACCACCCCAATTGCCAGCAAGATTTTACAACCCCACTCTGCCTAAATTAAAACCTTCCTCAGGTGCTACCAGGGAGGGATGGCACTGCCCAGGGTGGGCACTGCTGTCGGTCCCCGCTCCCCAAAACGGCCACGTCGGCAGCAGGTGCTCACGGGAGACCTTTGCCCAGTGATGCTGCCGGCTGTCAGCGCCGTTTGCCGATGGCATTCAGGCTCCCTGACCGAGCAGGGATGGAGCTTATGGTCCCTGCCGTGCTACGGGCATCAGAACCCCGGTGCCCTTCGCCTGCTGGTTCAACCCCTGGTCCTGCCGTGACACGGTGCTGCCGTCGGGCTCTGAGCCCCAAGGTCGCCGTGCCCAGGGACGGGATGTCCCCCCACCAGCACACCAAAGTACGGCTCAGCCCTCGCACGGAACATCCCGAGCCCAGCACACCCCGGTCCCTGCCACAAGCCGTGCCACGAGGAGACAGCAAAGGGGTCACCGTGTCCCTCTCAGGGCAGGACCCGATCCCCTGGTGCTGCGCTGCTCTGGGTGTGAGACCCCCACCCACAACCTCCTCCATCGGTGTGTCTCTGCCCGCCGCGGCCCCGCTGCCCCGCGCTCACCTCCTCGGTGGTGAGCGGCATGCAGATGCGGTACTCCTTGACGAGCATGGTGACACGGGCAGGGTGACACGGGCACGGCGGGCAGGACGGGGGTCAGGCGGAGGCGTCGGCGCTGGCGGGGACACAGCTCATTCTGGGGGGCCGCGACAGCGGGAGCGGGGGGGACGCGCCGCTGCCTCCCACGCTCCCATCCCAGCACCCCACGCTCGCGGCAGCCGCCCCGCTCGCCGTGACTTCACGAGCCGTTGCCATGGCAGTGGCGTGAGGTCACCCGTGCGACGAGCAGCCTGGGTGCACCCAGCTGGGGACACCCCGGCACCCCAAAACCCTCCCGGCGTTAACCCCTTCCCTGCCAGGCAGACAAACGCGTCCCTATGCAGCTGTCTTGGAGCACGCGTGTCCCCCCAAAATAGCGTGCCATCCCCTCGGGGTGCCACATCCCCGCCCAGCTGGGGTGGCCAGTGCGGCAAGAGGATTGCAGGTACATGAGGATGGGGTCAGAGCTGCCCGATGCTCCTGGGAACCCACCTCTGGGCACCCACACTCTGTACTGGCCTGAGGAGCTGCTCCCCGGGAGCAGAGAATCGTATCCCTGATGCAGGACATCCCTTCTCTGGGCAGGAGTCGGACCCCCTTCCCCGAGGCTTCCCCCAGCACCTGTCCCAGCCAGCACCCACCCTAGGGCTGCCCCCCAGCACCCACCCCAGCCATGGCACTGCCAGGCCGCCACACTCCCTCCCCTCTCCAGCCAGGGCTGGAGATGCTCAGAGTGAGGAACAGGACAGCACAGGGGGCTCCTGGACGTGGCCCCCAGCCCCACAGGGAAGGGAGGGGACATGGGCCCTTCTGAAAGTCACCCCGGATGGAGGATCAGGCCTTGGAAGGAGCAGATGGGGGCTCACATGAGGTTTTGTCTGAAAGCAACTTGTCCAGCTGGGGATACAGGGACATCCTAGGGCGTACAGGGTCATAGCGGGACATAAGGGCATCTTTGTGGGCACCGGGGGACACAGGAGTGCCCCTGGAACCACAGGGGCATTTGAGGCTACAGGGGCATCCCTGGGGGACACAGGGACACCCTGCTGGCAGGGCAAAGGACTGGGTGCTGGTGCCAGGTTGCAGGGACCCCAGCACCGGGGACAGAGGCAGCCCCGGCATACGGGAGGTGACACCCTGGGGACCCACCCGGAGCACCGCGGGGCACGGCATTCCCCTCCCCATCCCGGCAGCTCGGATCGGCCCCTGCCTGGTGGAAAAGGAGGAGCCCCCTGGCCGGGCGCAGCCGCCCCTTCCCCAGCGCTGTTCGTGGCCGCATCCCCCCCAAGGCCGGGCCCCGCCGCCCCCTGCAGCCCGCACTCACCGGCCCGCGGCGGTGCCCGCTCCCACCGCCGCCGCCGCCGCCGCCGTGCCCCGGCCGTCCCGGGCCGTGCGCAGGAGCGAGCCGCCCCCCGCACCGCCTCCCGCGCCGCGGCACACCGACCCCTAGGGGGAGGAATGCACCGGCACCGCACCGGCACCGCACCGCACCTGGACCGGCACCGCATCGCACCGCAGTGACAGCGACAGCGACAGCGGCACGGACACGGGCACCAGCCCCGGCACGGACACGGGCACCAGCCCCGGCACGGACACGGGCACCAGCTCCGGCACGGACACGGGCACCAGCCCCGGCACCGCACCCCGGTGACAGCGACACCGGCACGGACACGGGCACCAGCCCCGGCACCGCACTCCAGTGACAGTGACACCGGCACCACAGCACTGTGGCACGGCAGCGAGAGACCCTCCCGCACCAGGGCTCCTCCGGCACGGCACAGACCGGCACCGGGGCACCTCAGGCACGGCACAGACCGGCACCGGGGCACCTCTGGCACGGCACAGACCGGCACCGGGGCACCTCTGGCACGGCACAGACCGGCACCGGGGCAGCCCTGGCACAGCACAGACCGGCACCGGGGCACCTCTGGCACGGCACAGACCGGCACCGGGGCAGCCCTGGCACGGCACAGACCGGCACCGGGGCAGCCCTGGCACAGCACAGACCGGCACCGGGGCAGCCCTGGCACAGCACAGACCGGCACCAGGGCTTCCCGCACCCACCGGGTCTCAGGTCCTTCCAGCAACGCCCAGTACCCGCCGTGTGCCTCCGCTGGGAGACGCCCGATGGGGCTTCTGGGCTGCGCTACCCTGGGAACCCCCAATCCTTCTCCAGCCACTCACCTGCACCCCAGTGCCAGCCCAGCCCCTGTTCCCCCAGCCTCACCACACCCCACGTGTTGGCACTGCCCATGTAGCATCCACTGCCCCACGTTACCAGCACAGCTCATCACCGATGACACTGCTGTCACTCCCCGCACCTCCTGTCCTCCTCCCTCCGCTAATTGCCATCACCCTGGGCACTGTCAATACCCAGTGCTCGGGTGCTGCACCGGGCTGTGCCTCACCACTGCCGTTTTCCTGTTATTTCCTCCCAAAATTCTGTCATTCCCTCCAGCCCCACTGTCTGGGGTGCAGGGAAGTAGCCCATCAGTGCCACGGTGATGGTCACTGTGGGGACAGGGATCGGGCAAAGGAGACACCCACCAGGCCACCCTGTGGTGTTGCCATCACTGGCAGTGGCCCTGGCACTGCCTATGGAAGTCCCATCTGCACAGGCACTGGAGCACCTGAGGGCTTTTTTGTGGTTGCCAGTCTGTGCCATCTCCTGGTGGTGGGGACCCCACTTTGTGTCACCCTGTGAGTCCCGGGGCAGTGGTGATGGGCCCCAACGTGGCCCTGGCAGCCCCGAGGCAGCAGGGATGGCCCCAGGCTGTGGCCAGGACAAGCAGCGCCATGAGGAGTAGCGTGGGGACAGTGGCCCCAAAACCTGCCAGGGTGCCCCAAGGGCACCCATCCCACATCCGGGAGCGCGCTGCCAGGAGCTCTGCCCGCAGGCACGCCTTCTCCTGCCTGCCCTGCACTGCTGCCTCCTTCCCACATACCAGCCTGAGCTGTCACTGTCCCCTGGTGCCATGTGTCAGCACCCCCAGCGCTGGTGGCACTGGGTGGCAGCCACCCCCCTCCCCATTTTCCCCCAGGGAGGGGACACCACAGCAGCCTCCAAAGAGGACTGCAACCCAAGTGGCTGGGACCAAATCCAGCAGGTCTCCCACTGGGGAGACTGTGGTGGTGACAAGGACCCAGCCATGCTGGTGACAAGTACCTGGCGGGCTCTCAGCCCCCCCAACAGCTGCATTCCTCCTGAACCTGTTTGGCAGGGCCCTGTGCAGGTGCCAAGAAAAAGGCATCCGGGTTGGGCTTTTCCTGGTCATGCCCTGCTTCACTCCAGTGCCGAGTCAACAAGGAGTAGAAAGGATTTGCTAAAGCCTGGTGCCCCCATAATGCTGCTGGTGCCCCCCAAAGTCACCCGTGGCTCCCAGTGCCAATCATGCCCCCCAGATTTTCACCCCCCCAGCAAGGATCCTGCAGAAGGTGGGGAAGGGGAAGAAAGAGGAGGCAGAAACGAGTGAAAAATGACCCAATTTAATCCCAAAGCCCCCTCAAGCTCCAGGGTTTTGGGAGCCCCTTGTGGCCCTCCAGCCCCCCTGCCTGTGCAGCCTGTGGGGCTCCAGGCTGAGCGCACCCCTGGGAGCCCCCCCTGGCTCTCTGCTCCAGCACAGGGACAAGGAGCTTTCCGAGGCATCTGGCCTCTTCCTCGGCTCCGCCGGCAGCGCCACAACGACCCCGGCATCAGCACCCAGCTGCGTCCCACCACCCTGAGCCCCAGGCCGAGCCCTTAGGGAGGTGCCCTGACAAAGACCATCCTGGTGGAGTAGACCAGGTCCACCAGGTAGGCGATGAGGTTGAAGATGGTGAGGAAGGTGACCCCCAGGCGCTTGTTCCACCAGCAGTTCGTGCCGCAGGGATCGGGGCGGCTCTGACCCCGGAAGCTGTAGAGCGGCCAGATGACGGTGGCAGTGAAGTACATCAGCAGGGCCAAGAAGTTGTACCCCACCAGCATCTTCTCCAGCGGGCAGGGAATGTAGGTGAGGCAGCGGCCAATGGTGAAGATGATGATGAGGAGGGTGAAGATGAAGCAGATGGAGTAGACAGCCACGCACCACATCAGGCCAGGCACCCCATTGTATCCATCCAGCAAGGAGAAGATCAGGCAAGCCACGTAGGCTTCAAAGACCTTGAGGAGCCCAGGCACGGTGGAGAGGAAGCTGCTGACGTCCCCTGGCTTGGCGCGGGTCAGTGCCACCTCGACGGCGTAGGCGAGGAAGCAGAGGCAGGAGGCGGTGGTGGCCACGGCCTGCCGGGCACACTGGTTGCTGCTGCAGGGGCTGCTGATGAAGGTGGCAGGGAACACCACAGAGGAGGTGAAGACCATCAGAGCCGCCAGCATGGAGAAAGCCGAGGTGAAGTCATCCCAGGAGAGCGGCAGCAGCGGGTAGAGCTCCAGCAGCTCCAGCAGCAGCACCAGCAGCGTCACAGCGAAGCAGAAGCACCAGGTGAACATGCACCATGTCCCGTAGGGACCCTCAAAGTGCCCGGTGGAGGCCACCAGGCTGAAGGCAAGGCAGGACAGCACGACGGCAAAGAGCCGGGCGATGCCCACCCAGGAGGTCAGGGCACGGAGGTTCACCGTGGCCACGGCCATGGTCTGGCCGCTCTCTTCCCACGCCGCGCTGGGCAACGGGTGCTGCCCGCAGCCTCTCTTATCTGGGTGCTGGGGAAGAGGGGTGGGGCGCAGGCCAGGGAGTCGCCAGCCCCCCCGAGCCGCCCGTGCCAAGGACCCCCGGCTCTGCTGCCGCTGTCACCACGCCGGGTGGCTGCTGGGGGCTGGCGGCCACGGGGCGGGTGGATCATTAACGCGGGGCTGGGCAAAGGGCGGTGACGCGGAGCCCTGCGGTGGGGCCGGGGCGGGCAGGAAGCCACCATGTGCCACCGTCCTGGCAGCGAGCCCCAGCCCTGCCCACGGCAGGAGGCACAAAAGGGCCTTTCATGCACCCCTAGAGTATCGGGGGGGCCACCCTGACACCTTGGCAGGTGCCAGAGCTTGGCAGCCAGCGGGGCAGCACCCACTGGGTCCCCCTGAGAGGTTTAGGAGCTGCACCCAGTACGGGGTACCCCTGACAGGGTGGTGCCATAGCTGGGTGTAGCCCCTTCACACCCTTGTGGGCGACATCTCCACACCCCTCCGGCACCTCCGCTCCCCTGCCGGCACCTCCGCCACCCGATAAGCAGCTCAAAGTCCAGCTGTGCCAGCTGCCGTCACCCGGCAGGGCGGGTGAGGTGACCGTGGGAGGGCATCTGCATCCTGGCCACACCCCACAGACATCATCTCCACTTCCCCAGGGTGCCTTGGGGGGCCCCAAGGGTGGTGGCACATCAGAAGTTGGGAGTCCAGCAGGAGGGTGAAGGCTGAAGGCTCTGGATTAACCTTTAATGTCACACAGGGTCCGGGGGTCTGTGCCCATGGCAGAGCTTGGGGATGAGGGACCCATGTCAGGGCAGCTGGGCACTCTTGAGGGGGCTCCTCACCCCAGGCAGGTTCCTGGCACAGCCATGGTGGGCAGGGGTGGGCACTGCCACGGGGTCCAGTGGTGGCTCTGGGGGGCACAGGGTGGCTCAGAGGTGGCTGCTGGCCTCGCCCTTGCTGGGCAGCCCATTGAGGGGGCTCAGCCCCGGCCGGTTGCTCTCGTTCAGCCGCCGCACGCGGTAACTCTCGTAGTGGACGTTGTGGGTGATGTCCTTCAGATCTTGCAGGTGTGACCTGCCCGGGGTGGGAGGAGGAGGAAGAGCATCATGTCACTGTCCCCCCCACCCTGCTGTCACCCCGTGGGGCTCCAGCACTCCCTACCCTGTCCCCCGCTCACCGGATCAGCAGGTCCCGCAGCAGGGGGAACTCGCAGTGTGCCGGGTTCTCCACTGCAAAGCAAGGCAGAGGGGCAGGGTGGGCAGGAGGGCTCAGCGGTGCCAGGATGCCCGGGCAGCACATCCTGGCACGCTCTGGGTACCACTGGAGCCCCAGCACAGCTTCATGCCATGTGCCACAGCTCGGCACCCACCCGGGCAGGGACACACCCATGAGTGCTGCTCCCTGCAGCTGTGGAGGGCTGGGAGTGTGAGGGGCTCTGCTCACCTTCAATGATGCCCCATTTGGTCTTGCGGCCCAGCACCCGTTTGCCGTTCACCTGGTGCTCCTGGTCTGCCCCCACCACGGCGAAGGGAATCTCCTCCTGCCGGCACAGAGGCTGTGCTCACCCCAGGTGCTGCTCCCCCGGGGTCCCCAGGGTCTCTGCTGTGCTCCCCAGGGTCCCTGTCCCAACCCTGCTCCCCAGGGACTGGCCCCCTCCATCCCAGCATCCCGGCACTCACACGAATCCTGTCGTTCAGTGCCCTGTCTTCGGGGTCCTGGTCGAAGTCCTCCTGCGGGTACACACTGATGGCATGGGTCTTCAGGTCCTCCTGGATCTGCAGGACACAGGGCTTGAGCCAGGGCTGGGGGGAATATGGGGCAGCCCAGGAGGCCCTTGGGGACCTGTCCTCACCCGCTGCTTGAACTCTGCCCGCTCCTCCAAGGTGAGCGTGTCAGCCTTGGCGATCACCGGCACCACATTGACGATCTTGCTGAGCCGCCGCATGAACTCCAGGTCCAGCGGGCGCAGCCTGACAAGGACCAGCGTCACTCCAGGGTGTCCCCACCTCTGTCACTGTGGGGTGACCCCACCACTACCACCCCAGGGTCACTCTGAGGTGACCCCAGCACTGTCACCCTGAGGTGACCTTCCTCACTACCACCCCAGGGTGACACCCTATCAACTGTCACCCTGGGGTGACCCCACCATCATCATCCCAGGATGACACAACCAACCCAAAGTGAGCACCCAATCATGGTCATCATGGAGTGACCACACCACTACCCCTCCAGAGTCACCCTGAGTTGACCTTCACTACCACCACCATCACCTCAGGGTGATACCACCATTATCACCCCAGACTCCACCACTATCACCTCAGGATGACCCCACCACCATCATCCCAGGGTGACACAACCACCCCACAGTGACCCCATTACCTGTGGGTGCTGTGAGTGGGGACTCACCAGTGACCTGTGGGGGGGACAAAGTAGACACATCCATGGACCCGAGTGTCCGGGATCTTCCTCTTGCGGGTGATGAGGATCTCCTCCCGCAGGTACCTCTCATACTGCTCGTTGATGTATTTGATGATGGGGTCCCAGCTGAGGATGAGGAGTTGAGGGACAGCACCTGAGCTCAATCCCTACCCCAAAATGCCACCCACAGAGCTGTGCTCCTGCACCCCGTTGTGTCCTACCAGTTCTCATTGTTGATCTGGTCCCCGAACCCTGGTGTGTCGGTCACCGTCAGCTTCATCTTCACCCCCTTCTCCTCGATGACTGTGGGGCAGAGAGGTGGCTCAGGGGGGGAGAAGCATTGGGGAAAAGCAGGGGGCCAGGCATGGGGGATGTTTTGAGGCTTCAGACCCCCACCCCAGTCCCCTGTTTCTCCCAAGGGCTGGTGGGACACGACCCCATGGTGGTGACCTTACCATGGGTGATGGATTGGAGTTGCACCGTTTTGGGAATACGTTCCTCCTGGCCGGGCTGTGAGGATTTGCGGCTCACCTTGGACTTGAAGAGGGTGTTCACCATTGTGGACTTCCCCAGCCCGCTCTGCCCTGAGGGGACACCAGCAGCTCTGGTTTGTCCCCCAGGGCAGTAACATCTTGAGAGCAACCCAGACATTGGGATAACTCTGGTATATCCCCAAATGAATTTCTTCCCCAAGGTAATAAGTCCTTGGTATCCACTTGGGAGCATCCTCGAAGTTGGGATAGTCCTTTTTACCCCAGGAATAGATTTGTTCTCCAAGGTTATAACCCTCTGTACACACCTGGGAGCACCACAGATTGGACTGGTCTTGTTTATTGTCCAAACAAGTTTATTGCCCATGGTGATGGCCCCTCAAGATCCATTTGGGAGCATCCCAGAGGTTGAGATGAGCTCACCATTCAGCATCACTGTGCTATGGGGTACAGGATATTGCTCCTTTTCAATTGTTTGTTTACTTAAATCAGTAAAGTTTAAGTTTGCTACTTAAATCAGTTAAAATCACTTAAATTTCCTTAAAATCCCTTAAAAGCATTATTTCCCCTGGCATGGCAGAATCAGAGCCAGCATTCCCAACCCAACCAGGAGCAAACCCCACACCCGGCGCTCACCCACAACCATGATGTTGAACTCAAAGCCCGTCTTCATGGTTTTGATTTTCATCTGGTCGAGCACAGCTTCGATTCCCACGTATCCAAAGAGCTGGCAACCCACGGGGCCGGGCACCACGGAGAGGGGCACCGCCCCCTCCTCCTCCTCCTCCGGCACGGCCGGCGGCTCCATGCTGCGCTCCTCGGGCTCCAGGCTGCTCCCTGCACCGCGGGGTGGGCAAAGGCGATGAGCCTGGACCCCTGCGTGCCCACCCCGCGGTGCCCACCCCGCGGTGCCCACCCCCGCGCCGGCAGCGTTGCCCCAGCAGCGGCTGTGCCGGCGGGCACGCAGCCCCGGCGCATTCCTGGGAGCCGGTGAGGCTCGGCATGGCAACACGGGCACGCCACCCCCCCGCCACGCCGAAGGGTCCGAGGAGGTGCCAGGGGCATCTCTGGGGTGGTCGTGCCACCGGACCCCACGATGCCACCGGTTGCTCTGCCATCATCGGGCACCGCGGCCACGGCCAGCACCCTTTGCCCAGCCCACGCGGTCACCCACGCCAGGCCGCCTCCTGCAGCACCGCTCCGGCCCCGGCACACGCGGGGGGCTCCGGCCCCAGGGCAGGACGTGCCACCCCACACTGTACCTACATTGTACCCAGGCACTGGGCACTGCTGGGCGAGGGGCACCGGGGGTGTCGGGGGAGCAGAGCAATCACCGGCACAACCCCGAGCCCCAAGGGACATGTGGGATTTGCCCGGGGGACCGTGCCCGAACCGTGCCCCATCCCGGGGGCCACAGGAACGCCGTGCCCGCCCCAGCCCTTTGTGCAGCAGCCCCAAATCCCTTTCTTCCTCCTTCTCCTCCTCCTCCTGCTTCCCAGCAGGGCCATTGTTCAGGTCCTACCTCGGCGCCGCGGTGCCCTCGCTCAGCACCCCGCTACGGGCGGGGGGGTCCCCGGGGCGCCATCCGCACCCCCATCCCCGGCGGCGCCGCGGCCCGGCCCCTTCCCTCCGCCAGCTCCCGGCTGGCACCAACCCGGCTCCGCCGAGGCTGCGGCTCCCACGCATGACCAGCATGGCAATATCCCGCCCCCCGCAGCCCCCTCCCCACCACAGCCAAGCCCCTGCGCCCGGTCTGCCGGCTGATTGGTGGGCGGGGAAGGCTGTGCCTACCCGGCACATGGCACTGCTCAGCCTCCCAGCCAGGCCAGCACGGATGGGGACCCCTCCCACGGCACAGGACACCCCCACTTCTCACTTCGGCCCCCATCACCCCCATGGGCGGCTGCGGTGGCACCGAATGGGAGTGGGAGTGCTTGGCTGTGGGTACGATCCCCACTGGCACCCACGGGTTCCTGGCACCGGGGATCACCCTGCACTGTGCCCCCCGCCCCTCCCCAGCAGCACCTGTGCCCAGCCCCGGCACGGCGAGGTGGGACAAGGGGTGGTGGCCCTGCCACCCGCCCCACTGCCGCAGTGCCCCACGGCGCTTGCGTCCCCCCACGCCGCAGCCTCCCCCGTACGTGCCAGCCGGCGCTTGGCACCGGCGAGGCTGCAGCGGCAGCTTGCGATGGCCCATGCTGCGAGGGACCTGCTGAGACCCTGTCCGTGTGCCACGCAGCCGGGGGACACGGGGCGCGTGAGCCAGCCCGGGGTACCCGGAGATGATGGAGCTGAACAGCCCAATTGCCATGGCAACGGCATCCCGGCGTGGGAGCCACCCAGCACCCTGTGCCCACTGGCTGCCTGAGTGATGACAGGCTTTGGGACAGCAGTGTCGCATGTCCCAGCTCCCACTGCGCCCCCGTGGGTCGGGATGTTCCTCGGAAGTGGTGAAAGAGCCGCGGATTTCCTGGTGACAGCGGTGACACCCGGCTGGGGGAGGGCAGGATGCCCCCTCCGGAGGGGATCCACCCACCCAGCACCGTCCGTCCCAGTGGGGAGCCCCACAGGTTGGCACGGACGCGGGATGGGAGGTCCCCATCAGGGAAAGAACCTCAACAGCTACTGCAGCGCTGTTTCCCAGGGGACATCGGCCCCCCTGTACTCCCACCCTGGCCCCTCTTCCCAGTCCCTGCCAGCCGTGGCAGTTGCCAGGACAGACCCAATAGCAAGTGATGCAGCCACTGGAGCCATCCAGGGTGGCCGGACACTGCAGGCAGGGGGCAGGCAGGGGGCAGGCAGGGGGCAGGCAGGATTTTTTGCTTGCACCCCCAGCTCCCCTGGGTGGTCCCAGGGTGCAGCCCCCACGCAGGGGCTCAGCCACTGCCCTGCGCCGTGCCAGTGGCAGCACCAAGGAGACACCCACAGCCAGAGGGCATGTCCAGGGTGACACTGGGTGCTGCACCCACAGCTGCCTCCCCCACGGGTCCAGAGCCCCACCGTGTCCCTGCCCTCGCTGCCAAAAAGCCCCGCTGGCAATGGCCAGCAGCCGGGAGGCCACGTGGAAGCTCTCTGGCATCCCCACGGAGCTCCGGGGCAAATGGCTCCTGCAGCCAGACCTGTTCCAGGGCTCATCACGGATGCTCTTATTTTCCAGACAGGGACAAGTAATCCCGGGTCCGTGGTCTCCTCCATGGATTTAATTACTGATGCAGGGTTAATTGGCCAGTTCCCCGGGAAGCCTGTAATAAAGCTTCAAGGGTGGAGGGTGCTGGGAGAGGATGAGCCAGGACAGGAGCTCCCTGTCCGGCTGCTCACCACTGCTGCAAACTGAGCAGCCGGGCACGGGATGGGGAGAGCCTGGCTTCGGGTCCAGCGCAAGGAGCTGACCCCGCTGGCAAAGGGAGGGAAGGTTTTGGGGATGCACCCACTGCCCCGACCACACCACAGCTCTACCTACCCAGCTGAGCTGACCCAGAAACACCAGTGCCTCTCCCAGTGCCAAACACGACCTAAGGGGACAGTAGTGACAATCCCCACCTGCAGCCGGATTCGGAGCCAGCCCATCCGTCTGACCGTGGCACGGGTGGGAGCCACGGGACGGGGCTAGGGGTGGCTGGGGAAGGTCGGTGAGCAGAAGCAGAAGTGAACCATGGAGCGAAACCCTGCGCCTGCAGCACTGCTGGGGACAGGGGACAGTCACCCAGCCCCGTGGCAGCAACCCCCGCCCGCACACCGCCCTGCCCGCTGCCACCACGCCATCCCTACCTGGGCGAGCCGGCCGGAGCCGTGGCTGCTGCCGCGAGATCTGGTCACCGGGGCCAAATGGCTCCTGGGGTGCAAGGCAGAGGGCGGCTGCGGCCCACGGCTCCTCCTCCGCTCCTCCTCCTCCTCGCCCCGGGCCCTGCGTGGGCGACCCGGCGTGGAAGTGAAATGCGGCGGCCGGCGGCTCCGTCGGAGCTTCCTCCTACGGGGTGTGGGACCCACCGTGCCAGGGCGCCCCGAGGCCACCCACGGGTGTCAGGGGCGGGGGGCCGGAGTGGCCTCCCGGGAGAGGAAACAGCACGTTCCCACCTCTTCCTGGCAGAGAAACCGCTGTGCCCAAGCAGTGTCTGCCATCTCCCTGCCAGTCCTAGGCCATCTGCAGGGCAGCCGGTGCCACCCGCTGCCCGCTGGCTCGTGTGTGCCCCCAGCCTGGGCACGCCGTGCTCGGCTGCCGGCCACCAACGCGGCTGTGTCCTGAGCACTGTCCCCTCATCACCCCGGCTCCATCCCGAGCACCGTGGCCCTATTTTCCCATCTCCCTGGCTTGCTCTTGAGCACCGTGTCCCTGTCACACCCCTGAGCACTGTCTCCCTGTGACCCTGGCTTGGCCCCAAGCACCGTGTCCCCATGACCCCGGTTCATCCCTGAGCACAACTGCATCACCGCAGCTTGGTCCTGAGCCACCGTGTCCCTGTCACCTCGTCTCAGCCCTGAGCACTTTCCCTTTGTGTCCCCATCACCCTGGCTTGGCCCCAAGTACTGTGTCCCGATCTCCCTGTCACCTTGGCGCTGCCCCAACTGCTGTCTCTTTGTGTCCCCATCACTCCTAACTCAGCCTTGAATACCATATCCTTGTCCACATCACCTGAGCCCTGAGCACAGTCCCCCAGTGTCCCCATCACTCTGGCTCAGCCCTGAGCATTGTCCCCTAGTGTCCTCATGACCCCGGCTCGTCCCCAGCCTCATCCCTCGCCCGGGGAGCCGCGGGCAGCGGGGCAGCCGGGCTGGCTGGGCAGCAGGGCCACGGGCATTGCTGGGGGATGATTCACCGCGGCCCGGAGCAGATGTATGGATGCCTTCGCCGCGTCAGTACTTAGGGCCCGGCCACGGCGGCTCCACGGCAGTCCAGCGAGACGGGCAAAGAGCCCCAAGCACCCAACCAGGGAGCACCGGCGGTGGCGGCCGTCTCCCGGCCACCCGGCGCCCTCCGGCCCTCCTGCAGCAGCCGCTGGGGAGGGGGACACTTCGCTACCCTCTCCCCATGCTTGGGGACGGGCACGGGTTTGGCAGCGCCCAGCTCGGCACGGCGGGAGCGGAGGGCAGAGCCGCGCCGGGAAGCCGGGCACCGTTCCCCGCGGCACTCGGCGCACGCCGAGCACGCCCCGGCGCTCCTTGGCCCCCCGCCACCTCCCGCGCCCCACGGGAAGGGAGGAACAGGATCCAGCCCCGTGCCAAGCAAGGAGGGATGAGAGGGGAAGAAAGCGCTGGACGCGGGACAAGATCGCGGCGATAGGCGGCACGCGCGGGGCCGGCGCGATGGGGCACATGAGTCCCGACCTGTCTCCCCGCGCCGGGAAAAACAATTAGCGCCGGGGCGGTGCGGGCAGCAAGCCAGGCACCGCGGGGACGGGCGGGCCAGGAGCGCTGCCAGCTCCGCGCTCGGCTCCGCGGCTTCAGCCCCCCCACAGCCAGCGCGCCCCGCGGGCCCGGCACGGGGGAGCAGAGAGCTGGCGGGGTTCCTTCTGTCCCCAAAGTCACTGTCACTCCACGCTCTTCCCGGCATCAGCTCATGCGGGGTTTTGGCAACGCTGCGCCCACCGAGGGGGTCCCGACGGAGAGAAGGGACGGGGACAAGAACGAGTCCTACCGTGCTCTGGCGTCACCGCTGCCCCACTGCCGTCCGCAGCCTCGCCGGGAGCCGCTGCCACCAGGCAGGGTCCCCGTGGTGCCATCAGCTCCGCGCTGGGGGGGTTCCCCCCGGCTCCGCCGGGCGCTACCGGGGTCCCCAGGGCCGGCACCAGCACCAGCCTCCCGAGGAAGGCGGGCTGGGAGCTCACTTGCACCGTCTGCGGCTGCGACACCAGCCTGAAGGTGGCGGCTTGGGGGGCTGGCAGTGGTGGCAGCCCCTCGGCCCTCCCCGCGGAGGGGGCGGCGGCGGCCGGGGCTGCCTCCCCCTGTCCCCAGGGCTGAGCAGGGGACCGGCGGGACGGGATGGGGCTGGCGCTGAGGGTGACCCTCCGCTGCGGCCGGGACACCACGCGAGGGGCCGTGTCCCACCCCCCCGGCCCCTCGGGGAGCGGGGGCAGCCCCGGGGCTGTCTCTGTGCCATCGTATGGGGGCAGGGAGGAGGAAGAGGATGAGGAGGAAGGCTGGTGGGTGCGAGGCTGGGGTGCAGAGCTCTGGGTGCCCCACGGCGTCCCCAAGGCCGGTTCCTCGGCGATGTGCAGGTCCAGCGCCGGCAGAGAGCCGCGGCTGGCGGCGGCCCCGCGGAGGGGATGATCCAGCTCCACTGGGAAGACGCTGCCATGGGACGGGACCTTCTTCAAGCCAGGGCTGGCGGCCGGGGGGCTGCCTGGTGGCTGGGGGGGCCCGGGGCTCTCCAGGCTGGAGGATGAGCTGCGCTGGCTCTCCCCGTCACTGCCCGGCCCCGCGGCAAAGGCCTGGCGGCTCTGGAAGGAGGCGGCTCGGGCAATGCCGGTGCCGGCGGTGCCGTTGGCTCGGCCGGTGGCCAGGCCGGTGCCCAGCCGGGTCCGCAGCACGGGGCTGGGCGCTGAGCTGGGGCCGGTGACGCTGCCCAGCCGGGGCGAGTGCCCGGGCTGCAGTGGCTGGTGGCTCTCGCCGGTGCCTGAGGACAGCGAGGACAGTGGGGAGCCGGGCGCCTCATCCCCATCTTCTGCCTCAAATGACTTCTTGAGCGCTGGGGACAGAGAGAGAGATGGTGGCATGAGTGTCACCCGATGGCACCCGTCCCCTCCCCAGCCCCAAGTGTGTCCCCCATCACCCAGAGGTGCTCCCTTCTTACGAGCCCATCCCACCAGCCCGGCGCCAGCTCCTCCCCAGCCCTGCGGCGCTGTCCCCGCGGGTTTTATCATTGTTCCCCGGTTTATCAGGCCGGTGCCGCTGGCTCCCCTCGCAGCACACTGCCCGCTTTATTCCCCCTGAAAGGGATCCGACCGAGTAACCGGATCCCCGCCTGACCCTCTCCCCTTGCATCCATCCAGGCAGCCGGCGAGGAGGATTCCTGCCCCTTCCCGGGCGTTAACCCCGGAGCCCACAGACGGCAGGCGGGCCAGCGCCATCGCCACGCACAGCGGGACCGTCACAGCCCGTTCTGGCGGCTGCTGCTGAGCCTCCCACGCGGCTTCACAGCGGCCACGAGCCCACGGCACAGCCCTGGTTGCCAATGTACCCCACACGGACTCCCCTGGCTCCCCAGGGGTATGGCAGTGCTGGGCTCCGGCGCAAAGCTCCTGCTGGCACCGCCTCCGGGCGCTTGACAGAGGATGTGGCGACGGTCTCCTCATGGGTGTGACCCCCGTGAAGCCCCCCCGGTGCAGCCGCTCCCTCGTTCCCCCCAGCCCCTCACGAGGCTCCCCAGGAGCTGCCCGAGGGGCTCCGCTGGTGCCGGCAGCCGCGCCCGCGGCCCCGGGGAGAGCGCGGGGGGCCCAGGTTCCCCCGGAGCCTTCCTCGCCCCCGCTGCCGAGCGCGGGGCGGCTGCCTCCGCCCGGGGGGCTCCGGGGGGCGGCCCACGCTGCGCCCCCGCATCCCCACCGCGCTGCACGTGTGCCAGCCTGTCCCGGCACCACCCGCTGGCACCAGCCCGCCCTCGCCCTCCTCTTCCTCAGCCACGGTGCCGGAGCAGCGGGACGGTGATGGTCCCTTCCCTGTCCCCTCCCCTGGTGCCCCCGTGCCCGGGGCAGGGCAGGGGTCAGAGGCCGGGGTGTGGGCGCTGCCAATCACAGCTCTCCCCCGGGCAGGTATTTCTGCGGCCGGTCCAGCCCTGCCCCACTGGCCGAGCTGCCGGGGGCCACGGGGTCACGGGGCCGGCGACCCCCTCCCCGCATCCACGTCTCTGCTTTGGTACCGCCCAAAATGCCTCCTTTTACCCCAAACCTGCCTCTGGCCCCTGACCCAGTCCCATCCAGACCCCAGATGGTGTCCGAAGTGATTGGGAGGGGGGAGCAGTGGATTCAGGGCAAGGCGGGGGTGGCATTCTTGGAGGGTGGCAGAGGGCAAAGGGGGGTGGCAGGAGGTTTAGGACGGATGGGGGAGTTGGGGGAATGGCAGGGGGTAAAGGTGGGGTGGCAGGAGGTTCAGCGCGGGGGTTTGAGGGGATGGCGGGGGTTTGGGGGAGTGGCGGGCGGATGGGGGGTTTGGCGGGGGTTGCAGGGTGTCAGCCGGCAGCGGCGGGGTTAAGGTGCCCGGGGTAGGTGCACACATTCCTCCCCGGCGAGGGCAGCAGCAGCCCCGGGGTCGGGTTTCGCCGCCCGCCCCCGGCCCGGCCCCGGCCCCCCCGCCGCCCCCGGCCCGCGGGTGGGAGCGCGCACAGGCGGGAGCGCGCACGGGGACACTGCGAGCACGGCGGGGGTCCACACCTTCCCCCGCGCCCTGCAGCTTCGGTAGCCCCCCTTGCCCACCCCACAGCCGCGACCCCCGAGAGCACCCCCGCATCCCCCGGGCTGGGGGGAGAGCAGCCCCCACCGATGCCCAGTCCTGGGGGGTCGCCCCGTGTCCCCACGATGCACAGCCCCCCACGATGCGCTGTCCCCCGGGCATTATACCCCCCCCAGCCCCCCAACATCCAGCCCCCGGTGCGCAGCCCCCACGATGCTGAGACCTCGGGGAACCCCCAGGCCCCCCAAGATGCCCAGCTCAGCACCCCCCCTCCCAATACCAGCCCCCTGTGGGAAGCGCAGCCCCCACGATGCTCAGCCCACCCCAAGACCCTCAGCCCAGCAGCAGCAAAACGCCCGAACCGAAACCCAGTGCCCGGTGCTCCCTCTTGGGGGGGCACCCCAGACCCGCGCAAAAGCCCAACCAGCAGCATCGCCCCCAAAATCAGCCTCCGGGCGGGGGGTGCGCAGCCCTCCACGATGCTCAGCCCCTGGGGGGCACCCCCGCCCCCCCAAAGACGCCCAAGCAGCAGCGTTCCCCCCTCCGGGGCATCCCCCGCTCCTCCCCCGACACCCAGCCCCGAGTAGGGGTTCCCGCGGGGGGGTCCCGCGGCCCCGGCCGCACCTTCGAAGTCGGAGAGAATCCCGTCCAGGTGCTCCTTGACCGAGAGCCGGGCCATGGCGGGGCGGGGGGCGCCGGGGCTGCCGCCCACCCGGGACCCCCGCATGGGGAGGGGGCAGCGCCGGGGGAGCGCAGCGGAGCCCACCGAGCCCCGGGACGGGACGGGCCGGCGCCGGCTGCCCTCGGCGGGAGGGGAAGGAGGAGGGGACCGGCCGGGGGAAGGGAGGGGAAGGGGAGGGGAGGGGGAGGTCCTGCCTGCGCCCCCGCCCCGGCCCGGGACCCCCCCGCCTCCCCCGGGCTGGCCCCCGCAGCTCCTCCGGCCTCGCTGTGCCCGCCCCGTCCCGGGGCACTGGGATGCTGCAGCCCCCGGCTGGGGGTCCCCGGCAGGCTGGGGGTCCCAGAGAGGGTGTGGGGGAGTGCCTGGCCAGGCTGGAGGGCTCCCAGGAAGGCTGGGGGGCCCCGGCGGGCTGGAGGATACCGGGCAGGCTGGAGGTGCGGGAGGAGCTGAGGGGAAGCCTGGCCAGGCTGGGGGCTCCAGGCAGGCTGGGGTGCCCTGCCAGGCTCCGGTGGCGGGGGGTTTCAAGCAGGCTGTGCTCCACAAGTTCTGCATCACCCAGGAATTTCCAGCTTGGAGCAAGGGGAGGAAAATGGTCCGGAACAGGCAGGACTGCTGTCGCTGTGTCCCGGCTGGGTGTGGGGTCTCTGCTGGGGTGTCACCATCCTCTGGTGTGTCCCTGTCAGGGGTTGTGTCCCATGCCGGAGCTCCTGGAGCTCCCTGGGAGCGTCCCGGGTGCTCTGCCCACGCAAGTCCCACAGGGTGGCACAGGCAGCACCCCGGGGTGAGGGTCTGCACCGGAGCTGTCCCCCCCAGCCCAGGGCTGGGGCCCTCCTCCCTCCCAGCCCGGCTGCCAAGGGTTAACCCCATCCCAGCCCGGCCCCGATCGGCAGCAGATGGGGAAGGGGAAGGAGCTGGAAATCCCTCTCCACACAGGGTCCTGCAGCAGAGCTCTGCCCTCACCAGCCCCATGTGTGGGCTGGAGCTCATTCCAGCCATGGATGGGCCAGAGGGACATGGCCATGGAGTCCTGCTGGATCCAGCCCTGCTGTGGGGACACAGGACATGGCCAGGGCACATGGGACATCATCGTGGTGGCCTTGGCCGTGGCCAGGCTTTGGGGGCATTCAGAAGTGTCCACTGGCTCATAGAACCACAGGATTGCTGTGGTTGGAAAAGTCCTCTGAGAACATCACGTCCAACTGTCCCTCAGCACTGCCAAGGCCACCACGGACCCATGTCCCCAAGTCCCACATCCACATGGCTTTTAAATCCCTCCAGGGGTGAGGACTCCACCACTGCCCTGGGCAGCTGTGCCACTGCCTGGCCACCCTTACAGTGAAGAAATATTCCCAATATCCAACCTAAACCTCCCCTGGCACAACTTGAGGCCGTTTCCCCTCATCCTGTCCCTGTTCCCTGGGAGCAGAGCCCGACCCCCCCGGCTGCCCCCTCCTGTCAGGGAGTTGTGCAGAGCCACAGGGTCCCCTCTGAGCCTCCTTTTCTCCAAGCTGAGCCCCTTTCCAGCTCCTTCAGCTGCTCCTGGTGCTCCAGCCCCTTCCCCAGCTCTGTTCCCTTCTCTGGATCCCCTCCAGCCCCTCCATGTCTTTCCTGTCATGAGGGGCCCAGAGCTGACTCCAGGATTTGGGGTTTGTCCCAGTGCTCAGCCCCTCGAACTGGGTGGAAGGGCCGGGGCTGGGCTGGGACCAGCTCTGGAGCTGTTCTGAAAGATGCAGAGACCTTCAGAGCTTTGGGACTTTTCTGGAGCAGTTTTGAAAAGGTTGGAGAGGTTTTAAGTCATCCAGAGCCCTTTTCAGAGGAGGTGCAGAAGAGCTGGAGCACTTTGGAGCAGCTCTGATTATTTTTTATGAGTTTTTGAGCAGCTTTGGAGCTGTTTTCGGGTTGTTTGTGCCCCTCTGATGTCGCTCAGAGGGGGTTTTGGGTGGTTTCAAACTGAGTTTAGAGATGTTACTAAAAAGATTTAACCCATTGAGAGCTGCGTGAGGAAGGTCCAGAGGGGTTTCAAGGGCCTTTTGGAGGCTGTTGGGCACTCGAGGAGTTTCACAGCTGCACCAAGGAGGCTTGGAGAGCTTCAGAGCTGCCACGGGATCTTTTCTATGATCCGTTTGGAGCTATTTCGAGGAGTTTTAGAAGAGTTCAGAGGGCTTCAAGTGCTTCTCTGAGGCAGTTTGAGCATCTTGGTGCCTTTCAGGGCTGGTTGGAGGAGCACGAGAGCTGTTTGAGCAGTTCAAGTGGTTCAGTAATGGCCAGAGCTCCGTCCTTCCAGAGCCTGAGCTGCTCAAAGGTGATTTACAGCTCCTTGAAGCAACCCAGCACCATGGAAATACTCCCAGAGCTGTTTACTCACCCCATTTCTAGAGCAGCTGAGTTGGAGGTCGAGATTTCAGAGGAATTTTTAAAAGGATGTTTGGAAGTGTTTAGGGAAATCTGATGACTCCAGAGCTGCTTGGAGGGTGCAGAGCAGTTGGGAATGCTACAGAGATGATTTACAGATGCTGAGGGATGTTTTGGAGGTGCTCAGAGATATTTTAGGGCAGCTCAGGGATGGTTTAGAGCATATTGGGGGTGGTTTAGGGCAGCCCAGAGGTGTTTTAGAGGACATCAGAGATGCTTTGGAGGTGCTCAGGGACGTTTAGGGCAGCTCAGGGATGTTTTAGGGCAGACTGGAGGTGGTTTAGGGCAGCTCCAGGATGTTTCAGAGGTGCTCAGGGATGCTTAGGACAGCTCAGGGATGGTTTAGACCAGCTCAGGGACAGTTTAGGGCAGCTCAGGGACAGTTTTAGAGCAGTTCAGGGACATTTTAGAGCACGTCAGGGATGTTTTGGAGGAGCTCAGGGATGTTTTTGGGCTGCTCTGGGATGTTTTATGCAGCTCAGGGATGTTTTTGAGCATGTCAGGGACATTTTGGACCATGCCAGGGATGTTTTGGGGAAGCTCTGGGGATGTTTTGGAGCCTCGGTGCTGCTCTGAGCAGTGTGGAGCAGTTTGAAGCAATCCGGGGGTTTCAGAGCGCTCAGGGTGTGTCAGAGCCTTTCCCCAGCTCTTTGCTGCAGCTCCAGGGCTGCTCGGAGCAGTTCAGAGGAACAGGCTGGAGCCATCCGGAGGCTCGGCGGGAGCTGGGAGGGGATTTTGCACGTTCAGGCCCTTTGGGGCGGCTTAAAGGGGTGGGGAGGGGTGGAGGAGGCTTAGAGGGGTGGGGAGCAGCTTAGCAGGGAGGTGAGGGCGTTTAAGGGATTTTTGGAGCAGTTCAGAACACCCGAGTGCTCCGAGGGAGTTCTCCCGGAGTAGAGGGAAGAGAAAGCTCCGTGTTCCTGCCTGGAGCAGCCCCACGGGTCCCTGTCCCAGCCTGCCCTGTCCTGGGCAGCAGGATCAGCTCCGAGGGTCCCTCACCCCACCCGGACCCTCCAGGAAGGTGAAGGGGGAATTCCCCCATTCCCACCCACAGAGCTTGGCTGGCTGGGGAGATTTTGGCTCCCTCAGACCTTGATCCCTCTGGAGTCAACGGGGTCCAAGCTTCCCTCACCCTCATCCTCCCAAAATCAGGGCACTCCTTGGTGCAGGAGCATTTCCACTCGATCCAGCCCCACTGGAGACCCAATCCTTGGATATCTGGGATGCTCCAATCCAGCACTCAGATCCTCAGGATGCTCCAATCCACCCCTGTGGAAAAAAAGTCTCCGGGCAGGAATAGTAACAGCTTTTAATCCGACAAGAATTGATACATCAGTTAAGACAATACCGTTTTTGCCTCTTTTTTGGGGGACTTCCTTCACATAACCGGTCGGGAAAGAGGAACATTTTCGGGATGTACAGTTTTTGTTTTGTTTTTGTTTTTCTCTCTCCATAGGGACTTTAAAGCATGGTGAATGTGCAAGTCAGTGCTTTTTGTTTGCTTAAAACTTTTTTTTTCCCCGGTGCTTATTTACAGTTACAGTACCTCTGTGAGAGCGACAGGAAAAAACAAACGATTGTTTGAGACCTGGGGATCCCAAGTCGAGAAAGGCAGATCTCCAATATTTATATATTTATACATATACATATATATGCTTTTGTGTATACACAGATACATTTCTCTCTTCTTTTAAAGTATTAAAAAAATGGATCAACCCTCATTCTATAAAAATACCTACTCTACAAGATAGAAAAATTTTCCCTCTCCAAGTATACACTGATTTACACCCAAAGCTTCTCTGGAAATGTACATTACGTGGCTTCTTCCCGCGGCCTCGGGGCAGGGAGGGAGGCAGGGAGGGGTGGGTGCCGGGATGCAGGAGCTGCCCCGGGGTTTGGGCTTCTCCCCGACCCCGCTGCCCCACAGGGGCTCTGAGGGATGAGCACCCAGAGGGGACGTGGCCGTGGCTCGGCCGGATCCCCCGGGATAAGGCGGTGACAGCGGCCGTGTCCCCCCGGGCCCGGTCACCCCGAGGGCTGCAAGGGGCTTGGGGAGGAGCAGGCACCCCCGGGATTGCTGTGGCTTCTGCTTGCAGGTCGCTCTGGCATTCCTAAAACCTGACAAGCAGGAAGAGGAACCGCTGGCTGAAGCTGATCCCTGGGACTCTGCTGGATGCCTCCTCCCGGGAGCCCTGAGGAGCAGGGGGAGAGTGGCCACTCCCGGGGTCACGCTGTGCCACGGCCGCTTGTGCCAGCAAGCCCAGAGCTGTCTGATGTAAACATGGCTTTTGTTTCCCAGGGAGCTGCCACGGTGTTCTCGGGCTCCTCTCCCCATGGGCACAGAGATTCCAGCCCAGCCGATGCCAGGGATGAGGAACGAGCACGGCTCCTCCAGCCCTGCCCCAGCCCAGGGAACAGAGGGGAAAGGCGGCCGGAGCAGGCTCTCCCTCCAGGACTGCAGCTATCACCAGCAGAGCCCTGCTCCGGCTGGGAATGGCACAGGCCACTGTCCCCAGGCCAGGGACTTTGGGAGGTGATGTGGGGAGCTCGGGCCTCTCCGCTGCAGCTCCTGAAGTGCTTCGCGTCCCACGCCGGATGAGGAGAGGCGGCCAGGACCTGCCTCCAGGGCGGGGTGAGGAGCTGCAGCCTTGCCCCGGTGCCAGACAGAGCCCACGTGTCCCTCACCAGCTGGGGACGAGTGACAGCTCCCCCCGGAGTCACCTCAGCGGCAGAGCCCGGCAGGAGAACGAGGAGGAGGAAGGAGGAGGGAGCAGAGCCGGGATGCCGAGATGTGCCGACAGTACTGAGCCACAGACAGCAAAAATAAATAAGGAGGCAGGTGACCAAGTGAGCTCATGCCCTGTCCCCAACACCCCCAGGCTGCCCCTGCAGCCACCGAGGGCTCTGCACGGCCCCAGCAGGAGCACGGGGCAAGGATGGGCTGAGCCAGCTGGATGAGGACATTTGCATTAAGTTAATTAAAAAAAAAACAAAACCCCAAAACAAAACCAAACCCCAACTCTGTGCGAGTCCGGGACGTGCTTCCCTCGTTGCCAGCTCTGCCCGGTGAGTGTGTCAGGGACACTTTGGCACAGCAGATGCTGGGGCTGGGCAGGGCAGCAGGGAAAGTCAGCGCTGCCGCTTCTGTCTCCATCCCGATCTCCCGCGGTTCGGAGCATCCCTCGGAGGGGCCCGGTGCTTGTCGGGACAGTCCCCAGCGCCACAGGCACTTCCTGCAGTGTCCCTTGCCTGAGCTCCTTCTCCAGGTTCCCTTTCACCCCTCCACAGCCAGAAGGGCTTTGAAGTAATGGAGTCAGACAGCAAAGCCTGGCTGCTGGTTTTCCTTTTCCCTGGTCCGTGGCTCAGTCACCCCCCGACCTGAGGCTTCCTTGTGCCTTCATCAAGAGCAAAGACGTTTGGAGTCCCTCTTCATCCTCTCAGAGCACCAAATCCACCCGATGAGAGCAGCCCGGCCGCCCTTACTTGACTTCCAGGATGGAGGGGTTGGTCTCCATGATGGCCACGATGATCCTGTCGATGTAATCCTGCAGGCGGAAGTTGATCTCCTCTTGCTTCTGGATTGCTTCCATGAGCTGCAGCAGAGGGGGGAAGGGAGGGAGAGGTCACTGCCTGACACCTCCCGTGGCTCTGTGCATCCCTGGGTCTTCACTCTGCACTGGGATATTCCTGACCCTGTTTAAGTGGCCAGGGAAAACTGGTTCTGCTCCCTCCTGTCCTTCCTCAAGCTCTCAGCCTGATGGGGCCCCGGAGAGAGCAGGGAGCATCACATCTCCACTGGATCCCCAAATAATCTGGCTGCATTTCCCCACTTCCTGGGGTGTTAAAGATTTAATTCCAGTGCTTGTGCACCCGAGGCTGGATGTTCATGCAGAACATGTGCTGGAGGAGCTGGGATCTCCAGGGGGAATGTCCTGGCTCCCAGGGGCTTTAAGACAGTTCCAGACAGATGGACACAGCCTGTGGTGGCTGCTCTGGCCTGGGAAGGGGAAGGCTGTCCCATGGCAGACAAAGCAGAGGTGCCAGAGCCAGCAAAGGGGAAGGGAGCAGCTTCCCTGTTCCCAGGAAGGAGGGCTGGGAGGCAGGGTAAGTCCTGAGAGCTCTGCAGATAATTGTGGGGATTTCTTTACTCTTGCCAGCTTTCAGGGGAATTTTGCAAATGGGCTGGGCCACAGACAGGGCACATCAGCTCCTCCCAGGCCATCCCAGGTGGAGGCACCCAGGAAGGTGCAGTCTGAGCCAGCAGCTCCTCATGGCACGTACCTCATCTCTGGAGACAGAGCTGATCTCTGCTGCCAGGGACTCAGAGAAGGAGGCTGAGAACAGGTTCTTGGCTCCCTGGATGCTCAGGTTGATGATCTGCCCGTTCAGTTCATCGTTCTGCTCCTTCAGGTTCCTGTTATCCTGTTTGCACACAAACCACACACTGCTGGAGCGCCTGGTGCTCTCAGAGCTGACCCAGCCTGGCAAAGGCAGGGGCTTTAATCCTAACACAACTCACACAGTGCTGGGAACAGCACACGGGCTGCTGCCTCCATCTCAGCAGAGCCTGGAGAACCTCTGGAAGCATGAGACACACAGGGGACACAGCAGAGAGAAGGGCTCCTGCTGTCCCTGAGAAAGCACCAACGTCCCTCCCCCAGGACAGGAGAGCAAGACAGCAGAGGGTTCCTGGAACCACTCCATCCCTTGGGAGAGAGCCCCTGGACCCTGCTGGTCCTCCCTTGGTGTCAGGGCATTGCTTCCCTGCCAGCCCAGCCCTCCCTACCTGCTTGAGCTGCTTGATCTCCTGCTCCAGCTCAGTCTCCCGTGTCCTGCTGTTGTACTCCTGCAGCCCCATGCTGCTGCTCCGGCCCCTGCGCTGCTCTGCCTCCAGCTTGAAGAGCTGCAGGTGCTCCAGCTGCTTCCTGAGGTCCTCAATGAGCTGCAGAGCAAGGCAAGGAGACAGCTGAGTGCCACAGGCCCCGGAGACCCGGCAGCACCCTCTGGATGTGGCTGGTATAGGAGCAGCTCCATGGATTGCTGCAGCAGGATTGTTGGCCAGAGCAGTGGCTGCCCCATCCCTGGGACTGTCCAAGGCCAGGTTGGATGGAGCTTGGAGCAACCTGGGATAGTGGAAGGAGTCCCTGCCCATGGCAGGGGGTGGAACTGATGAGCTGTGAGGTCCCTCCCAACCCAAACCATTCCATGATCAGATTCCTTTCTGGGGGGCACTTGGTTTCCCCTTTCTCTCTCACACCTCCAGCAAGCAGGAGATGGGGAACTACTAAAATACACAAGCACAGCCCTGGAAGGACCTTGCTGGAGGGCCAAAGATGCTGGGTTTGGGTCTGCAGCAGCACAGACCCTCAGCAATGTGGGTCCCTCCTTAGCCAGCTCCCTCCTGCTATGATGTTGGGTCCCCATCTCACCCCAGAAGCCTCAGTGACACCACAGTGACACCTACATCCACTTTGGGCCCAAAGCTCCTTTCCTGCCACCACAGGCAGCCCTGCTTGTGCCTCCAGCTGGGATCAGCAGGCAGAGATGATGGAAGGACTGGGAGGGTGTGATCCTGCCCCCAAGTACTCAGCTCTCAGCCCCTTCTCCTCCTGCCTGCTGGCTCCATGTGCCTCTGCCACTGCTCCTTCCAGGCAGGAAGGAAGGGGCCAGGGTGGCACAGCCCCCTTGCAGGGACAATGCTGGATGAATTTCAGAGCAGCAGAAGTGACATAAGTGCTGCAGCTCAGCTGCTGAACCCTTCCACTGCTCCAGTCACACCCATTTCTGGAGAGGCTGCCAAGGCCAGATTCCCACATTTTGGGGACAGGCCTGTGGCAGGCCCAGGCTCCACTCACCTCCTGCGTTGACTCCTTCTCCTTCTGGAACTGGTGCCTCTCCTGACTCAGCTTGTCCCCCATCTTCCTCTTTTTCTCCTGCTCCTCTGTGAGCTGCACAGTGAGGTCCTCGATCTCATCCAGCAGCTTCTGCTTCTCCTGCAATGACAGGGGAATCCCCAGTGAGAGGCCTGGCCTGGCTGGGCTGTTCCTGCTGCTCCTCTCCTGATGCATGAGGATGCTCTGCCTGCTGGGATCTCATTTGCCCAGGGCAGCCACACACCAAAGCAGCACTGAGGGAGGCAGCAAGGGATGGCTCCAGAGAAAATCCACATGAATATCCGTGCTTGTGCTGTTTTCTGGGAAGCAAGGTGCTAGTGTGGAGGGACTGGAGCCAGCACGGGGGCTCCAGGCCAAGGACAGACATTAAATCATAAGGCTCCTTATGTCTGGATTTCAGAAAAGTCAGAATCCAAGATCTTTACCTCCCTCTTGGTTTCAGATATGAAAGGTTTTAATTGAGGGCTGATCCGAGAAGTTCAAGCCAGGATGTAAAAAACAGCCCAGCTCCGTTCCCTTCTCCTCCCCAAAGCCCTGGCTGAACATTTGGGATGCAGGTGAAAATGCCAACAGCCCCTGGAGCAGCACCTTCTGCCTGTGACCAGCTCACCCCTCCCCAGGCTCACAGCTGCCAGTCCCATGGGAAAACTTTTGACTTCCAGAACTCCACAAATGCCACAAGATCCCTCCAGTGCTGGTGATGGATGGCCCATGCAGGGCTGAGGGGCAGCTCCAGCTCCTGGCTTGGGGGTGTCCACAGAGCAGAGCCAAAGGCACCACACACCAGCAGGAAAGGCAACTCTGACAACAAAATCCTGATTTTTGGGCACCGGATAAGAGAGCAGCTCATCAGCCAGGCTTCTCCTGGGCAGGCAGGGGCAGTGACTGCACCTCTTGCTCCTCCTTCATCCCATTCACTGTGAGAGAAGGAGAACGGCTCTGCACGGATCAAAACAAACTTCCCATGGCTGTAACACACCATGGCAGGGGATTTATCCTCAGAGCCACTGGGGTTTTCCTGCCCCCAGACTCAGCTGTGCTCACAAGGTCCTGGCAGATGAAGACCAGGTGAGGAGGGATGGAGCTGCAGCGCTCTCCTCCCATGGGATTAAATAAGGATAAAATGCCTCAAGCCCTTCAGATGGGTGAGGTTTGATTTCACTTCAGTTTTAACCTTAATTCTGCCCCAAGCTTGGCAGAGACAAAATGCAGCCCCTGTTCCAGGTGTCCCCTCTGTAACTCACACTATCCCTGAGGATGAGGCTCTTGCCCATCCCAAGGAGCCTTGGGAAGCCTCCAGCCCTGCACGGCCTTGGATCCTGAGCAGGGGGACAGAGAGGGGCTGGGAGGTGACATAGATCTCTGAAAACTCAACTCACAAACCCCAGGACATGGAGCATCCCTGCTCCTCCTCCTCCCCTGCACTGGACTGCCACAGGGATGGGGACAGGGATGAGCTTCCACAAGAGGGCACGAGTCCCCTCCCGAGCAACCACTGCCACAGACAGATTTATCAGGGGTTTATTCCCAGCCTCCAGGCTGAACAGTGGGAAACTGCAAGAATAACTGTGTGGGACAGTGCTGTCCAAGTGGGGGCTGCAGCGACTGGAAAGTGGAAGCAACTGGTTTGTTACACTGAGTGGATCTCATGGAAGTTCATGGAAGTTCATCCCAAAGCCAGAATTTCATCCCAAAAGCAGGCACCCCCTGGCCTCACCTCCTCCAGCCTCTCGATGTTGGCTCTCAGACAGGGGACACAGGACCTCAGCTCGCTGTTCTCGTCATCCAGCTGCTGCAGCCTGCAAAGAGAAGGGGTGTGAGACTCATCCCAGCATCCCACGTGGAGGAGAAAACATCCCCAGGAGTATTCAACCAAAGGGAAGCCAGCAGGGATTCATCTGTTCAAGGCAAACCCTGAGATTCCCACTATTTCTGCTGCCAGCGGAAAGAGAGGGGCATCCTCATGATCCTGACATGCCCCTCTCCATCAGGTCCAGTGCTCTTCCTTGTTCCAAGGGTTTTACCAGCCCCTGGACAAGCCCCAGCAGCACAGACATCAGAACACGGGGTCAGAGAGGGCTTTGGCTTTGCATTCCCAGGCAAAAACCCACTGTCTTCATCTTTTGTGGACTGCAAGGAATGAACAACAGCAAAACATTCTGGGAAAGCTGGAAAAACCCTGTCAAATGACTGACACCTCTCCCACCCCACCTTTTCCTTTGGAATCCAACAGGCAGCATGCAGCACCCTGGCTGGGACACGCCGCCTTTTGGGAGGATTCTTCTTTCCCAGGTATTTGCCTGTTTCCATCAAGGTGGAAAACACCTGGGCATTAGAAGTACTCCAAGGGGTCATTTATGGGAAGAAGCACTAATAAATCCCCTCTTCATCCCCACACTGCAGGGCAGGCACATGGATAAAGCATGGGAGCTAAACTTTAAATGCATCAGGGCAACCCAAAGAATCCAAGATTAGGTCCCTGGGCCAAAGGTGGAAATAACCAAAGCTCAGGGTTTGTTGTGCCTTTAGTCCCACCTTGAACCAGCTTAAACTCCCTGCCTGCCTCCCTCTGTCCCCCAAGGCTGCCTGTGCAGAGACTCCAGGGTGGCTCCAGGAGAGCTGCCCCCCCAGCCCCACCTGGCCTGCAGGTTCTCAATCTCAATGCTCTTCTCCCTCTCCATTTTGCTGAGCAGCTCCCTCTGCTTCTTGATCTCCTCCAGCAGGGTCTGGTCAGCCCTCAGCTCCTGCTCCTTCAGCTGCTCCTCGAGTGCGTTTGCTCTGCCGAGAGGAGAAAGAGGGGATTGATTAAACCTTCCTTAGGCCCACTGGAGCAGGCTGCCATCCCAAGGGAGGGACCAGATTCTCTTCCCAGTCCCTTTCCCGCCCCTCAGGTGAGCTGGGAGAAGCAGATGGTAAAACAGAACAAGTTTCCAGGGAAAATACACCAATCACCACCTCAAACAGCTTCACTGCATCCCAGCAGATGCAGCTGGAAGCAGCACCTTTTCCATCAAAGGTTTCCCAAGCCAGATGCCTTAAGGAACCCAAGCATTTTATTCAACTTCCAGCCTGGGAAAAAAGTTCATTTTTAATTATTTTAAAATGTCTTCTATGCATTAGAATTATTTCCTAGTGCAGCCACACACATACACATCTCTTAATGGGAATCTCAGAGTCGCTGAGATTGGAAAAGACCTTTAAGATCATCTACTCCAAACATAAATCTCAGGGTCGTGGCTCCACCTGCAGTGGCCATGGCAGAGAAATCCTCCTTCAGCTGTTTCCAGCATGAAGTGGTCTCATAGCTCAGAGAAAAGGCAACAGCCCCAGTCCTTCATCTCATGTGATCCCAACAAAATGTAAGGGATCTGCAGGTCACCCTTCTCTGTCTGTGAGCAGAACTGCAGATCACAGAATCCCACAATGGTTTGGGCTCATCCAGTGCCACCCCCTGCCATGGGCAGGGACACCTTCCACTGTCCCAGGCTACTCCAAGCCCCAATGTCCAACCTGGCCTTGGACACTGCAGGGATCCAGGGGCAGCCACAGCTTCTCTGGGCACCCTGTGCCAGGGCCTGCCCACCCTCCCAGGGAACAATTCCCTCCCAATGACCCATCCATCCCTGCCCTCTGGCAGTGGGAAGCCATTCCTCCTTGTCCTGTCCCTCCATCCCTTGTCCCCAGTCCCTCTCCAGCTCTCCTGGAGCCCCTTTAGGCACTGGGAGGGGCTCTGAGCTCTCACTGGAGCCTTCTCTTCCCCAGGTGAACACCCCCAGCTCTCCCAGCCTGGCTCCACTATTCCAGGTTGCTCCAAGCCCTGTCCAACCTGGCCATGAACACTTCCAGGGACAGGGCTGGGAGCTGGAATTGCTGCAATGGCTTTGCCCAGGAAAAGGCTTTTCCCAGCTGATCCCACTCCTCCCCAGCACTGAGCTCACCCAGAGTCAGCTGACACTTCTGGGCCAAGCTGCTGAAGTGAAAACATTTCCCTCACTCCCAAGTTTATCAGAGCTCAGGGAAACCTTTGTTTGAGTGGCTCAGTTCCCTGACACAACTGTTACTTAACAGAATTACAGCCCTATAGATAAACTCTGCCTGGTTTATCTGCCCAGGGTAAAGATATGCTGGGAGAGAGGAGCCTGGCAGATTAGCAACATGGGGATTAGATCATGTGGGATCCAAAGGGCTGCACCCCAGCCAGGATCCAGCAGGAGGCAAGCCTTGGAGCTCCAGAGACCATTTGGAAGGGGCAGGAAATATGGGGCAGGAAAATATAGTAAACATAAATATAGATATAAATATAAATACAAATATAAATACAAAAATATATATATATATATATATAAAAGCCAAGACCCAGAGTTCCAAAGACCTTTTGGGAGGGACATATGGAGCAGGGAAGCACATTAAAAAACCCTAAAAACAAATAAATAAAGCAAAACCAACAACAACAACAACAACAACAACAACAACAACCACACATCCTGAGCGGGAAGGGAGCCACAAGGATCATTGATTCCAAATCCCAGCCCTGCACAGACACCCCAACAATCTCACCCTGAGAGCATCTTCCAAATGCTCCTGGAGCTCTGGCAGCCTCAGGGCCGTGCCCATTCCCTGGGGAGCCTGGAGAAGGACCTTTCCCTGAGATCCACCCTGACCCTCCCTGACACAGCTCCAGCACTTAAAAGCCATAAATAAAAAACACCAAAAGCCAAGTCCTGGAGCTCCAGAGAACTTAAGCACATAAAATATACAATGTACGTGTCACCGTGTCCTGTTCTCAGCTGGGATGGAGTCAATATTCCTGGGGAGGGCTGTGGTTTGGATTTGTGAAGGGGAAAGGCTCCTACCTGTGCACCAGCTGCAGGTTCTCCTGGCGGAGGCGGCTGTGCTGCTCCCCGTTGGCAGCTGTGTCCTTCTCCAGCTCTGTCACCCGCTTCTCCAGGAACACCACCTGCCAGCAGGGACACAGATCAGCCTCTGGGCATCCTCAAACCCACAGCAGCCCCCACACCACCCCTAAACACGGAGGGTTCCCACGGGAATTGGGCAGTCGTGCCTTGAATTAAAGCATCCCTTTAAAACATCTTTCCCAGGTTTTGATGGCTCCCATGCACCCGTTTGGGGTCAAACACTTCAGTCTTTCCTTTCTTCAACCCCTTCCAAATGACATCCAAAAAGGAGTCTAGAGGGAAAGATCCTGGTGGATCTCCAGAGCTCCATGTGCAGCCCTGAGGATGGATAACTCCCCACTGCCTGGAACAGGATGGAAGCCCTGGATTTACAGATGGAGGGATCAATGCCAGCTGGTGGGGAAGGACCAGAGGTGAGGATTTTCTCCCTGTACCTCGACAGGGTTTATTCCAGCTATATTTGCATTTAATTTATTCAAATTCCATATAAAACAAGAAGAAATGAGAAGCATGTCTGGAAAAGCCAAACCCTGGCTCTGGGAGAAGGCCAGGAGACATGGAAATATTGAAGAGGCCATGCAGACACACAAGGCTTTTCCCAGCAGTGCCTCTTCCATCAAAAGTTTCCCAAGTCAAATGCCTTAAGGAACCCAACTATTTTATTCAACTTCCAGCCTTGAAAAAATATTGATTTTTACTTATTTTTAAAGGTCTCCCCTGCATTATAATTATTTCGAAGTGCAGCCACACACATACACATTTCTCTTTCACATGCAGCTCCTCAGGACACTCATATTCCAGAGCTCAAAAGCCATTTCCAAGGAGTTTCAGGACTGCAGTAGGTATTTACACAATCTCAGCTTCTTTCCCATAGCTTCTTCTCCCTGTTTTTTAACTAGGGATACTCAAACAAAATCCTTCCTGTGCTCCCATCTTATCCTACAACTCTTTTATTATAACACCCCAGGAAAACCCATCAGCACAAGGACAAAATCATCTCTACCCTGACAGCACGAGCAGAGTGTGCCAAGGAGAGGAAGTTCCTGTTTCACATTGGCTGGGTTGCCTCAGAAAAGCAGAACCTGAGAACATGTTCTCGTGTGAAGGAGAAGTGAAAACGCTGCCTGTGAACAGCCCATTGCTCCTCCCAGCCCTCTGAGGGAAGCCACTGCCCCTGGAGTAGGATCCAGTGTCACCTCCTGACCCTGCACAGCACCTGGAGTGCTCTGCTCCTCCACCCCTCCATGGGGAGAGCTTCTCATGTCCCTCTGCACCCATCTACCCACAGAGAGGAGCTGCAGCCTGATCCTGCCTGGGAAGAATGGAGCACTGCAAGGCACTGAATCCTGCAGGGTAACACAAACAGCGCCGCTCCCACCCTGTCCTATAATCCTTTCCTCTCAACATCTCAGAAAAACCCAGCGGCACCAGCACAAAATCAGCTTGATCCTGGTGGCCCAGGCCAAGGGAAGAGGGCCAGGAGGCTCTCACCTTGTCCGTGATGTCCTCGTCCGTGCACTCCAGGTTCTCCTGGTAGGATTCCTCCATCACCCCCACGGCCAACGAGCTGGTCTGGTGCAGCTGCCTGAAACAGAGACAAAGCACCCCGACCCAGAGCAGCACCGGCATCAGCGGCAGCACCGGCACCATGGCGACACCAGGGGACAGCCCTGGCCCGGCCGCCACCTCCCGCCCTCCGCGGCCTTTGCCAAAGGGATTGATTTGTCAGCTCTGCTCCCTGGAATGCTGGGTTCCCTGGCACAGCAGCCGTGCCCCTCACCGCGGAGTTCTCCCGGGAATCCAGCCCCTCGGAGCGCCCGCACAGCGGACCTGGACACGCTCCCGGGACTTCACACCGGGATCACTGCTCCTGCTCTTTGGAATGGCAAGAGATAAGAGCTCCCTCTTCCCACTTTCTTTCTTTAGCACAGTCCCAAGGCCGTGGATTATCCAGCAAGGGCCAGAGTACTCCCAGCGCTGATAAGGCTGGGAAGAAGTGGGGTGTAAGGGGAGGGAGGGAGGGGGGCAAACCCCCTGAGGCTGCTGTGACCCCCCCAGCCCAGGGTGAGCTAATCATTAACCAGGCCTTGTGACAGCGGTGTCCCCAGCTTTGTGACAAACTAAAGGACACCCTGGGGAGGGGCTGGTCGGGGCTTCACCCCTGACATGGTTGCAGATCTGCTCTGGAGAGCACCTGCCACGGGAAGGGGTGTCTGTTCCAGCCCCAGGACCCCAGGCAGGAGGAGAACACTCTGCTCTCTTGCTTTCAGCAGGAGATGGATCACAAAACCACGGGGGTCTCTTTAAACCTCAGTTTTTCCCAGGAATTTGTACCATTGGCTCTTAAATTCCTCCCACCACACAGTGTGTTCATGCCAGGACTCTAAGTACAACTGGCATTTACCAAGAGACCACAGCCTGGTTCTGCATCCTCACCCTCAGTTTATATTTAGATTTTAAAGTCTCAGGCACATTTGTCATTTAAATCGTGCCAAGCACAACAGGGCTTAAGCAGCTGAGATCTTTTGGCATGAGCAGAACCAGAATAACAAAAATGAGGAAAGAGCCCTTACTAAAATAAAATCAATTTTCTAAAAGCAAATGTTTTGGGATTATTCACTAATTACAGTATCTGCAACAAAGGGTTTGCTTTGGGCTGAGCTTAAGGATCTGGCTCGGCAAAACACTGTTATCTCCCTCCTTATCACAAACCAAACCTGACTGCTCTTGAATTAACTAATATTTACCCAAGCCCACACATCCCTGCCTCAGAAAAGCAAAGGGCCAGGAGGGCTCAATCCCCCACAAGACAGGTTATCTCCTTTCCCAAAAGTTTAACTCAAATCCTCCCAAAATTATCTGTGCCAGGCACGGGACAAAAACCAGTCCTAAAACAGGAAACCTGGGGACAGGCTGCTCCCCTCAGCCCTCCTTCCTGCCAGTGTTTTTAACAAAGCTCTAGAAAGTAAGATGAGTGGAAGTAGGAAATGTAATATCAAGGGTCTGCTTCCTTTCCAGGAGGGGGAACCACGCCAGGGGAGATTGCTGAGTGCAGGAAAAATGGAGAAGGGAAAGGTGTGGGAGCACAGTGGGAGGAAGAGGTGCAGGGAAGCTGCTTGGGTCAGCACAGGGAGCAGAGTGAGTGTCAGGAACAGGAACATTCCCAAACTGAGATGTCCTGCTGGGAAAACAGCAGAGAGAAATCCAACAAGTGCAGAGGGAGATCTCCCTTCTGAGCACGGCAGAGGCAGAACAGCAGACGTAAGACTCCGTTTATCCTTAAAATCACAATGGCACAGGAACAGGAGGGGTGGGGGAGCTGGGAGAGGAAAGGTGAGCACCAGGTGACATTGAGAGGGGAGGGAAGGACCCTCTGGCCCAGAGATCCACAGCAAACTGCCCAGCTATATCCAATATATCCAATATCCCTGTGCAGTCAGGGATCACCGTGCCCACACGGAGAAGGTGACTGACATCACGTGAGGTGGTTGTGCAGGACAGAAGCAGCAAAACATTAAAACTTGGCTTAAACCAGGGCTAAACCAGGGTTAAACCATGAAACCAGAGTTACCTGCAGCCCATCCAGACGTCCCAGACCCCTGACTGAGCAGGGGGAGCTGCTCTCACAGAGCCAAGTGCCGAGGGTGACATGGTGTGAAGTAAAACAGGACCAAGAGCTGTCTAAGGCAGCTGGAATTTTTGGGGTGCTGGAGAATCCCTTCAGGTGGGGGTACTGACTGATCTGGTCCTATAGAACCCTACAGACAGGGTGATACTGGGAAGGGGACACCCCAGAGGGACATGTCCTTTTACAGACTCCTTCCCTCCTCCACGTGCCCTTTGCTATGACACTGGCAGGTCAGAGCGTGAAGAAAAGCCCCCCAATTTTTTCCTGGAAGGAATCATGTTGCCAGCAGCCTCCAGATGTGTGCATGAGCAAGAAACCCCCATTCCAGAAAAAAAGATACCAGAATTAAACCCACTTTTCCCCAGCACTATGGAATATATCCAGAAATACAACTCTCCAAGCCTATTTTGAGTTTTCCTTCTGCGGAGCTGGAAGGGTAAAGCGAACAACAACAGAAGTATGAGCTTACCTTGCCACCTTCTTGCTGGAGAGTCTTTTATTTGGGCTGCAAAATGAAGAAAAAACAGGAAAGAGTTAGAAAAGCTGACAGTGGAGAGCCAGGGAAACAGGAAACTGCAGGGACTCCGGGGCACATCCTTTGCTGGGGCAGGGAGCGCCCTTGGCATGCACCCCCAAACCCCTGGGAAGGGCAGGAGAGGAGCCAGTCCCGTGTTCAACACCAGGGAATAACAAAGCACATGGAATAACGGAGGAGAGCTCGCTGCCCCCCGCCACGCTGCGCTCTGCCGCTGATCCCTGCCTGAAAACCGATCCCCAAGGAAAGAGCTAAGAATAGCAGGGAGGCTGGGGGGGCTCCAGCCCGGTGCTGATGGCAGATTGAGCCACATGTCCTGCACCCCACGGCACCCCAGGCCTCCCCTGCCACCCCCACAGCTCCCATGGACTAGGGACATGGAGCAGCTCCTGCCTGCCAAGGCACATCCATCCTTCTGCCCTTCCCACAGCCATTATCCCACTGGATCAATCCATCCTTCTGCCCTTCCACAGCCACCACCCACTGCTGGGCTCCAGATCACCAGGGAAGTGCTGCCTTCTCATAGCTCAGAGGCTTTAGGAGCTGCTGGTGGTGTCCCTGTCTGGATTTTGAGCAGGCACTGTTGCAGTGGCTGGGGAGGGGATGGGCTCTCTCCTTTTCACAGATAACTGATGGAGATCACTCCTTGGATCCATGTCTGAGCCAGCTGCCACCGTACCACAGCGGTCAGGGCTCAGTGTCACCACAGGACGAGCAGCCAAGGGCTGTGTCACCATGTCCCAGCCCCTGGGGACAGGCTGCAGGCTCTCCCTGCTGAGAAAAAACAGCCTTTTCCAGAACCAGTTCCTTGCTAAGATGCTTCTTCCAGGTTTCTGGTTGTGACTGGTGCTGGGGAAGTGGGCAGTGCTTGGATCTCACTCCTCATCTTCCACCCATGCTGGTGTCACACAGATGCCACCGAGCCACACCAAATCCTCACTCAGTGATGGCAGCAAGAACAGCTCCAATCCAAGAAGCAGCAACTGCATTCTCTGGTGCTTGGCTCAGTTTTAGGAAAAAATAACAAATAAAATCATCTGGGAGTCCACTCCTGCCTGGAGCTGCAACACGAGTTCTTCGAAGGAGGCATTAAAAATAGCTCAGGACAATTTGCTTTGTAAAGCAACCCCCAAACCTGGCTGGGGGTGTCATCAGGGTGACCAGCCCTCGGGTCAAAGTGCATCCTCAAATCCCAGATTTCCAGGGGGAACAAGAGCCCTGCTGGCTGGGCTTCAAGGCTGCTCAGCACCCGAGGGGAGGAGGTCAGGCCCTGGTGTTTGCCAGGAATTGTAAGGAATGGCCCCAGCACTGGGGGAAAATATTTTCCTCTGGAAAAAGCTCCTGGGGAAGCAACAGCACCTGCAGTGTCCAAAGGCTGAGACACCAGCAAGGGCACTGGAACAAAACAGAGGCACAAACCACTCCATTCCAAGCTCCTGGAGGGTTCTTCCCTGCTTCCCCATGCTGTGGGCTCAGAGCAAGCTCCCCAGTTTATTCCAAGGATAAAACACTGTCTATGTGCCCACAGTTTTTAAGTGTGAGGCTGTTCTGGGGTGTTTTCGGCTGCCAGAATCTCCTGGAGGAGGCGTCTTCAGGCTTGTCCCAGATTTTGGTCCAGTTCCTGCTGCTCTGGGCCTTGTCCCCTGCTCCGAGGGCCTCACGTCAGTGGTGATGCAGGGAGGAGCAGCAGGTCCTGTGTGTCCCACACGCTGCACGGGACACCTCCCCTCCACACCACACAAAAAGAGGGTGTTGCCCCTTCCAGAAAGGCCCTTGGAACACATTCCCAGTAAATTTGTACTTGGGAAACCCCGAACACAGATGGAGGAATTGCACCTACTCACAGGACAAATCAAAGCCTGTGCAATTCCCACCGTGACCACGGGACAGAGAAGCTCCACAAGAAATCTCACCCATCACAGGAGGCTCTGAGGTGTTAGTCCAGCTTTGCAGGTAAATTTGGTGGAAAAAACCTGGAATGGAGTGGGGCTTCCAGGGAAAACCAGTATTCTCCTTAATACCTGCATAACCTGAGACCCATCACTGACCCTCCAGGCCTCCAACAGCAAAGACAACTATTTACCCAAGGAAAAAAAAGGGAGAGACTTCTTTCTCAAGAAAAATAATTACATTCAAGCTCCTATTTGCTTTTCAGTTCTCCTCCCATAGGCCAGGAGAGCTCCCAGAACACACTGCCCCTGCAAAGGACAGACAGAGATCAAGAACATGACCAAAAACCAGGTCTGAAGGGCACATCAGCCATGAGAAGGATTATCACCAATGCCACCATCCTTCCAAAAAGTGGGCTGCAACCAGCTCTGAATGAACAAATCAACAGGCAGAAACCACTCCCCACTTGCAGACAGCACATCCAGCTGCTGGCTGGGAGACCTCCAAAATGCCATTCAAAATCTCCTGATGTTCCTGGTGTCTGTCACATCTTCCTGGCCCATAGTGACACCGGTGGGCAGGCAGTGGATGAAGCTGGGTGAGACAAGATTTTACTGCTCCCAAGCCACGTGGAGCAGGCTGATGCCTTCAGGCTGTTCCTGCAGCAGGAGGATGGGCTGTCCCTGCCCTTCCAGGCTGCCCTTCCACACCACTCCCAGTCTTTCCTTGGTGACAGAAATACTGTACATGGCCAGCTCGCCGCTCCCATGGAACCCACACACACAGGCATGCAAAGGGCAGGGAGTGCTCTCCTTGTCTGCCAGCCCCCAGGGCCTGCATTAAAGGCACCTCCTGCTCATCTTCCACGAGGTCACCACCACCTCGAGCACCTGGAGCAGGGCTCCCGTGGCTGGGTGAAACTCATCCCCTTTCCCCACCCACCATCCACCAGCGCGGAGCGAGGGGAAAGCTGCGCCGGACAAGGAGAGCCTTCCCAGCCAGAACATCATTCCCCAGGCTGGGATGGCCACACACACGGTTACCTATTCATTTCAAGATCATTCAGGCGAGCAGAAAGATCCTCGAGGCGGTTGATTTGTTTGTGGCACTGGCTACAGTAAAACTCAAAAGCTTCATCTGCGAGAATGCTGTGCAGTTTCGCAGCGAGCGGATTGGTGCTAGAGAGATCACAAGGGTCATGTCAACAGCACAGAACACACAGGGAGCAGCTGCAGCCGTGCCTTCCACAAGCTCAGGGTCCCTCAAGGTAGGGCAATTTTTGGTGGGAGGTGTGAAATCTGAATTAAAAAGTCAGGGCGGGTTGGGTTGCCTTCCACCACGATTTTCGAAGCCAAATTAAAGCCAATATGGAGTTGCTTATAATAATATACAGATAATTTAGAATTTAGAATAGTTTATAACAATACGTAGCTAATTGATAGCTTATAATTGCTCAATATAATTTATACAGTTGATAATTAGCAACACTTCCATCACCCTCTTCCCAGAGACTCCCAGCAGCCCATCTTGGCCCACATTTCCAAACCCCTCAGCCAATCTCAATCCCAAGAGCCCAGGGCAGGTGAGGTAAGTGCTTCCCACAAACCTACACCACTGCAAAGTTGATTTTCCAACAGGATTTTCCAGGCAATCTATCTCAGGAGGCTCCTGGTTTGCCTCAAAAAGTGCAGAAGGAACTTGCATGCTGCAGGACTGGATGCCCTAAGCCAGGGCTGAATCTAAGGGGGTTTAAGCTGGATTTTAGGAAAAGGCTCTTCCCCCAGAGGGTGCTGGGCCCCCAGGGAATGGGCACAGCCCCGAGGCTGCCAGAGCTCCAGGAGTGTTTGGACAGCGCTGCCAGGGATGGCCAGGGTGGGATTGTTGGGGTGT
The DNA here is from genome assembly GCA_034509425.1 of Eopsaltria australis. Taxonomy (NCBI): domain Eukaryota; kingdom Metazoa; phylum Chordata; class Aves; order Passeriformes; family Petroicidae; genus Eopsaltria; species Eopsaltria australis. Next base: position 385,424 of record JAVTVJ010001682.1, on the reverse strand, counting down.
CTGTGCAGGGCCAGGGGCTGGACTGGATGGTCCTAGTGGGTCTATTCCCACTCAGGATATTGTGGGATTCTGTGAACCTTTGGTCAGTGTTCCATTTTCCAGTGGGATGCTTTAAAAGCAGAGCAGCTGTGCTGCTGCAGACCCACCCTAGTATTGCACAGAGTCAGATTTTTCACTGCAAACAGCTTTTAAGCCAAGATGCAATGGGCAGGTGCAGTTTAACCCCTCTCTCCTCCAAAGCAAAGCCCAGAGGAGCCAAGCAGCAGTGCTGCGTTCCTGCAGGGAATGCCATTTTGGAAGGGGCATGGGGCTCTGTGGGACTTTCACAGCTTGGGAAGCTGGGAGACACTTCCACATGATTTCAGGAGGACAGAGGGGATGCTGAACAGCAAATTCTTTGTGTTAATTTTGGGCCAAACAGACTCCACAAATCCTTCCTGTAGGAAAACGCGCTTCTGGAAGTCACGGATGAGAATCAAAGAAAGGTTAAATAGTGAAAAACCCAAGCAGTTCAGTAAGAGAGACAGGTAAAGGTGTGAGCAAACACAGGCAAGATAAACCCAGCAGGCATCTGGAAGGGGCAGTGAATCCTGGGATACAGAAACACACCAGCAATCCTGGCCTGGGGCATGTGCAGAGCTGGGACACCCTGAAGGTCCCTGGCTCAGCCCCCACCCCAGGGCCAGGCCTGGAGTCTGTGCTGTCTGTACAGTATTTCCCAGCCCCCTCACACAGGCTGGACACCAGCAAATGCCAAATTATCAACTCTTCCCAGTCCTGGAAAAAAAATTCAATTGCAAACCATTCCCCCTGCCCCTCAGGGCAGCTCTGGCCCCGGGATAACCCCTTCCCAGCAGCAGGCAGGTCGGTGGCTCATGGTTTGTGCAGGGAAGAGGTGACAGCAGCTGTGTGGCACCTGGAGGAAGGGCTGTCCCTTTCCTGGGTGCTCTTAGGTGCATTCCCTTCCCAGGTGGTGCAGCCTGGCCCAGGTGGGAACCCAAATTTAAGCAGCATTAATCAAAATAAGAAGAGAAGTGTGGAGGAGAAGCCCCAGGCCAGGCTGGCAGCTCCCGGGGTGTGTGCAGATCCTCCTGGCCTCGGGCTGACCTGGCTCCCTGCCTGTGCAGTTGGGTGAGAGCTCAGCCCTGGGGTGTCCCCACCCACTCCAGGATCCTGATGGGTCCCTTCCAGCTCAGCAGATTCTGTGGTTCTACAATATAGAGCCTTCCTGTGCCTCCCTCCATCTCCTGGAGCCACATTTGTCTTCCACAGGTCCTTGGTGCTTCCTGGTGGCTGGGATGGGCACAAGGAGCTTTTCTCTTTATTTCCCAGCAAGAATTGCTAAGAGGCTTTTCCTACTGGATGGATATGCAGGGGAATCCCTACCCAAGGGGAGGGACCACAAACAAACACACAAGGATTGGGCAGGGAAACACTGCATCCCACAGTGTTCCCTGAAGGCTCCTGGGGTTTGTGTTCATCTTCTGGAGTTGTGGCAGGAGAGTTCCTTGACATTATTCCCTTTTAGAGACTCCTGTAGCACAGAAAGGGTCTGTGCTGATGTGGCCCTTTACAAGTGATGCTGTTCTTTATATTCAAAATACAGCCAAAAGCCCCATTCAGCCTGCACCAGGGACAGCCTGTGGTGCCTCCAGGTGTGTTTAAACACCCTGGGGCTGCTCAGGCATGGAATGATTTGAGTGGGAAGAGACATTAGAGCTCATCCATTCCCACCCCTCACCATGGGCAGGGACACCTTCCACTGTCCCAGGCTGCTCCAAGCCCCATCCAGCCTGACCTTGAACACTGCCAGGGATCCAGGGACAGCCACAGCTTTTCTGGGCACTCTGTGCCAGGGCCTCTCCACCCTCCCAGGGAACAATTCCTCCCTAATATCCATCTGTTCCTGCCCTGTGGCAGTGGGAAGCCATTCCCTGTGTCCTGTCACTCCCTATCCAAAGTCAGAAGAGCTGCACAGACTCAGGAAATGTTTAGGGAAGGACTTCACGCACACAGCAATAATCCAAGGGGAGGCTAGAGTTGAGGGGCATAAGGAAATCCTCCGGCTCAAACAGCCCCACATTCCTGACTCCAGAGGTTTTGCAGGGTTTATCTCCAGCCTGCCTCCCCAGCAAGCTCCAAGCAGAGAGTCTCCAGCACAAACCACCACAAACTGTGTGGCCACGTGCCCAGCGAGCCCCTCCCAGCACAGGGGAGATGGGATAAGTCGTGGATCAGGTCCAGAGACAGAGAAGAGGAGAGATGGTGCCCTGGCAGAGCAAGCTTGGAACATTGGGAGCGTGGGCAAACTGGGAGCTCTGGCCTGATGTTAAAGTTTAAGTGATTGCAAAGCTCCTTTAGCTGGGTATTTTCTTGCCAGGAGCCTCCTGGATGAGGCTGGCAGCTCATCCCCAAGGCTGGGTTTTTATCAGAGAGTTCTTCCTCTGCCACAGCACCAACACAGCCAGCCCTACATTCCTGCACGGAGCGAGCCAAGGACAAGCACGGATCAGAGACTGTGCCCTTCCATGGCAGGGCATCCCAGGATGGAGCACTGGTTCCCTAAAGGAAAAGGTTGGGAATTCTTTACAGCAACTCTCCTATTTGCAATTAACACCTCCAACATTGCTCCTTCACCAGCCAAAAAGAAATGAGTCCTGACCTGCTTTTCCCTGCCAGCCCTGTGCAATCAGAATTGTCCAAACTCTGTCACGGGGTTTGGGAAGCTGGGAGGAAACAGGAAAGAAAAGAAGTTTTGAGAAGCTTACATGGCTGCAGAAAGGCACAACTGTGTCATTCTGAAGAGAAAATGTGTATTTTTGTCTTTAGCACAGGTGTGTGCATGGCAGGGATCACTCCTGCCCTGTGCAGAGATGTGCTTCCCACGGAAGAACAGATTCCTGATGTTACCTGTCATCCCAGACACTTTGTGGGCTGCAGCACTGGATGATATCCCAGCTTTTACTTCTTTTCCTTAGACAGTAAGTATTGATGGGGTTTGTACCACCATACCAGCTCCTCAGCCCACCCTGCTCAGGCTGGAAATTGAACTTTTTCCTGGTTTCAGACCCTAAAGCAAGGAGGAAATGCTACAGTCTGCTTCCTGCTCTACATATCCTTAGAGGAGGAATGCTGCTGCAGCTCTTGCAAATCCAGCCAAACATTGCAACAAAGCCCAGAATAACAAAAAAAGAAATAAGAGTCATCCCACAGGATCAGGGGTAAAGCTGCAGGTGGTGTTTTCTCCTGGCAGGTTCTGTGAGGAGCCACATCCCTAACAGGAGTGGGAATGTGATGCTGGAAATGCAGCCAGCTCTTCCACCTCTTGCTGGGCATCAGCAGGATGGGCACTGACCAGAGAAAGGAAACACTGAGGGGGGTGGAATTCCTCTTCCACCTCCAAGCAGATTATCCTGTTGTATCCAAAGTTTCCAGGCCCCCTGTCTGGCAAATCCCAAGGAAACCCCTGTCCCATGGAGCAGAGTGAAGGCACCGAGAGGCTGCCCCTGGTGGAGCAGCACCAGGGCCGGGCATTACCTGGGAGAGAGGAAGGAGGAGCTGCCAAAGCTGCCTTCCCCATTACACAGAGGGTCCGGGAACAGATCGGCCTCGTTCCCTTCCCCGTAATCCTCGAAATGCTCCTCGCCGCTGATGACGGTGACGATGGAGTGGCTGAGCTCCGAGCCCAGGGCCAGCTCGTGGGGATGGGATCTGTGGGAACAGACAGGGAGATGTTAGAGGGGGGTGCCACAGCAGCCTTTCCATTGCATCCAGGACGTCCCCTTTCCAAGAGAGTTGGGTTTGTGGGGACAAGATTTGGTATTGCTCTGTGAGAAGCTGCTGGAAGCTTCTCCCATGTCCAGCACAGCCCCATTCCTGGTGGCTCCAAGATGGACCTGCTGTTGGCTGAGGCTGGGCCCACCAGGAATGGTGGTGGTACCTCTGGGATAACAGATTTGAGAGGGAAAACACAAAAAAGTGATGGGGCAGCTGGAATTGAGTGCAGAACATGGGAGGTGAGAACATGGGAGACGAACAGCTCTGCAGGGCAGGGCAGGAGGAGGGGCAGGAGCTGCTCTGGGCACCAGGGCTGAGATTGCCCTGAGATTCCTGGGATTGCCCTGAGATTCCATGGGGAAGCCCATGGGGAGGCAGCTGTGTCCCTGCAGCCCATGGAGGGCAGGGAGGTGCAGAGATGCACCTGGAGCCCAGCCTGGAGCAGGGGGTGTGAGCCCCTGGGAAGCTGTGCTGGAGCACAGGGACCTGTGGATCCATGGAGAGAGGAGCCCATGCTGGAGCAGATTTCCTGGTTGGATTTGTGACCCTGTGGGGACCCAGGCTGGAGCAGGCTGTGCCTGAAGGGCTGACCCCGTGGAGGAGTGACCCACGGGGCAGCAGCTCCTGGAGAACTGTTGCCCATGGGATGGACTTGGGTTGGACAGGTTCACGGAGAGCTGTGGAAGGGACCCCACACTGGGGCAGGGGAAGGACTCTGACCCCTCTCCCTGAGCAGTGGCTGGAACAATGTGAGATGAACTGATCATAACCCCCATTCCCATCTCCCTGTGCCACTGGGGGGAAGGGAGAATTGGGAAGGAGGGATGATGGGGGGTGAAGGTGTTTTTAAGGTCTGATTTTACTTCTCATTATCCTGCTCTGATTTTGTCAGTAATAAATTCAATTAATATCCCAAATTTGAGTCTGTTTTGCCCGTGATGGTATTTGATGAATGATTTCTCCCTGTCCTTATCTCAACTCATGAACCCTTTGTTATATTTTCTTTTCCTGTCCATCTGTGGAGGGTAGGGATAGAGCTTTGGTGGGCTCCTGGTGTCCAGCCAGGGTCAACCCACCCCACCAAGTGATGTGTCCCATTTTGGCAGAGCAGGACAGGACAGACACAACCCAGGCACCACTGGGAAGTTGGTGGTGATTTTTTTTCCTCCAATAAACCAAGTTTTTCCATTGGAAGCTGCGACACAGGATTTGGGAGCACTCAGACTTGCAGGACAGTGCCCGGGGTTGGTGACAAGCCCTTGCTCGACTAAAATATTGATTTCAGTAATTGGCATGGCAGAGAAAGAGCTGGGCATGTGCCACACACATCCTACATGTCGTGGGTTCCAGGGCAGCCCGTGCCAGGCTCACACTTGCCTGTTGCTACCTAATCCTCTCAAGGGCCTGGGCTATAACCCCATAACCCTGGCGGGATTGGTGCAGGGGAGGGGTGAGTTCAGGCAGCTGGGACAGACCCCCAGCAAGACAAAGGAGCCCTTTCCCTGCCCCTGCTGGGAAAATGCTGTGTGAGACAATCCTGGAGTGGGGAACGCTGCTCCATGTGTTTTTATCACTGAGTCCAGAAGGCTGCAGCGTGTGAAGCCTCAGTGCAAACTCTAAACACACCCAGCACAGCTCCTGGGATGTCCCTTGCTCCTCAGGGGACACAACTCAGCACAGTCATTGTCCCTGGAAGAGTCTTTCCATTGCATGGAGACACAGAATCCTGGAATGGTTTGGGCGGGAAGGACCTTAAAGCTCTTCTCATTCCAGCGCTGCCATGGGCAGGGACACCTTCCTGCCTGTCCAGCCTGGCCTTGGACACTGCCAGGGATCCAGGGGCAGCCACAGCTTCTCTGGGCACCCTGTGCCAGGGCTTCCCCACCAAGTCAAGCTCCCTCTCCTGCCCAGGACTATGGAGGTTTTCAAATAAGGCTGGAGGAAAGGCAGGGGGGGATTTGCACCAACCAGGCTGTGACTGCAGCCACGGGGTTGTGAGCCACAGGTCTCTGTTTTGGGGGGTTTAACAACACTCTCCTCTCCAAAATTCTATGCTAAAAATCATAACAATATTGCATTATTACAGAAATCGGTATTTCAGGCTATGCCCTCATCTCCATGCACTTGCTAGGAGAGGGAAATGGGGTATCAGCAGATTGCTGGACTACACCAGAAAGAAAAAAAGATTACAGATAAGCCATTTATGACAAAAACCTGCTCCATCTGAAGGATTTGCCCTTATCCCGCTAATAAAAACATGTCAACGTTCCAGATCTCTATTAAACCACAAATAAATCCAGCCAGGCTTGTGGGTATGTGCACATCCTCCTCATGCCCTTGAGAAGCACCAACATTCCACAGCGGGATCCAGCAGAACCCATCCATCCCTGTGGTGAGTCAGACCCTCACCAAAAGCAGCGGAAATCTCTCCAGGAATAGAAGCCAGGGGGTGGAATTGTTAATTCAGAAGCAAAACCCAAGCCCAGAACTCTAAATTTGGGGCTGTGGTTTGATAAGCACCATACAGAAGCAGATCTGATCAGGCACCTGGAAACCCTCAGCCTGGATGCTTCGGGCAGTAAATTTTATTTCCTATTCCCCCTCTTGGGGCTCAGGCAGTTTCAGGATCCAGATTCCAACTAATCTTTACTACACATGGACTAAACAACCTTTAAGCTCAAACCATTTCAGGTATGTTGAGCTCCTGAGAAGTGCCGTTGAAGCTCTGATTCAGCCCAGCAGTTGCACTGGGGGGACTGCACTCACTGGCTGTCCCTGGGCACCAGAGGTGTCCTCCTGAGTGAGGGCTGATGGCTCCAAAACCAGCCCTCAGCACTCCCAGAGGTTCCCATTTCAACCTTTTCAAATCTATAAATCAAATGAAGTTTTTGGCTCCCTGGTATCAGTACACATTTAACAATCTGGGAACAGGCCCCACTGTGCTTGGACAGAGCACTCAGAGGACATCTGACCTTGCCAAGCCCACAGGGAACAGGGAATCCCACAATGGTTTGGGTTGGAAGGACCTTAAAGCTCATCCCATCCCACCCCCTGCCATGGGCAGGGACACCTTCCACTATCCCAGGGTTGCTCCAAGCCCCATCCAGCCTGGTCTTGGGCACTGCCAGGGATCCAGGGGCAGCCACAGCTTCTCTGGGCACCCTGTGCCAGGGCCTCATCATCCTCACAGGGAACAATTCCTTCCCAATATCCCATCCATCCCTGCCCTCTGGCAGTGGGAAGCCATTCCCTGTGTCCTGTCCCTCCATCCTGTGTCCCCAGTCCCTCTCCAGCTCTCCTGGAGCCCCTTTAGGCCCTGGAAGGGGCTCTGAGGTGTCCCTGAGCTGAACGCCCCCAGCTCTGCCAGCCTGGCTCCAGAGCAGAGGGGCTCCAGCTCTTGGAGCATCTCCGTGGCCTCCTCTGGACTCTTTCCAACAAGCCTGTCCTTCCTGTCCTGCTGACCCCACACTCGGCAAGCACCAAGAACACCCCAGTCCCACAAACCCCATTTCCCACACGCAGGGTTTTGTACCTACAGGCAGGTGAATCCAAAGCAGGCTGTTTTCCCCAGAGGCCGGGAGCGCACGCAGGCTGCCATGACCCCTGCAGGGACCCTGAGCTGTGACAGGGAGCTCACAGCTGATTATATCCCAATTTAACTGTCACTGAGCCGGGCGCGCTGGGCCGAGCAGAGCCGAGCTGGATAATCCCATTTCTGCTCTAATCCACAACACCCTTTCAGCCCCAGGGCCCAGCGCTGCTCGTGGCCTCTCTGACGTCCCCAAATGGGATTTTGGGGTGGGAGGGAAGCCTGGTGCTTCCAAAAAGCAGTGGGAGCTGTAAGCACTCCCTGGAGCAGCAACCCCGGGCCTTGTGTTTTGGCACAAAACTCATCCTCAGTGTTACAGACCTTAAGCAGATGATTCCAGAGGTTTTGGTGCAGATTGGTGTTCTTGGGGCACTAACCTGGCACGGGCACAGATTTTCCAGGGAAGCTGTGGCTGCCCCAATCCTGGACATGTCCAGGATGGGGCTTGGAGAAACCTGGTCTAGTGGAAGGTGTCCCTGCCCATGGCAGGGGGTGGAATGAGGTGAGCTTTAAGGGCCCTTCCAACCCAAACCATTGTGAGATTCTGATCCTAAAGGAGCTCTTCCCTGACCTCCTGCCTGCCAGCATCCCAGTTTCATCCCAAACCCCACTTTTTCCTGCAAAAATGGGGTGGGCCCAGGAGCAGTTTCGCCAGCAGCAGTTCAGACCCGGGGAAGGAGATCTTGGCTCACATTTCTGTGCTCCAGGCAGAGGTTTCAAACCAGTTATTACAGGAGGTGGTTGTACATCAAAGGGCACACGCATGTTTTTAGGGAAAACAAAAATAGAATGAGTTCCCCTCCTGACTAGAAAATTATATGTTGTGTTTCTGGCTTAAGTGATAGATTAAAAACTCCAAGTCTTTCAGGTGTTTGGATCACCTGAGAAGTTATTTTAGAGGGTAAAGATGCTAATGAGGGTACAGAAGATCTCCCAAGGCAAGCAACGATTAACTCAAAGAGATTGCCAGGCCGGGCTCCAAACCAGCCTACACAAACCAGCCTAATTATTCTCGTTATTCCTCCAGAAGAGCTATTTTGGTCTTGCACGTAGTTACAAACACAAAGAATGAACCAAGCCCCAGCAAGACAGACTCAGCCCACTCGCTGTGAAACCCCCAGGCTGTGTCTCCCCCAGTCCCCGCTCCCTGCCCTGCACGGGGGGTTTGCTCCTGGCTGCTCCCACTCACCCATGCTCCGGCTCCTCGATGGGATCCGTGAATTCCGAGTGCACAGTGGAGTCGATGGCGCTGTCGGTCTCCACCTCGTCGTGCATCTCGTGCTGGACCAGGGTGCTGGTGTCCTCATCCGTGAAGGTCTCGCACTCACTGTAGGTGCTCTCCGAGCCCATGTAGGCACTGTCAGTCACCTCATTTGCCTGGTTAAAAAAAAAACAAACACAAGAAGCAAAACGGTAAGATCCTACAGCTGCGTGGTTTCATGGCAGAGCAGGATAAAATATGGATGAAGCAGTGAATTTTGGCAGTGTTGCACTTCTGAGTACAGAAATCCAACCTCTGGAATCACAGCACCTCAGCCTTCGCAGGGTTTGGGAAGCAGATCACAAAAACAGGGACTAAATAAAGAGCTGGAGAAAGGTTTTGTTGTGAGCCAGGATGGATTTGGCCAGGGCAGGAGGGATTACCCACTGCTGACTCAGCAGTTCCCATCACTGCTGCTTTCTCCCACCCCATTCCAAGAGGACACGCTATTAATCTGAATTCCCTGCAAAAACCACCATTCAAAACTCCCAGTTAGCCCTTAGAGCACCTTTTCTTTTTTGTCCTGTCTGGTAAAGCCTTCCATCCCTCAACAGCAAATAAACTGTTTCCAAATCTTCATTACAGCTTCTGAATTGTAGGAACTCAAATCTCCACACATCAGTGGGAGCAGCATCTCAAATCCATCACTGAGCAGGCTCTGGGAAAGCAGTGGGATTTGGGTTTTAAGAGGCCATGATATGAGCATGGAGAATTAAGTTTTCCTCCCAGTTCTGCACCTCAGGCAGGTGTTCAGCTTCAGTCCTGCCTGTTTGCTCCTACACAGGGGCAGGGACGGTCCCTTCTGATGCTGATGTCTGGAGAGCCACGGGAGCAGCAGCAGAACCCTCCTGAAAGCTAAAGCTCTTTTTACCCCTCACAGTGCCAGCCCCTTTCCTAAGATTTGGAGATTTCCCCAGCCTACCTCAGAGCAAATCAAGGAATTTTGGGATCTGCCAGTGCTGGTGCTGTCACCAGAGGGGTTGAGTAGAGGGGTGGGAGCCCTCCAGCCTGGCCTCCAGGCGAAGAGCTGCTCATGGAAAGCCATTTGCTCCATCTGAACTTCACCTGACGTGCTCAGCTGCCCCTCCAGAACAGCAGCAGAGTAAAACAGAAGCAGTTTGAATGCAGGCACTACTGAAGCAAAACCCTTTTCCTCTGCCAGAGCGCACAGAGCAGCTTTCAGGGCTTTTTCCAAGGATTTTGGAGAAAATGATGCTTCTCAAAGCACTGTATTCATAAAATCACGGAGTGGTTTGGGTTGGAAGGGATTTTAAAGCTCATCTCATTCCACCCCTGCCATGGGCAGGGACACCTTCCACTATCCCAGGTTGCTCCAAGCCCTGTCCAGCCTGGCCTTGGACACTTCCAGGGTCAAAAAGGGATAGAAAACCTTGAAGGAATGGAGAGAGAGCTGCTTAACAGCAACTCCCATCCCACATGGACACTGGGAGCAGCCAGGTGAGCCAGCCTAGCCCTGCTTTGCTCTCCCAGCCCCTGTGCCCACCACACTCAGCAGGATGGAGACTGCCAGGAGCTCCTCTTGGAAGCCTGGCTCAGCTCCCACCTGGCTTGTGGACACCAGCACCTCTAGGACACCACCCTGAAGCTAAACACAACATAAACCAGCACAGAGCTGAAGCCAGTGTGGGGAGAAGGGGCTGCTCCAGTGAACTCCACCAGGACAGAGCCCGTGCCAGGCTTGCAGAGAGAAACAAAAGCCTTTAAAGCCCCCACCCACTTAAAAAAGCACAAATCCACCAAACCCACTTACACACCTAAAGCTGGGACTTGCTTAAGTGCTTTACTGGATTTGTGCTGTGCTTTCTAGAAACACCATTAGTGCTCCAGCAGGAGGGACATGGGGAAGCAGAGGCTTGACCTGCCTTGGCTTGGTCACTGACAGAAAGAGCCCGAGAGGTGACAGCAGTCACCCCCAGCTGCACACTGCCCTTCCCTTTGCCTGTTTGAAAAGGATTTCATGCCAAACTGGAGAGAATTTTGCTTGCACACTACAAAATAGAGGCTGCTTTTTAAATACCTACTCCCCCTTCTCACTGGAAAAGCTTAAATTTAAGTATACATTGAAGTATTATAATGAGCAAACTGAGGTAGTATAATGAGCACAGAGTAAAGACAAGGATTGAAAGGAGCCAAAAACCCTCCAAATCCACAAGTAATTTGATTAAAAATCCTGCTGTGGTTACTGCTGACCCTCTCAACATGAAGCAAACCAGGAGCTGAACAGTGCCCTTAGTCAGATGTTGGAACAACAGGACCTTTAAGGCTCCTTCCAACCCAAACCATTCCATGATTCTGTGATTTCTCTACCAAATTGTTCCAAAACACCTTATTGATGGGAAATACATGCATGGAGAGGCTGGATTTGGGAGCAACCCTTTTGGAGTAGGAGAACCCACCAGCACAGCACATCAACCATTGTCCTTCAGTCACACCAAAGATGTGCATCAATTTATTACTTTAAAATTGTATTTTTCTTTGTAATGCCAGCCAGGATGAGGTTTCAGGAGCAAGAGGGCCCTATTAAAATTAAACCTGTGTGGACAATGAGTTAAGAAGCAGCTGAAACTGTAAACAAAGTCCTTCTCCTGAGCATGAGCGTGGAGAACCTTGCTGCACATTTCCTCACAGAATCAGTAACTAAACCTCAAGAAGAGATGCCAGGAGGAGATAGGCAAACCAAGGGGGTTCAGGTATTGCCAAATACCTGATAGAGCCAAATCTCTGTCCTGGGCAAGTGAGTGGGTACAGAGAGTTCTTATTTATGGCCTCATGAGCAGCTGGTTTGTGCACTGACCCTTCCAACCCCCCTGACACAGCTCTCCTTCAGCCAGCTTTGCCTTCCTGTGAGCATAAAGTCAACATTTTTTCCAGCTTAAAAAAAAAGCCAAACACACTTAAAAATGTCCACGGGCTCAGGACAGCCAGGCTGGGCTACAACCACCCCAGGGGACTTGCCAGGAACATCCCTGACACGTTCAGAATGGGGTTGGTGTCACCAATATCAGTGCATTTTAAGTTTTTATCAAATAAAACACACCCTGAGGTGCTTCAGGCAAACTTCAGACATTAAAACTGGGACTCAGGCACACGCAGAGTTCTGAGCTGGAACAGGATCAGGGCTTACTGAGGTTCCCAATCCTGAATCCAGCTCCTCCAGCAGTATTTCCCCAGAGTCCCACCTGGCTGACAGCACATGGGCCACCTGGAAGCATCTCTGCCTGTTCAGGGAAACTCCAAGGATCTGAGAGCCCAGGTGAGCACTCCTGCTTCTGAAAGGAAATAAATGGTGAAATCAGCACTGGGATGATGTAATGTGCCCTGCTGAGACAGGGGAGGTGCCTTTAGGAGCCTTCTCCAGGAGCAGCTGATCCATTCCAGGCATCTGATGACATATGGCAGTAAAGATTACTTGATTTGATGTTGTAAAGTGCTATAAAACCCCATGGATTTAAAAAAAGCTGCTGCAGTAAGAGGAGAGGGACTCTTGGGAATCACCTGCAAGACCCAGGCAGGGACAGCTTTGATCTGCCATGGACAGAATCTGCACCACAAGCTCTGCCAAGGTGTTGCCTTGGAAAGGAGGGCAAAGTCTGGCTCCCAGGGAGGCTCCTTCCAGGTAGAGCTGTCCCTGGAGCTGTCCTGGCATACCAAAGCTCTGCTGTCCTTGACCACAAACACTTGGAAGGTTGGGAGGGGAAGTGAGTGACAAGGAAAAGGAAAAACAACTCTGTTTTCCCAGCAGTGTGAGCCTGTTTCTGAGGAATCCAGCCCTGACTGCGCACAGGATGGAGAGGAGACGGATCAGCAACAAAAATCCCCCTCCAAGGACACCCTGTGGCCCAGACAGCAGTGACAGTGCCAGGCTGGGAGGCAGGGAGAAGGGACACGGTTGTGTTTACAGTCCCACATTAATGCAGCTGGCCCCAAAGCCCTGGAGCACCCCAGGGCAGCTCAGCCTCTGGAATGCCACTTTGGGGACCGCCGCCTCTGGGCCCCGATATTCCCCTATTCCCACATATCTGAGCAATGCCAGCTTTTCAGGGAAGCCAGGGAGCCTGTGCTCAGCTCCTGGAGCTGGGACTGGGGCTGTTACACTCCATCACCCCCCTCAAGGCTGGGCAAAAGAAATGCACTGCAGTTGTTGGGGCAAACTGAAAACACTCACTCACCCCAAAAAACAATCTGAAAAGCAACTCACAAAACACCACATCTGGAACACCGTCCCCAGCACGCCAAAAATCAGCAGGCACCATCCCTGCTGGTCCAACTCCCCCGGGGAGACCCGGGCCATGGAATCACAGAATCCTGGAATGGTTTGGGTTAGAGGGGATATTAAAGTTCTACCCAGTTCCAACCCCCCTGCCATGGGCAGGGACACCTTCCACTGTCCCAGGCTGCTCCAAGCCCCAGTGTCCAGCCTGGCCTTGGGCACTGCCAGGGATCCAGGGGCAGCCACAGCTTCTCTGGGCACCCTGTGCCAGGGCCTGCCCACCCTCCCAGGGAACAATTCCTTCCCAATATCCAATCGAAATCTCCCCTCTTGTAATCTAGACTATTCCCATGTAAAAAAACAGGTGGATTCCCAACCTGCCTCTTCCCGGCACCTCCGGGGCTGAGCTCGGTTCCTCTGGAAACCCAATCCCTCCTCACTCTGTGTCAGCTCCCAAAAACCCACCTGTGGAGACATCGCCTCCTCTCCAGAGCCAGACCCAGCTCCGAGCGCTGCTTCTGCGAGGCGGGAGGGAAGCAAAGTCCAGGAGAGCCGGGAGGCTTAGGGAGAGCTGCTGAGTCCCAACAGAGCGCCTTTTGTTCCCGAGCTCCGATAAGGAGCGGGAGCCCAGGCACACTTCCCTCAACACTTGCCTCGGGCACCCTTCCCTTCCCTGCCGTGTGACCGCAGCCTCCTCCCGCTCCCCCGAATTCCAAAATAAAAGCACGTCCTGGGAGCCCAGCCCAGCCAGGCCAGCCCCGCTCCAGGTGCTCACGCTTCCCAGGAGTCCATCCCCAAATAAAAAGGCTGAATGCCAAATCGACCTGTGGAGGTTTATCTCGGCCTTCCCGGTGTTTCTGGTGAATAATTAAGCGTTAAATGACAAATTCTTTCCTTATAGGCGCAAATAGAGGGATGAATAAAGCGCGGATTGCTCACCAGGGGCAGGTCAGGAGCACTTCTGCTGACTCAGAGGGTGATCTCCGGCAGGCAAAGACAATATTGACTCCTGAAAGGGCTGGGCACGGGTGCCAGCCGAGTTTACCAACATCCCAACCCACCCTGGCCGAGCTGTCAGCCAAGCAGCCGCCCCTGGCAGCAGGAGCCCGGCAGGGCCAGCACTCCGGGAGAGCTCATCCATGGGATCTGCCCTTCCCCATGGCAAACGGAGGGGAGGCACCGCTCACACCCACAGCTTTTGAGGGTTTTGTCTGGTTTTCTGTTTCCTCTCTGCAGAAACCTCACTTATTTCAAGCTCCCTCAGTCCTGCCTACCCAGCATAAACACAGTGGTTTCCTTCCATTACCTTCCCAAGGCACGTTTTCTCCGGGTTATCCTCGCTGCCCTCTGGACCACATCCTTGCTGACATGCAGAGCTGTGAGCAGAGCCCAGTGCTCAGCAGCACTGCCTGCGAGTGTCCTGGACCTTGATAAGCAGCTGACCTCCCGTGCCGAGCCCAGGCCAGCCCAGATTCCTGCTTGGAGCACGGCAGGAAGGAGTTGTGCTTTAACCCGAGCTCTGCCTGGATCTGCTCCTCTGCAGAGCAGCCCACAGCCCTTTGGCTCCTCTGCTCGTGCCTCAGAGAACATTTGGAACCCCCATGAGAGCCCAAAATCAGACACTAGGACTAATGAGGAAACCCCAGTCCCTACCTGTTTTGCTTCTCAAACTCTTACTGAGACACCTTTGCTCCCACTGCTGCGCCCCCTCACCTCCCTCCTTCCCGGTGTCCCACAGCCCAGTTCCCACGTTCCCAGTCCCACACAATCTGCTTGTGCTTCAAGATAAGGCTCCAAGGACTTTGTTTTCCAAACTCCTTCCAGCCTATTTCCTACAGGGCAAACACTTCAACTCGGATCTTTTCTGACCAGCAAAGAAATTTCTCACCGTAGCCCTGCACTCGGGTTCTGCCTTCAGGGACATCCCTGTCTGATTTACACTCCCATCCTGCCCTCTGCACAGTACTGAGTCTACACAATAAATTCATTTCCTTGGTATTTTCAGGCTTTAAGGTATCAAATTGTCACCACGGACTGATTTGGGAGAGCTGCAGCCCCTCTGCTCTGGAGCCAGGCTGGGAGAGCTGGGAATATTCACCTGGAGGAGAGAAGGCTCCAGGGAGACCTCAGAGCCCCTTCCAGGGCCTCAAGGGGCTCCAGGAGAGCTGGAGAGGGACTGGGGACAAGGGATGGAGGGACAGGGAATGGCTTCCCACTGCCACAGGGCAGGGACAGATAGGACATTGGGAAGGAATTGTTCCCTGGGAGGGTGGGGAGGCCCTGGCACAGGGTGCCGAGAGAGAGAAGCTGTGGCTGCCCCTGGATCCCTGGCAGTGTCCAAGGCCAGGTTGGATGGGGCTTGGAGCAGCCTGGGACAGTGGAAGGTGTCCCTGCCCATGGCAGGGGGTGGCACTGGATGGGCTTTAAGGTCCCTCCAACACAAACCATTCCATGATTCAGTGAACACAAGGGTAACACAGACTGTTCACGTGCTGTCACAGAGGGCTCATGGCCCTTCATCTCTCAGTGCAGGGGAGCAGAAAGGCTTTGGGGACAGTGAGGACATTGCTCAGGGCTCCACGTGCTTCCCCCAGGACAGGTGAACAGCCACTGAACAGCATCCACCAGATTCCACAGCCCTGCAGTTCCAGCCACCTGCAAGATTCTGAGTCCACCAGCTGTTCAGGACAAAATCATCACCAATTCCAGCAGCCAACCCCTGGAGAGGGGTTTGTGACCATTTCATTCATGGTGCTTTTGGGTCAGCCCTGTGACCAGAGGCCTACTGAGGCCATTCCAGAAGGCAGGAACGGCACTGATACAGAAAACCTGAGCTCTCACCTCTATGTCCCCATCCCCACCACCAGACCCTCACACCTGGGTTAGGACAGCCAAGGAACAGCTGAAGCCAGGTCTGTCCTGGTGCTTTGAGCCCCTTGGACAGCTCAGAGGAGGTTACAAAGCTCAGCCTCATCTTTTCAGCCTGGCTGGCCTCTGCCAGTCATGCATCCTGTGGTAACAGTGGCGTGGAGAGGCAGGGGAGGAAAAAACCTCACCTCAAACGCCAAAGATTGCAAAGCAGGGCCCTCCCAAATGCTCTGTGCTCAGCAGGTCCTGCTCTGTCTTGGGAAGGCAAGAATATTCCTGGGAATTCTGCACTAGGAAAGGAGGGCTCAGAAGGTCCACAGGCTGCTAGGAGGGGACACAAGGAGTCTGCAGCAGACTCCTACAGCCACCCCACGTGGGCTCCCTGCAAAATACAAGGCAGGAGGAATGACAGTGACAGCTCTAGGAAGGGCTCCGGTCCCCTGGTGCTCCTGCAGCAGCTCCTGTGTTACAGCACCCAGCTGGGACCCTGCAAGTCTCTCATCCCCTTTGCAGAAGCTCTGAGCAGCTGGAGAAACCCAGCAAGTGGATTTCAATGGCCTCACTCTGATTTTTGCCCTCAAAGAAGCATTAAATTCAATTGCTCAACATGAGAAGAAATCCTGGCTTTAACAGAGTTAAAGTTTCACAGAGTTGTTGATGTGTTGGCCTTAAAGCTGCTGCTCACTGTTGCACAAAATGTCACAGAATATTCTGAGCTGGAGCTATTCCAGCTGCACCTGTGGCCAGGCAGCCTGGGAGAGCCAGGAGTAGCTCCTACTCCCAAAATACACAAAACTTGGGACCTCCCCAGCTCCCATTTTCCTCCCCAGATCCACTCTCCCAGAGCTGTACAACTCCCTGCTGGACAAACAGCCAGAGGGGACGTGCCTGGGCAGGTGAAGGCTTCCAGGGAAAGCTGAATTCCCCTCTTGAGGCTGTGCAGAATGTGTTTTCCTGTGCCTGGGCAGGTGGAGGCTTCCAGGGAAAGCTGAATTCCCCTCTTGGGGCTGTGCAGAATGTGTTTTCCTGGCTGCTTCCAGGAGGAGCCACAGCAGTCGCCCAGCAGATGGCAACAGCCCTGCACAAGGAACTGCATCCGCAGGATTTGCGGCTGCCCTGTCCTGCAGAGCTCAACCAGAGCCTTCCCCTGACCTTGCCGGCCTAAAACACGAGTTCCCAGAGCTAAAAATCCCTATTTGGGGAATTTATGGTGCTCCCAGGCAGCCTTTATAGAGCACTGGCTCCACCTCTCCTCTAGCCCACCTAAAGTTACGCATCTCCATGCCCATCCCAGCCTAATCCCAGCATTTTTGTGGCTTATTTTCCTTTTTGGAGAGTCATCCTTCCCACTCTGCATTGCCCAAGGGGGCTCACCTGCCCCAGGAGCAGAGCAGAGGGCAGAGCCCACCCTAGGGCAAGGCACAGCAGGTATCCCTGTGGTGCTGGGCTGATGGTTGAGCTTGGAGGTCTTTTCCAGCCTTAATGATTCCATGATCCCAAGAAAGCTAACTCCACATTCCCCTCCATGTCCCCCAGAGCACTGCAAACGAGTTCTGTGCCTCAGCACTGAGTCATGAGCTCCCCAGGAGCTCACAAGGGAGGCAAGGAAAACTCCCACCTTCCAGGCAGTCAGCAGCCAAGCTGTGCCAGCCCAGCCTGGGAGAAAACAAGGCTCAGGTGTCTGGATGGAAAAGCTCCAAGCTCCTTCAAGGTGGCTTTGACACAGCAGGAAGGCTGTCATTAGTTTTTGGTGGTTTCTCACCCAGCAACCAGCATGCTTCCACCTTGGGCAGGAGGAACTCGCTGGGAGGTGATCCCAGCCAGGTGACCCTCTCCCTGCTCCCAGGGGGTGCACAGGGATGAGCTTCCTCTTGGGTGTGTGACAGAAGAGCTGGAGGGATCGGGATGAGCCCCCTGCAAGCCCAGCTGGAGGCACGAGAAGCCACGTGGCTGCAGGAGCTCTCACCACAGCCAAGGGAGCAGAAATCCTCTTTGGAAGCACCTTAACAGACAGCTCTGTCTGCTGGACACACCTGGAATGGTGCAGCAGGAGCCAGGAGCTCCCTGGCACATCCAGAGCCACACCAGTGGCTGAGCTGGGGGAGTCTCCAACATCACAAATCCCTGAGTTCACACCTCATCCCCTTCAGAAGCCTTTTCCTGGAGGAAGCAGGTGTTGGTGGTTCTCTCTGCAGAGCAAATACTGGGTGAAAGTCCCCAGTTCTGGGCTCTCAGGGTTTTCCATGGGTGCTGAGCTCTCCTGGTGACAGTCACCAGGAAAGGACATGAGTCATCAAGCAGAGCAACCTTATTAAGGAAGAGAAGACATTTTCCTGGAGACTGCTTAAAGCACTTGTTTACACTTGTTTGAACAAACATCGAGGAGAAAAGCTCCCAGTCAGAGCCCAGCACTCGGAAGAGCTGAGCACTCCAACCACTGGGATTTTGGGCTGTTTAGGAGGGACCACAGCCAGTGCTCCACTGCAGTGACCACAACTGCTCCCAGCACTTCTGCAAATGCAGCAACTCCTTCAGCTCTGATGTGACAGGAGAGGAGAAAACCCAGCTGTGCCCATTTATCCCACGGCCCTGCCACAGCCAGAGGGGCTCACCAGTGCCTGAGGTGTCCCAGTTGTGTTTTGGGGTGTGTTTAGCTGTGTGTCCCTGTGCTGCCCGTTCCCAGGGCTGACACGGGGACATCCCAGAGCCCAAACTGCTGCTTGGTGGAGTGAGAAGTTTACTCTGAGGAAGGTGATGTCTTCACTTTGAAAGGTGATTTTTCCCCCTCATCTCTTGTGGAGAATCCAAGCAAGATGCAATACAGATATCGGGAAAGGCTGTTTATTCTGTTCTCTGCCTCGGTGATGTCCTGCTGCTAAAGAAGAAGGGTCTGTTGGAGCCCTCTCCAGCCCTTTACCTGGTGCTCCCGTGAGGAAAATGCCTTTGCTGCTCCCAGCAGGATGCTCTGTACCACGGCTTCTCTCTCCCTGAGCCAGCTCCAGCTTTCCAAGGCACAGCACTCCAGGACGTGTGGGATAAAAGGCACGTTGGGAGCTCACGGCTCAGAAGAGAACAAAAACCCCCTCGCCCCAAGACTCCGGTTTATTTTTACACTCCCAAGGCTGAGTGGTGTTTCTCGAGCATGTTCTCATTTGCTGAATCTCTATGAAATCCTGGCAGGCTGGAAATTATTTTGAATCATGTATCCAAGACAACAAGGATAATTCTTCCCCGGCATGTTAAACGTAGAGCTGTTCTTCAGATGACTACACTGAATTCAGTATAAAAATCCACTTAGATCTTCTGGAAAAGGAGATTTCAGGACTCATCACCTTTTTCCTTTGGGTCACCTTGTCTTTTCAAGGAAAGGCTGGCCCAGCAGCAGAAGTATTTCATCCCAGTGGGGCACACAGCTGCCTTGTTGGTTTTGCTGCCCAGAATAGCTCCCAGCACTGACAGAGCTCATCTATGTTAAATCAGCCCTTGGAAAACATCCCCGCTCAGAGTTTCAGGCAAGATGGTCCCTTGACACAGGTCTGAGGAGCAAAAAGTGAAAGCCTTTGCCTGTCACAGCCTCCACACTGCTCAGTCAGGTGTTAAAATGCACATTTGTGACCCTGCACCACCTAAAAATATGGAAATCCATCTCCCTGCCTGCCTTCCTGTCCCACTTCTGCCCAGCTGTTCCTGGGGCTTGTAACTACCTTTCAAAAAGAAAAAATAAACCCATATTCAACATTGCCCAGAGAAGCTGTGGCTGCTCCATCCCTGGAAGTGCCCAAGGCCAGGCCGGACAGGGCTTGGAGCAGCCTGGGACAGTGGAAGGTGTCCCTGCACATGGCAAGGGGTGGCACTGGGTGAGTTTTAAGGTCCCTTCAACCCAAACCATTCCACAGTTTTATGACAGTTGCCCAACACCCAGTCTATCAATAACCTTTTATCAAGAAATCACAAGGACAAAATGATGTACTACAGACTATCCAAGCAAAACTACATACAGATATAAATATATTTGCATGCAAATACAAAGCAGGTCGGGAGTCTCGTTGCCAGCAACAAGTTGTGTGATAAAAATCACACAGAATCATAAATATCCTGAGTGGGAAGGGGTCCACAAGGATCAGAGCCCAGCTCCTGGTCCTGCACAGGACAACCCCAAAAACATCCAGGCTACCAAGGCACAGGTGGAACAACCCTGAAGAGGGAAGTCTGGAAAAGGAAAAGCAGAGGGAAGTGATTCAGTCCCCACGTGGGACAGGGACCCAGCCGTCCCTTTGCTCCCAAGGCACCTGCAGCACCTCCTGCTCCAGGCTGGAAGGCACAGAGCAGGAATGGGTGAAGCCCTCCAAGCCCAGCCCAACACCCTCAGACACAGACAACAGGTCTCTCCAGCTGGGAACAGCAGGATCACTGCTGCAAAATGCTCCTGTGGGAAGGAATGCAGGAGAGAACCAAGGCATGGAGGCTTTAGCTAGAGGAAAATAACCCAGATCAGAGAAACAGCCTTCATCAAGCCCAATATAGAGAGAAAATGTAGATTTATGTCCTCTGCTCTGCCTTTTACTGACCAAACAGCACCAAATGTCAACATCCCACTGCTCTGCTGTGCCTCTCAGGTAGGCTCCTGGCTGGTACAGCTCAAAACCAAGCTCAGGTTCTCCAGGCTCAGAAGCTCCAGCAGGAATACAAACCCAAGAGCAGCGGGGCCCCTTTCTGTGTCACCAATGTTTCACCACAGAAAGGGGCTCCCTTTCCACCCAGGGCACTGTACTCTGCTCTTTCAGTTTTATCAACACCAATTTCAACTCAAACAGCACCAAATGCTTGGTACAGGCTCCCTGGGCCTGTCACCCAGAGTTTGAATTTGTGTTTGCATGTTAAGCTCCCCTGAGCCCTGTCACAGCAAACTCCCCTCTCCCCTCCGTGCCCAAACCCCACGCCACGTGCAGCCAGCATTTATGGGAATGCACAGAGCTCATACTTGCCTCAAACGTGACGAAGTCATCAAACTCATCTGGACAGGCCGGGGCTTCCTCCTCGGGGGTATATCCCATATCATACAGCTGGCTGTCAGGGTCTGCAGGGGGAAAAAAACATACAGCTGGAATCACCCAGGGGAAAATCTGCACCCTCAAGCCAAGGGTGGCTTTGGGAGACACGGCAGCGACGGGACAGGACCTTCCCTGAGCACGCACCGGTGCCTGCAGCCCTCAAGCAGGGCCTCTGCTCCCAGACATGCCACCTGCACCTGGGATGGCAGGCAATGGCTCTGGCTTCTCCCTGCCACAAATCCAACAAGGCCCCTCGCTGCTCCGCTGGGGCCGGCTCCTGGATTCATCCCTACCCCTCCATGCCCTGCGTTCCTTTCCCTGGCTCACTCCCTGTCTCTGCTCCCCGCATCGTCTTATTCTTCTCCCAGAAGGCTTTGATCACGCTGTGGGCAGGGAATGCCTGGGATGTGTGTGTGACAGCCAAGTGCCATGGGAACGCGGGGAAGGCAGGGAAAGCAGGGAAGGCAGGGAAAGCAGGGAAGGCAGGGAAAGCAGGGAAGGCAGGGGAGGCAGGGAAGGCAGGGAAGGCAGGGAAGGCAGGGGAGGCAGGGGAGGCAGGGAAGGCAGGGAAGGCACAGGAGGCAGGGGAGGCAGGGAAGGCACAGGAGGCAGGGGAGGCAGGGAAGGCAGGGAAGGCACAGGAGGCAGGGGAGGCAGGGGAGGCAGGGGAGGCAGGGGAGGCAGGGGAGGCAGGGAAGGCAGGGAAGGCAGGGGAGGCAGGGAAGGCAGGGAAGGCAGGGAAGGCAGGGAAGGCAGGGGAGGCAGGGAAGGCAGGCTGCAGCTCCTCGGCGCCTGCTCCTCCCGTGGCCACGCGCACCAGGAGCACCCGTGCAGGCCGTGCAGAAACAGCAGCTTTGCAGCCAGAGCTCTTCCAAACCAATCCCTCTCCCACCCCAAGCCCCGTGTGCAGCCCCGCTCGTGGCCCTTCCAGCGAGCAGAGGAGCGAGGATCCCCCGTGCTCCCTCAAGCAGCAGCTAATGCCCGATCCAGCACGCGGCCCAGATCCCAGGCTGGCAGCACCAAATCGGGAGCGGTGCTGCAGTCCCAAAATAAACAGCAGGCTCAAGCCCACACACCTTGAGCTGCCATGGCTGCGGCACCAGGAACGGCAGGAGGAGGAGGAGGAACCTGTCTGCTCCCAGGGAACGCACAAGGATTTGGGGAGGGACAGGGGTCACCTTTCTGTGCCTTTCAGTCCCATCCCAGGCCCCACAGAAGGGCACACAAGGCACATTCGTCCTGCTGCAGCCACCTAGAGGGGACAGTGCCAGCTTCATCCAGAGGGGAAACTCCCTACAGAGGCACTGGCAGAGCTCCTGCTTTGGGCCTCTCTCCAGGGGTATCAAGAAGGGCCATTTTACATTAAGGAATCACATCGTGGTCATTTCATACATCTGGTACAAGGTTAAGGGGTTAGGGGCTGGTCAAGGCATTGGGGGTGTTCAGCCTGGAGAAGAGAAGGCTCAGTGCCCCTTCCAGGGCCTAAAGGGGCTCCAGAAGAGCTGGAGAGGGACCTGGGACAAGAGGCTAGTGTGACAGGACACAGGGAATGGCTTCCCACTGCCACAGGGCAGGGATGGATGGATATTGGGCAGGAATTGTTCCTTGTGAGGGTGGGGAGGCCCTGGCACAGGGTGCCCAGAGAAGCTGTGGCTGCCCCTGGATCCCGGGAAGTGCCCAAGACCAGGCTGGACAGGGTTTGGAGCAGCCTGGGACAGTGGAAGGTGTCCCTGTCCATGGAATGAGATGAACTTTATGGTTCCTTCCAACCCAAAGCATTCTGAGAATCCCTGACTGGGCACAGGATGAACTATGGACTCAGGCCTGCAGCAACACCTCCCACCTGAACGCCATCCCCAGGGCCTCTCTCAGCTGCCCATTAAATGCAGACACAAGTGGGGACCCAGGAGGCACTGGAGCCACCAGGAGATACTGCAGCCACCAACCTGAGGGGTTCTCTGGGATGGGAGAAGTTCAACATGTGGCATCAAGAAATGATCCCTGCTCTCCCCTGGGCCTGGGGCTCCCAGGGGTGAGGCTGTGAATCCACGCCAGGAATGACCCAAACTGCTTTTCCAGCAGCCAGACCCAACGCTGTGCTCCACAGGGTCAGGGCTGCAGCAGGGGGAAGGTGCTCTTGGTCACAGTTTAGGACTTCAACATCCCACTGCTCTCCCCCTATGGCACCAGCAGTGGTGCTGCTCCGAGCTCTCCTCCAGCTGCTGAGCCAGAGCAGCGCCCTGGGATCCACCTGGAAATGCTGCTGCATGCGCAGGGCAAGGCCACCTCCTGCTCTGACTGCTGGGGTCAGCACTGGAGGATCCTGGACTTGACCTTGGAGGTCTTTTCCAACCTTAATGATTCTATAATGTGAAGATGGCATTGTCCCTCTCCTCAAATGTCCCTCTGTCCCCACCTGCACAGCTCCACCTGTGAGCCTGAGCCTACAGTCAGGAGTTTTCCCATTCATTATCCCTGGTGCTATTGTGGGGTTTGAGCCTCCTGGCTGACAGCAGGGAGGGGATGGGGACAGTGACCTGCTCACCTCAGTGGGTGCCACCAAGAGGAGCCTTTGCCCACGTCTGGGGGCAAAACCAAAGCCAAACAATGCTCCTGGAGGGCAACTTATGTTCCACCCCGCAGAGAGGACAGGCAGCCACCTCTCCTGCCAGCCAGCACACACAGGCAGTGCTCAGCTCCAGGCCATCTCCAGTGATCCTCATGGCACCCCACAGCAGCCCCTGGGACCACAGATCATCCCAAAGGCTGCTCCCTTCTCCTTTTTCCCACATCATTTCTTTTCCTCCCTCTCCAAGCAGACACACAAACACTTCCTACTCTTCTACAGATACAGATAAAGATATTTATTCTCCTCAGTCCTTCCAGAGGGGCTTGAAAAGGGAGGATTTGCAGGCGAGGGAAGGCTTCCCTTTGGAATCAGGGGTGTAAAGCGTGGGCAGAGCACAGGCACAGGCAGCTCCTGCCATCCATCACCTGCCTCCTGCCCAAACCAAGGGCTCCAGAGCCTTCCCAGCCCTTTGGAGAATGAACAGGAGCCTTGCTGCTCCATCTGTGTGCACAGAGCCCAGCCCAAAGAGGGGGTCTCTGGGTAGGATGGGTTTATCTTCCCAGCAAATTCCAGTGTAGAAATCCAGGAAAGGCCATCTGAGAGGTCACCTGCACCCTCGTGGTGGCATGGCCGGCATGAGCCATGCCCAGGAGCCAGCACTCCATGTTTCACCTCCCCACGCTCCACAGAGAGCAAAAACAAACAGCACCACAAACAAAGGTTGACTTTTCTGCTGGATTCATTCCCTCCCCCTCCAAAAAAAGCCATATGGTGCTTTGTGTATAGGGGGAGTTGCCATGGAGAGCCTGCCTGCAAGTCTGCCAGCACAATAGCCTGCATTAAGCTTGCAAATTCCTGGCCAAAAGAGCCAAAAAACCCTGGGAGCCAAAAAATCTGAGACCTTTGGTGTGGAGTGGCACTCCCCATGTGGAGAGCACTGTCCCCAGGTGCAGAGGGAGCCATGTGGTGACAGCTGGAGGGGTTTGCTCCCCCCACACCAGGAACAGAGCCGCGGATGGGCATGGGCTGCCAGCAGCAGCACTGAACAGCCCCAATGCCACGGCACAGACCTTTATGTTCCCTTTGCTCTCCCCCCCTGGACATCAAAGTCAAGTCCCAGCTGAGCCCTGCTCTGCTTCACGTCCCCTTCTCCCTGCCCCTCACACCACAAATCTGCCTTTCCTTGCTGACCCCTCCCTTCTTCCTCACCAAGAGTCAATGTGGTCACAACACCTGGAGTCACCTATTCCCAGCTCTGCTCAAACCCAAGCTTTTGCCCAGGGCTGGGGGTGGCATCAGGGATTGCCTTTTGTCCTCCAAGTGTCCATGACCAGCTTCTCCTGCACTTCCAACTCTATCCATCACTCCCACTGCCAGTCCAGTCACATCCATAATCACTCAAAAACCTGAAGGGTAAAAATCAGGCTCTGAGAGACCCTCCAGGCAGTACTGCCAAACCATCACAGAATCATGGAATCATTCAGGTTGGAAAAGCCCTCTAAGGTCATCAAGTCCAACCATTCCCCCAGCACTGCCAAGGCCACCACGGGCCAATATCCCCAAGTGCCACATCCACACAGATTTAAATCCCTCCAGGGATGGTGACTCCATCACTGCCCCGGGCAGCTGTGCCACTGCCTGAGCACCCTTTCTATGAAGGAATATTCCCAATATTCAAACTGAACCTCCCATGGCACAACTTGAGGCTGTTTGTCCTTGTCCTGTCACTGGAAGTCACCATTTAAAAGCCCTGTGGATGTGGCATTTGGGGACATGGGTCAGTGGTGGCCCTGGCAGTGCTGGGGGAATGGTTGGTGTCAATGATCTCAGAGGGCTTTCCCAACCTAAATAATTCCATGGGCTCTCCATGGGGGTGGATGAGACCTCTTCCCATGTCTTGTGCTTCAGAGCTCTCAGGTGTGCCGGAGTCACCTGGGCTCTCCCAGGAACCCTCAGGAACAGCAGTTCTGGGATAAAGCTCCTGAAATAGATTCTAAAACCTGCTTGCAGAAGGCAGGATCACAGTGAAAAGGCACCTTGAGTGGAGGGCTGTGGGAACAGCAGCGACACTCGGGTCACACAGAGCCAGTTTTATCGGCTTCATATAGGAGTGACCTAGAAAAACAGCCTTTTCAGGAGAATTTAAGTCATCTGCCACCACACTGTACACACTGCTGCAAGCCACAGAGCCTCAAACTCCGAGTGATTCCAACAGGATGGATTGTGTGAGCTCACAGAGCTGCATTACTTGGTACGAGAATAAGGCTTGGAACCTGCCTGAACCACACAGAATAAAACAGACCCCAAAAACGAGCAGGATGAAGTTCCGTTGGCCTAAGGGAGAACAAGTGGTATAAATAAACCCAGCTCCCTTACTGGGAATGCTGCTGGGGGTTTGAGCAAGGGGAAAGAGACACACAGCCAAGTATTTAAAAATTGCAGGGATTTAGGAGGATCCTGCACAGGGGAAGCCACTCTCCAGCTTTTCCAGAGGCAGCTCAGGGTCTTGTGCTTCCACCAAATCCTAAGCATCCACGTGGTGTGATCCCTGTGGGATAAAGCCTGCACCAATCCCACCTTTCCTTCCCCAAAGTGGCCCAGGAGTACATTTCTAACCTGATGCTCCCATAAAAGCACAGTTTTCTGCTCCCTGCTTTCCCTGTAGCTCAGCTTCCCCCAGAGACGGGCCAAGGGAGCAGGGGCACTTACTGAAAACCATCATTTCCCAACCCAAAAGGCCACAGGGGACGGAGCAGGCGGCAGCCCAGGCTCCCAGGGAGGCAGTGGCAGAATGAAGGTTGCTTACACAACCCTAATGCTCTTCAGCAGTGCCTCATTTCCTGAGCATCACTGCTCATGGACTGGGGCTCATCACACATTCCTTTGATCCCCTTCCTACAGCACAGGCCCTGCAGCCTCCTTCAGAGACACCACTGGGAAAGGAATTAACTTAATGGCATCAGGCACTTTGGAAGCACAAATCCAGCTGCCTCCTCTTCATCTCAGAGACCAGGTGAGCACAGCTGCCTCTGCCCTCGAGACAGACCAGGAGGCCACCACTGACACCTGCAATTTGTGCTGAGTTTAAAACATGGGATCTCATTTTTAATTCCCAGCAATCTGATGAGTTTTTTCAGTGTGTGCCAGTCACCAAGAGCAGCTCAGATTCCTGCAGGCTTGTGCCAGCCATGAAAAAAAAGATCACTGCTGGAGGTGTGGAAAAGGAGGAGCTGGCTGTGGCCACCAGAAAGTGGCTCACAGCCACTTTGTGATGGAGAGACCGAGCCTCCAAAATAGCCCTGGCTGCTGGTGAGGAGACCTCCTGATGTCCTCCAGCTCCTTCACTCCTTCTACTTCCAAATCTCTACACTTCTGGTAACTAAGCTGGATTTTTTTAGACAGAGATCATGGAGTCATTAAGGTTGGAAAAGCCCTCCAAGATCAGAGTCCAACCACTAACCCAGCACTGCAAAGCTCATCACCCCATGTCCCTAAACTGCCTGCTCTGTGAAGAGACTGAAGCAGGACCTCTTGAAGGAGCTCATGGAACTCTGAACCAGCAGAACATCCCAAGCCAGCTTCCAGCAGCACATCAGTGCTGACACACCCTTGGGGACACCCAGTGGCCACTCTCCTGTCAAGGGTTTGAGAATCATCAAGCAGAAACTCCTTGAGATGCTCCACACCTGGGAAGGAGCTCACAGAGGACGAGTGCCACCTTTTAGCTAAGATTGTCCCGCAAGCAAAATAAAATTAAAGAGAACCCTGGCTCAGGAGCTCAAAAGGAGCAAAGGTTGTGACATCTCAAATAATACAGGCAAAAACCAGGCAGTTCCTCAGGCTGGGACTGACTGAATGCCTCTACCCCATCCTGAAGGCTTCAGCTTTTCAGCTCAAAGCTCCCACACAGAGAAATCAGGATAAGAGTTAAACCCAGTCCAATCCTCCCCAGCTCAGAGCTTCCAACCCCGGGCCTAAGAAATGCTCACAACGTTCTTACCTCCAAGCATGGCTGAATTTCATTATCACAGCAGTGCCTGTGTGGTCCAGGCACAGCTTCCAGATCCACAGGGATTAAAGGAAACACTTTCAACACCTACAGCACTTGCATCAACATGCGAGCATTAGTGTTTGTCAGTCAGGTCTCACTTGCCATTTCTGCCCTCAACTAACCACACCAAAAACTGACCACAATTAATGCCAAGCCTCTCCAAAGCTGTCACTGAGCCCTGGGAAGGGGTTTGGATCAGAACCACCCACCTGCCTCTGGAAAAGACATGATGGACAGGAGAGCTGTGAGCCTGGGCAGGGACTACAGACACCCCCTGCTCCAGCCTAGGCTCCAACCTCCACAACAGAGCTGCAAAATCACCAATGAAAACTATTTATAAAGTTATTTCTAAAGCCTCTGATCTCAGACTCGCCCTCTAGGGCCTGACCAGAACCCAGCCTGGGCTTAGGGGAAATTGGGGAAAGAAAATACAACAACTACACCTGCAGGAGGAGTTCTCCCCAAGGTGGTGCTCCACAGCTCTCAGCCATCCCTTGGAAATTATGATCGTGCTGCTCAGAAATGTCCTGTGTGTTACAGGGAGAGTCCAGCAGCTCCTGGGCCCTCCTGTATAGTGGAGCAGTTTGGAGTCCCAGTTCTCCAAAATCCCTTATAAGCTATGCAGAATAACAGGAAAATGCCCCTGAATGATCAAGTTTGAATCCCCTTCCCTGTTTCTCCCCCTAACTCCAACACTGCCAGAAAATCCCTTGGAAACAGAGCCAAACCATATCCCCCTTGCCACTGAAGGAGAGGGGAGATGCATTCTCTAAAGTGCTTTTGCTCCAACTGGCTTCTGTACAGGAAACATCACCCAAAATAAAACAGAATCATGGAGGGGGGTCCCGTAAAATTGGGTTTTGATCTTTTTTCCAGCAGTTATTTGTGCCTGACCACTCCCCTGCAGGGGAAGGAGCACAGGGAGGAGCTGGACTTTTCAATCCAGAGTACAAGGAAGGCACTGAGGGGCTGAGAGGTGACGACCAGAATTGCTCAGGTTGGAAAAGATCTCCAAGATCAGAGATTCCAAACATGGCAACATGGTCTAAACGAGCCACTGCCCAGTTCCTACTGCCTCAGCAGGGGTGTTTTTATTAGAAGCTGTAACATCTCTGCTGAGCTCTCTATAATTATTAACTACATTAATAAAAATTCCTATTGCCTCGTTAGCTGGAGTCCTCCCTATCCTAAGGAGGAATAAACTGCCCAGTGATTTACAGGAGCAGTTTGGGCTGTAAGAGCTTGGAAAAGAGGATCATCAAGGAGAAAAACATTGAGGGACACATGCACCAGCCCAGGAGGGGACACAGCCTGGGACAGGCACAATGGGAGGGAGATAAAGTGAGCTGTGCTCAGCCAGAACACCAGAGAATTGGGAAAATTGTTTTTTCCCAATATGGGGGGGGGGGCCACTAGAACTGCCCCACCTGCTGCTCACCCAGCCACAATCAGCACTGATTTCCCAGGAAATCCACATCACACGCAGCCTCTCCTGTCCAAGGGACTGCTCTGAAGAAAAAAGCTTTTGCCACATCACCCTGTCAGGGTGTCACAGGGGTGCCAGGTCACCCAGTGCAGTCACCAGCCCCCAGGCTGTGACAGAGCCGGGTAGGGAGGAGCAGAAGTGCTAGGTGAGTAATTATCTCTTTGTTAATAACTCCGGATTGACTGGATTCCTCAGGAGACACGAGCTGACAGCTCTGCAGGACACTGGGCTCCACTTTCCTTCACTCAGGCTGGGGGGCAGGGGTCTCCTGATCCCTGTCCAGGTGCTGCTGCTGAGGAGGAAGGCCACATCCCCCACCTTCCCGGGCTGATCCAAGCATTAACAACCCCTCGCTCTGGACTGACATCCAAACCTGAGACAGCAGAACAGGCAGGACCGAAACCACCCCCCACACCCACGTGGAGCCACCAGCCCAGCCCAGCCCAGCCCAGCCCAGCCCAGCCTCCTCCCACGCACTCCCCAAACCGCAGGTGAGCCCAGCTCCCAAAAGCATTCCCAGCACCAGTTGTGGAGGAAAACAGCATGGCCCAAAGAGGGAATCCTGCAACGGAGAAACAGGGGCAGCAGATGGATGAGGAGAAATGTTGTTGTTTAACAGAACCTGCCTCTTTTCTCTTTAGTCATCATCTCCACAGAAGAGCAGGCTAAGAACTGCTCCAAAGCTCCAATAAAACACTGCTCCCTATTTTCATCTTCCTGGAAAAACAGGTTGTCCCTGCAGTGGGTTTTATCCTCCTTTCCCAGAAAAAATTGCTTTCTTTTGGGCATCAGATTTGTCTTTATCGCGTTGGGTTATGGTCTGTCGGTCAAAAAGCCACCAGAGGTTTCCTTCACTTCAGGACACATGGAAGTCTCTGCACTCTGGAATTAGCTTTGACTTCCAGGAGAGCTGGCTACACAGCAATGCTTTTCACTCCCAAGGAATGCTGAACCAACAGTGATTCTCTGGGGATTTGATCCCAGCTTTAATCCCAGCTTTGAACCAGAATTCCCTCGGACTGAGGGTGTATTTCAGACCTGTTCCGCTCCACGATGGTGACTGGACCATCATCACAGCCCGATTTCTCAGGCCTATGCTCCAAAGCAGGAATTCATAAAGGGGGAGAGATTCCTAAAGAAGGAATTCTCAGAGGGGCAGAGATTCCCACACCAATCTCCCATTCCCTGGCCCCCAGGGCCATGGAGCTTTCACAGCAGTTTTCCAGCAGCGCATTTGAGCCATTCCTTGCTGCTCTCATCCCGGAGCTGCCTACGGACACAGCTCTCCCAACACTCCCGAAAGTAGGTCAATGCAGCACGTCATGTGCCAGGCTGCTTTTGGGAAGCACAGCTCCCTCTGAGCCATGGAGCACCCCGAGCAGAGCAGCCTCTCCCCCGTGTCACCCTTCACCCAGCTGCCACATTGAAACATTCAACACAAACAAGGGTTTATGGAAATCAAAGAGAAATGTGAGCTGAAAAACTGCTCTGCTGAGCCAGGAGTGCCCCCCCCATCAGCATCCCAGTCCTTGCCCTGGTACATTATTGTTAAATTGAGTCCATTAATGGTTGGATTCAATGGTTCTAAAGGACTTTTCCAACCTGAATGATTCTATGACTGTATTGTAGCAGAAATAGTGACTTAAGAGAGCTCGAGAACAATGGGATCTGGGTTCTGCTCCCAGCTGCTCCACAGCTCCTCTCTCCCTGCAACTGCTCCAGCCTCCAAGGGGAACAAAAAATTACCCCTGCTCATCCAAGCCTCCCTGCTCACACTGCCATGGGGAAGGGGTCTGCAGTCAGGATCTGCTGGATCCTGGGGCCTGCACAGCTGCAGAGAATGTTCTCCACACACACAGGAGCATTTTGGGGCTCCTGGAAGCAGAAGAGGGACTTTTCTTCTCCAAGGACACTGGGGCTGGAGGAAAGGAGCACCCACCTCAGTGTCCCCCCACTTGGGCTGTATCCTGTGTCCTGTTCTCCCCCGGAACAGACTCCAGCTGGGCTGGATTCACACCTGCTTGGTTCTCCTGCTGTTTGCACCTCCATGCAGAGGATCAGCCCCTCACAGAGGGGTCTCTGTGCCCTGGACACACCCAACCCTCCTGTCAGGAGAGGGGTGGAGAGAGACTCCAGATCCTCGTGACCACAGAGCACCCCCAAAGCAGCTCAGCTCCATCCCACACGCTCCTAATTCCCCATTCCCTGCGAGCACAGAGTTACACAGACACAACAGAATCCCAGAATCACTGAGTCTGGAAAGACCTCAGATCATCCAGTCCCAGCTGTGCCCGATGCCCATCTTGTCACTAGCCCAGAGCACTGAGTCACCTCCAGGCTTTCCTTGGACACCTGCAGGGATGGGGATTCCAACACCCACCTGGGCAGCCCCTTCCAATGCCTGGCCACCCTTTCCATGAGGAAATTCCTCCTGATGTCCACCGTGAACATCCCCTAGCACAGTCTGAGGCTGTTCCCTCATCCTGTCCCCATTCCCTGGGAGCAGAGCCCGAGCCCCACCTGTGTCCACCCTCCTGTCAGGGAGTTGTGGAAAGCCCCAAGGTCCCCCCAACCCTCCTTTTCTCCATGCTTAACAACCCCAGTAAAGCCCTCACACGTTTTTATGGGCAGGCCCATTGGTTTCCAATAAAACCCTGTAAGTGCCACTATTTCAAGGGAAAAAAATGTAAATGAATTCCAAGAAAGTCTTGGCTGCTCCTGTCCCTGGCAGAAGGGGGCACAGACAAGCACGTGGACCCCAAACATGACAAGCACAGTTCTGGTGCTACAAGCATCCTCCTGCACCACAGAGATGAGCAGAGCCCTAAGCTCCAAAGAACAGCACAGGATTATATTTTTTTTCAAGCATCCATATAAATTTTAAAGAGCCATTTAAATCCCCACTCCTTTCAGGGGCAGAATTAACACTCATCTTCCTAAAGTCCTTATCCCTACCAGCGGTATGTATAGCACATCCATATGGATCTGCCAGAGCAGAGCAAGATGCAAAGGCAAAAAAAAATGCAGAAGACATAATGAGAGCAATTTGGGTTTTATTCTTGCTCATGAATCAATCTTGATTTCCCATTCACGGCAGCCCCCGTTCCCTGCATGCCAGCTGTACACAAAGAGGCATCTGTCCTACCTTCAGCCATCAAAGGAGCTGTGTCCCTGTGGATGGTGGCTTAGCCAGGGTTAGGAACAGGCAGGAGCAGCGGGAAGGTCTCCACTGCAGCAGTGCTGCGCGAATCCAGGGATCAGCAGATCCGAGGGGAACGTAGGAAGTGCTCAAAGCGGTGCCAGATACTCACCGAGTTTAGTCAAACGTGCACACGAGCTCTGCTTCCATCTGCTGAGCCTTGGGCAAGGCTTTCCTTTTAAAAAGCAAACGCCTGGAATATTCAATTGGGCCTGGCCACCCCCGCTGAGAGCGTGTGCTCAGGTGTCAGCAGTGGCCTGGTGCAAATCCCCCGCATTTCCAGCGGCCAGGTGGGGCAGGGAGCACTGAGGATCCTCACAAGCAGCCCCAGAAATAACCACGGGATTGGGAGTGGAAGGGAATGCAAGCTTTGGCTTCTGGAATTATCCCTGGGCAAGGGAAGCTTTCCTTTTGCGTAGCAAAAGCCATCTGCAATGCAGATCCTACAGAGGGGGGAAAAGCCTCCACACAAAGCAAACGGGGGTTCTGTTACCGGATACCCAACACCCTGGGATGCCCCGCAGAGCCAGCGGGATCCGGGTCACCAGGGCAGCCAGCCTGGCTCTCCCAGGCCCATCCCGAGCCGCCACGTGCTGTCCAGTCGTGGCTCCCGGGCATGGTGGGCTCAGAGGTGGCATCTGAGCACTGTCACATCCAGAGGCACCTCCGAGAGCCGGATCAGTGGGAGCAGGGAATGTGGAGCACAGCCCGCACGTGGGGTAACTGCTGGGATCTGTTTTGGGAACTGATGTGCAGTTCCCTCTTGGCTCTAAGCCTTAAAGGTGCAACACTCACATCCTTCACTTGGAGAAGGGCTGGATGTGGGCCTTCCTCTCAGGAAACTCCCAGCTGACACTCAGCTGCCAGGAGCTCACCAACCTTTCCGGACACAGCGTGGAAACACCCCCTGAGAGCCTCTCAGGGATCCTCCCAGGGATGCTCCCGGGACCCCAGAGCTGCAGCCCCACAAAGGCTCATCCCGACAGCAATTCCCACTGCTGCCAGTTCCAATTAGGAACGGGGTGGTGCTCCCACACAGGCTCCAGGCAGAGCCACAGCCTGACCTCCCAGCCCTGTGTTTGCTATTCAGCATCCTGCCCTGCCTGCTCCAGCTCCACACTCCTCCCTCCAGCCGGCCTTTGGAAGTGCCTCTGGGGAGCTGAACGTGCTCCTCCTGCTCCAAGCCTCTTATTCAGTAGATTCCTGATCCAGCTTCTCCAAAGCTGGCACTGCCAGGGGTATCCCCTGTCATCCCTGCAAACAGGAACTCTCCCAGAGCTTCCAGGTTTGGGTGTTGGCTCTTGAGTCGGATTTTCCATCTTCCCAAATCCAAAGGGCTTTTAGTTCAAGCATTTAAAAAATAAATAATAAGAAAAAAAGTGTGACTATTTCCATCCTCAGGCCCTCCCCTGAGCTCCTGGACACATCCATCCCTCAGTGGATGCACTGTCTGTTCTCAGTGCACAGGGGCCCCTTTGTTCAGGGATCAGAAGCTGAGGCAGAAGGGGTGGATGAGGCTGGGAGCTCCAGGAATGCACCTTTCCCTGCCTGGCACAGAGGTCCCTTAAACAGGCTGACACCTCCAGCAATGCCCCTGTGTGCAGGGGCACCTCCAGAGCCCCTTCCCAGCGGGCTGCTCTCCGGAAGACAGATGTTCCAGATGTTTTAGCTCCGAGGATGTGTGGGATGTGTGTGACACAACTTGTTCCTTGTCCTTGTGAGCTGCAGTGTGAGCAGAGATGTTCAGTTTGTCCTGAGTGCAGAGAGACCCCTGCAGAAAAACCAGGTATCTGAAGCTTAAAAGGTTTGAAATACCTTGCCAAGGGAAGGAATCTGCCCGTGAGCACAGGCCTGGCTGTGTGCCTGCATCCAGCTGTGGCTCATCCAGCCCATCCTTCATGTTTGTCACCAAACTCCCCTCCAGCTGCTCCTGCATCCAGGACACAGAGGAGCAGAGCTGCTCCTTGCTCCAGGCACCTCAGCTTGTGATTCCAGACCCCATGCCAGGGCAGCTCCCTGCCACACTAACAGGCTCCTTACTTCCAGGCTGAGTTTTCCAAGGGGCTGGCACACCATCCCTGGTTCCTGTTTCTCTCCTCTATGAGCTGCAGCTCCTCACTATGATGACTGCAGCAGTCACTCTGGATCCCTCCCTGTTTCTTTTCCCTTGGACCTCACTGATGGTAGCCAGATGCACCAGGTTTTCCTCTGGCTGAGAATTCCCCAGGCCTCAAAAACCACCTTATCTGCCCTTTTTAAGCATCATACTCTCCTTCATTACTGCCTTCTGTCCATTATCAGTCTCTCAAGTTTTACAATCCAAGGCTGTACAATTCCACTTTTCAGAGTTATTTGAGCCATTCTCCTGACACAGTGCCAGTGTTGGATCCACGTTTCCCCCTCTGTTTTGCAGCCTGGCCAGTCACTCAGGCACCATTCACACAGACTTTAAAAGCAGGCAAGCTACACCTCATGGAGCAGGGAAGGACAAGGGGATCCCAGCAGCCACGAGCAGGAAGGGCTGGAACACAGCAGACCATGGGGAGCTGACCCTGTCCCAGCACCATCTCTGTCCTCACAATCCCCAGGCCTGAGAACAGAGCTCAGCCACCTGAGAGCCACAGGCTCAGCACTTCCCACAGCAGGGAAACCCTCTGGAAGCACTCCTCAGCCATCCCCACTGCAGGGATAAATACACCCATGAGAACCACGCTTTCCCACCCAGCCTTCACTTTGGGGAGGGTAGGAAGCAGCCACAACTGGCTAAAACCTCTCCTTAAAGCCTCAAATCCAAATCCCTTTGCTCTGCCCCCTCACAGTCAGCACTACCTGGCCAGACAGATACCAGAGCTGGCCCAGGGCAGTGCAGAGGTGGCTCTGGGGCTTTGTGTGAGGGCTTTCAGTGGCTCTTGCTCCACACTGAAGGCAGAGCAAGCACCAGGAGCCCTGGATCAGCCTGTTCCTCAGGCAGTGGGACACGCCTCTGGCACAGGGATAGGACAGGGAGCTCAGCATCCTCCCTGATGCAAAGGCCAAGTGGACACGAGGGCAGTTGGAGAAATGCAGCTGGCAGAGGGAATTTGGCTGGGCTTGTAACTGCACCTTCAGTTTGCCAGGCTCGGGTCAAACCCCAGCTGCTCTCCTGAGGGAATTCTCCAGAGAGGAGAGAGGGAGAGAAGAGTGGAACCTCCTCAGAAATAAACCCTGTGTTAGCACAGACACCAAAAGGTCCAAGCTGACACCAGCTCCCACTTCCATGACTTACCCAAGAATTACAGAGCACCAAGAAATCCAGCAGAGCACTCCCTGGCTAAAAATAGGCCCAGCTAATTAACAAACCTTGTTCAAAAGGGACACCCAGCAGCAGCATGACCTCTGCTTTGGTTACAAAGGGATGATCAATATTGACTGTCTCAAGAGCAGCAGCAAATCCTTAAGATCACTTCAACGTGAGCAATGCTCAGCTGTGAGACTCAAAGAACCTCCTCTGTTCCCTGCCCTGGGCTTCTTTTACAACCATTTAATGCCATGTGTTGTTAGAGCTCAGCCCTTCCTAACCACTGTAATAAACACACATCAATCTCTTTCAACTTTAATAAATAGAGACCCTAAAAGCTTTGCCTGGATCTGCTTTTCCCATTCAATTAATAGAACACAACACCAAAGTGATGAATTATTGAGGAGAAAAACGAGCCTGGGCTTTCACAAACGCTCTACTCCAATGGCAATTTATTACAAATTAATAGTGTGCTGCAGCTCCTCCTGCATCCTGGCATTGCAGCTGGGAATTGGTCAGGCTACACCAGGAAACTTGGGAGCTGCCATAACACACATGAGCACAAATAATCCTGGAATGGTTTGGGTGGGAAAGGAGCTCAAAGCACATCCTGTTCCAACACCAAAACCTTCCACTGTCCCAGGCTGCTCCAAGCCCCAATATCCAACTTGGCCTTCCAACTTCCAGGGATCCAGGGGCAGCCACAGCTTCTCTGGGCACCCTGTGCCAGGGCCTCCCTCACAGTAATAAATAAATAAAGTGGGGGTGAACTGGGGAGAAAGAGGAGGGATGGACAACTGACAGAAAAACAAGAGAAAACCTTGCTTTGGGAGGTTTTTACTCCTGGAACAGCACAGTTTGTATGGGAAGGATGGTTCTTTCCCTCCCTTGCAGGACACTCCATGTGCAGTTGAGAAGGGCTGGAATCCCTGATAAGCATCTCTGAGCAGAGCTGACTATTGTGCAAGGATGATAATCCACATTTGCACATTCAGAACTCCAGCTGCTCAGCAGGGAGCTTCCCACATTTCTCACACCCTGCCCGTAACAACATGCCTGGCCCAAAATGACCCTCTGACACTTTGAGAGAAATCCAAAACTAAAAAAACACCACCTTTTCCGCAGCAAAGGGGTTCAAATGGCAACCAGCCAGAAAGATACTTCACATTTCACCAAGCTATTGCTCTGGAAGCGCTTGCAAGAAGCCCTCAGGAGGCACGAGGGGATTGGCACTGGCCTGTCTGAAGATCATCCTGACCCCAGTCAGGGAGTTCAAAGCTCTGGTTTAATGTGCTTCTTGCTAAAAACCATCTGAGCACGTTGATCCTCCAGAGAGCTGGAGTGAAGGTTATAAATGCACTGGTGAATTCATCAATAAATTAGAAAATGCGTGGTAATTTCCATTCCAGTGGAAGGAGTCCCTTCCCATGGCAGGGTGTGCTATGAGTGTTAAGGCCCTTCCAACCCAAACCATTCCATGATTCCACACTCAGTGCCAGTGTTTGGGAGATGTTCCAGCCA
The DNA here is from genome assembly GCA_034509425.1 of Eopsaltria australis. Classification (NCBI taxonomy): domain Eukaryota; kingdom Metazoa; phylum Chordata; class Aves; order Passeriformes; family Petroicidae; genus Eopsaltria; species Eopsaltria australis. Next base: position 348,544 of record JAVTVJ010001682.1, on the reverse strand, counting down.
GCAGCACACAGACACCTCCAGCATGGCAACAACTTCATCACAGCAACAATCCCCCAAAAACACGGGTGAGAGCAGACACCAAACCACAGGGGACTTCCCATCCGTGTTTCTTTGTAGAAAGGAACTTCCCTGATAAACAACAAAACATGGAACCACCACCACGACTGCTGCACCACCTTTTTATTAAATGGCCCTAACCTCTCCCCCTTCTTCTCCACCCAGCACAGAGCAGTAACTCCCAGAAAACCAAACCCAGATGATTTTCTCAGCTCAGCTGTGGTGTTAAATTTGGCCTGTGCCCATCCTCACTCACAGCACAGCAGGAAACTCACCTCCATTTTTGATGGCTCTGATCCCCCGATGGAAATCCTCAAAGCTGATAACTCCTAATCCACTGGGATCCAGGTATTTTGTTAGGTCCTTCACCTGCAACCAAAAAGAGCAGTGTTACCTATGGAATCCTTGCAGGAAACACCATCTTCCAGCACAGAAACACCTTGTAACCAACTTTTTCCTTTTTATCAGAAGGATTTGAGCAAATAACAGTGAATTCTTGAGCTGACCCCAAACTGTGGCTGTTCTCCTTGAAGGGAACAGAAGTAATCAGCACAAAGGGGTTAATGAGGACTTGGTTGGTGTTGAAACTATTGCTTAGCCTTGAAGCAGCATTTTGGGCAGTGTCTCCTGTAACGTGGGCCTGCTCTGCCAGGGATTTGTTTATTTTTATGGGTTTTAAAGAGGTCCTGTCTTAATTGGGAAACTCAGTAATAGGCTGCCTGGTAGGAGGGCCCAATTAAGGGGATTCGGTGATAATGAACTGCTCCATGTTACAAATTTAGGCCGTATAATTGAAACGTTTTCCCAATTAGACAATGCCTGAGGGGGAGGGAATCACGTCAGCTGGGATGGGGGTGCTGTTGGGGATGGTCTGGGATCTTCAAAGAGAACAGGCAAAGGGCAAAACCACAGGGCCCAAAGTGTCTCAAAAAGGTGCATTGGGTTCCTTCCTTCCAGGCTGCCATGAGCAGAACATCCTTTATACCAGATGCTTCTCAGGCTCAGACAACCACACATTTATCCCTCGTTTTAAGAGCTTTTGAGGCACCTTTGTCTGTTTTTGAACCATTTTGTTCAGCTGAGGAACACTCCCAGGAGGAAGCTGGTGAGGTGAGAGAGGAACTGCAGGGTGAGCTCCATGCTCCAAAGCCACCCACAGTGCTGCCCTCACCCTGCCACACACATCCTCCTCCTCCTCCTCCTGATGCACAGGATGGAGTCTCCAGGGCTGGATTTGTGCAGCTCTCTGAGCACAACCTTTTGACTCACTGGAGTTTTGGTTTGTTCTCAGGGAAGGAGCTGGTGAATCACCAAACCTCTCCTTCCAAACCTCTCCTTCCAAACCTCTCCTTCCAGGGAAGGAAACCTCAGGTCTCAAAGGAGACTCAGCCCCAGCCCAGCCGTGCAGCTCAGAGCTGCCCTGCTCACCCTGCAGCAGCAGCACTGGGGGGTTGGTTTGAGTTCTTTCTGGATTTCTGAAAGCCAACATGTGTTTCTACAGGGAAATCACACGTTCAGCACACTCAGAGCTGTTCACCCCTGTGCCCATGTACTTGGTCATCCCTCATCCCCACAGGAGCAGCAAGAATTCCACTGGAAAGGAGAAACCCACACGGCTGAGACCATTAAACCATGAATCACAGAATATCCTGAGCTGGAAGGGATCCACAGGGATCATCCAGTCCAGCCCCTGGCCCTGCACAGACACCCCAACAATCCCACCCTGGGCATCCCTGGCAGCGCTGTCCAAACACTCCTGGAGCTCTGGCAGCCTCGGGGCTGTGCCCATTCCCTGGGGAGCCTGGGCAGTGCCCAGCACCCTCTGGGGGAAGAGCCTTGCCCTGATATTCCTGAGCCTGCCCTGGCCCAGCTCCAGCTGTTCCCTGGTCCTGTCACTGAATTCCAGGCTGTGCCACGAGAGGAAACCCAAGTCCCCAGGGCACAGCCCTGCCCACCTGCCAGCTGACTCCAGCTCAAGCTGGACATCAGGAGGATTTTCCTCCCAGAAACGGTTGTCAGGCATTGGAAGAGGCTGCTCAGGGAGGTTTGGATTCCCCATCCCTGCAGGTGTCCAAGGAAAGCCTGGATGTGGCACTCAGTGCTCTGGGCTGGTGACAAGGTGGGAATGGGGCACAGACTGGACTCGATGATCTCAGAGCTCTTTTCTGAGCTAACCTGAGATTCTGTGAATGGGAGAACACAACACAAGCACCTTCTCCAGTTTTCTAGCGCACTTTTTTTGGCAGACAGACCTCCTAAACTCACATGGCACTCATCATCTTGGGTGAGTCAGGTTTCTTGTATGTTAAACAAAGGTATTTTAGACTAATAAAAACAACTCATAGGAATGTGTCGGTTCCAGTTAATGCATCTGGCAGCTGCTTGGAGTTCAAAAGCTGTCACTTAATTTATTATCTGTGTACAGAGAGAACAGAAAAGCAAGTGACATTTAATCGGACTTGATGAGCCTATAAGGGATTAGCATGACATGCTATCAATTACAGCTTCTGTGGTTTTCAGCTCCTCAGGACCACAGAGGGCTTCAGACCCTCGTGCCAATGCCACAGCAGGGCACCCCACCCACCCCAGAGCTCGGGCAGGACAGACAGGGCAGCCAGGGAACTACTGGGTTTATGCAAAAGAGACACTTATGTATTTAAATTGGTTTGTGGGCAGGGGAAAATGAGGGGAGATGGTTCTGAAAACTTCCCAACCTGGACATTATGGATGCAAACAACAAAAGCCACACAGTGAAGAGGTTCAAGCCCATGGCAGTGTCTGTGCTGATGCAAACCTGCCTGAATTTGCTGTCCAGGCCTAAAATCACCATTAACAGTTGAGACACCACCCCCAGGCTGAGTGTGAGCGGCTGCTGACACCCAGAAGAACCCACAACACAGAAAACAAGAATATTTGCTGTGCCTGCCTGGTCCCCAGAGCCCCTGAGCTCCTTCTCTCACCAGCATCTCCCAGCAATGGAGCTGGAGCCCCTCTGCTCTGGAGCCAGGCTGGGAGAGCTGGGGGTGTTCACCTGGAGAAGAGAAGGCTCCAGGGAGAGCTCAGAGCCCCTTCCAGGGCCTCAAGGGGCTCCAGGAGAGCTGGAGAGGGACTGGGGACAAGGGATGGAGGGACAGGACACGGGGAATGGCTTCCCACTGCCAGAGGGCAGGGATGGATGGGACACTAGGAAGGAATTGTTCCCTGGGAGGGTGGGCAGGCCCTGGCACAGGGTGCCCAGAGAAGCTGTGGCTGCCCCTGGATCCCTGGCAGTGCCCAAGGCCAGGCTGGATGGGGCTTGGAGCAGCCTGGGATAGTTTTCTTCATTTTTTCATTTTGATGACTGGGCTAAACCCAGGACCTTCTCAGGGCAGTTGGGAAAACCACCAGCATTGTGGCTCAAACTGCTTTAGATTCATCCAGTAAATCTGAGCAGTTCTGAAGTCACAGATTTGAGGGTTTTAGCTGCAGCCTGAGTGCAGCAGCTCCCACCACACTCCTGCTGGCACAGCACCAAACAGGAACACTCCACCAAACTCAACACCGAGCTTAATCCACGAGACAGAAGCCACAGTCCTGCTTTTGGCCAGCAAGAAATACCTAAAATAAACGATTTTGCTTCCTGTGGGTGCTTGTGGCTGGTTCCAAACCCTCCTTGGAGCCCAGGCAGCTGAAACCCAGAGCATTAGTGAGTGAAAGAGGATGACGTGGTTTAAGTAGCTGACTTAAAGCCTGGTGGAAAGTGAGAGGTATAAACTGCTTGAAGCCAGCCAGGCTGCCTGGAGCTGAGCACGGGCACAGCTCTGCAGGAGCACAGCTGGGGGTGACATGTGCCAAGGGGCTCTGGTCACCCCTGTGCCAGGGACACGGCCCAGACCAAGGGATTCCTCCTGGAAAAGGACATGGAGCAGATGGGAAGGAGGAGGGGAGGACACCTGGCACTTGAACAACACAGGAGCTCCTTGGAGCATCCCCCTCCCACATCTCCTGCATCCAAGACCTCTGCCCACTCCAGGGTGTTTCACCTTCCAAAACACAACGATTTTGCTGCCAGTGACACCCCTGCTGCAGGAACCCTCAGAGCCCCACACTGTGATGCCACAGGGGCTCCTCACGGCACAAAAAGAGCTTCCTTGCTTTGATGCACTGAAGTCACTTCAGCAAATGACCCTGAGCCTCCAACAGTGACAGCTCCAAATACAAACTCACACACAAAGGCTTGGCAGCCCCACAGTGAAAGCTTCCCACGGAGGTGAAGGGTTCCCCAGCTGTGAATTCCCTGTTTAGCAGGTTGGAGGAAAAGGAAAAGGAAGCTCCAGGCCTCTTTATCCTTATGGATGCTCCACATGTCCACCATACAGCAGATGGATTCAGCAGGACAAAATATCCCCTGTGCTTGTTTTACTGTGATCCCTGAAGAAGTTCAGGGCTGTGCTGGGCAGCCAAGAACCCCCTGTAACCCCTGAGCCTGCCAGCAGCTTTCCCTCGTATTCTGGCAGGATCAGGGCTGACATTCTTTGGAGGGGTGAAGGAGGCTGGGAGATTTCTAGCAGCCACAGCAGCCAGGCACACCCCTGAAGAAGCTGGTGGAGCTCAGATTGTCAAATCATGTGGTATCTCACAGGGATGGTGCTTCCATGTCTTGCTCTGGGAATAAAATCAGCTCTCATTGCTGCTTTAATCTACACAGACTCTGGAAGCAAATCCAAAGGAGGCAAAGAGGAGGGATGAATATTGATATATTCCTCATAAAGACCCCCAAATACCAGAGCAAATGGGCTGCAGTTCCCACCAGGAGCTCCTGCAGCCTCACATGTGCTGCCATCAGCAAAGATGCTTTAGCTGGGGAGGGAGGGAGGGAGGAAGGTTGGTTTAAACATGGGAAACTCACTGAGTACCTAGGTACAGATCAATCCTGGGTGTCCTGCTTGGCTGACACAGGACATGAAAATCCAAATACCTCTCATGTAATTTTAATTACTCTTCCCTGACTGCCAGAAGCCCAAATCTACTCTGAATGTCCTGTATCTTTGGGGGGGTAACAGTACTGCAGGTGAGATAATCCCTGAACTCAAGCAGAGAGAAAGCCGAGTGCCACACTGGCTGAAGTGCCAAATTGAGGGATTTTTAGCAATAAAAGGCACAGGGAGGGCTCACAGCAGCTGCTCTCCTCTCTGTTTCAGCAGGTGTGTGGCCTGGAGTGGCCCACAGGAACTGATCCAAGTGAGAACGCGCAGTGTAAAACCTCTCAGGGTTACACAAAGGTGGATGCAGCACCTCCACCCTCCACGTTTAACACAAGCCAAGGCACTCACTTGTCCCTAAAAACCCACCTTGCCTCTCAAGGCTAAACCAATCTTTTCAAAGAAAAATGTGTATTATTTTTAAATGCTGATGACGGATGCCAGAGTATCCTTTTTTCACCTTTGGGAAACGTGCTGGGACTGCTGAAGCTCCTGCAGCCAAACCAAAGGGGCCATCCCAAAGACACAGCTGTCCCCACAGAGCTCTCTTTAGATCCCACGCTCCCTAAATCCATGGGTTCCAGTGGGATCAGCTGAAATGAACTGATCCCTGCTAATGCAGCATTTGTCTGGGGTAAGAGCACATCCACCCCCCCCGTGCTGGCTGCTGAGAGAGCATTCCCAGCCCAACAATGTGAGCACAGCCTCATGCTGCCTTCCCACACTGCTGCTGGGATGGGAAGCACAGCTGCACCATTCCCAGAGCCAGGAACACCCTTCCCAGCACTTCACTTCTGTGGCTTCATCACCATAAACAGCCAGGCCGAGGGGGAGGCTGATAACTGGGATTACTCCGGCTCCAGCCGTGTTTATGGGATCTGACTCCCTAATTTGCTGAAGGAGCTGGCACTCCACTAAGCACTCAGAACCTCAAAGCAGGTTTCTATTCTGCTGCAATTACACCTAATTAAGTAACCTTTAAAACACCCCCAAGGGGCAGATCTCATTACAGGGAGCAGCCGTGGTCAATGGTGAGTAAGCAGTGCAAGAACTGCATTATTTATTTCACAAGTGGCAGCGCTGACCCAAGGCTGCTGCCAGGATTTTGCTCTCCCAGCCTTTCCCAAAACTTCAGGAGGAGCTCAACAGGCAGATCGTGCCTCCTCAGGTCTCTGTTCAAAGGTCCACCATGAGCAACACTGGTGAAGATGTTTTCTGCATCATCCCTCCCTAATCTTGCCCAGACATCAGCTCATCCTTCCCATCCCTTCATCCCGAGGCTCCAGCACTGCAGGGCCTCTGTTTCCACAGGGGTACTTGAAACCAAGGATCCAGGCACCTTCCTGAGCAGGAGACAAAGGAAGCCTCAGACTGGTTTGTTCTCATCTCTTCCTGCCACAGAACAAATAATCAAAGCTACTGTTAAAGGTAGAAGGGGAGTAAGTCTCCTGTATTTAGGAGGAATAAAGAGGAATAATTATTTTAAGGATAAGCCTGCAAGTATTAAAAGAAGAAGGATGGGAGAGAGATCACCCACAAACCAAGACAGAGAAGGAACAAAGTGAGCAAGCTCCCAAAGGGAAGACACATCCTCTTCCCAGGCAGACCAGATCCTTGCCATTTAATACACCCACTCTGCCTAACAAACCCTCATTTTGCTATTAATCCAAGAGAAAAGGCTTCTCAGCCTGCCACAGCTTTTGCTCCTCACCTCCTTGGGGCAGTTTCTCCCCCAGTCTTGCCCCCCCTGACTCTGGCCCCAAACCCAAAGCCTCTCCCAGGGTCACCGGGCTCCTCCTGCGTGAAATGCCAGAAGGGAGAGATGTGGATACAGAGTGGAAAGGAGAGAATCCTCTCCCCACCAAACTCCTGTTTTTCCCTTTTGGAAGGGGAAGAAGAGATCTCCAAGCCAACTGTGAGCCAAGAACCAGCCCAAGGCTGATGATGAGGACCAGATCCCCTCCACACACTGAGAGCCTGCAGAGGAAAAGACTTCCCCTCAAACACTCACAATTCACCAGGAAGCAGAAAAAGAAGCCAGAATATGTTTTAAAGAGCTGGCAGCCAAAAGAGCCTGAGGACCCACATCCTTCCTGCCCACGCCCACGAGAAACCAGGACAAATGGATCCAGCCAGGTCCTCAGTGCAGAACGTGGAGCTGAACTGCAGGAGATCTCCACCACCTGGATCACTCACACCCAGAAGTTTGGGGTATTTTTACCTGCTGGTAGAAATTCCTCTGGTCTGTACAGGACCTTTTTGGACTAAACATACCAGCTCCAAGGATATCTGGGGGCAGGAAAACGTCTGTGCTCACCAGGGCTTCAGGAGCTTCAATTTGTGGTATTTAAGTGTATTCTCAAATGCCAAGTGTGACATTTCCAAATTATCCCTCAATTGTTGCAGCTGAAGCATAAAAACGTATTTAAACAAACAACTTCAAGGATGGTTTGGAAACATTAACAGGAATATAAGTTACGCTGAGATGGTTTTAATCCAAATTTAATTGTTTGTCTCAAGTGTTCCAAGTTTCCTGTCGCTCCCTAAGTGCTCAAAGGCTTCAGCAGCCACGATGCTCTACTCTAAACATTTATTCCTTTAAAGAACTTGAAGAGGGTTCTTCCTCCACCTTCCAAGCCTTTGTTTCTAGCTTTTGTTCCTCTGATGACAAGAGAAACCTGTTCTCACCCTTCCAAACACGGCTCAGAGGCAGGAGGCCAGGTTAAATCAAGAAAGAAAAAAAAGGTTTAATGCCTGGTTACTCCTTAGATAAAATACACACCTCGGTGGAGGGGGAGCAGCCCTGGGGGCAGAGCCAAGGGCCACCACGGAGCCACCCCGGGTGGTGTGTGCAGAACAGGGACACGGAGCCACCCCAGGGCTTGGAGCTGATCTGAACAAACAAAAAGCAGCACAATAAAACACTGGGAGGTCACATACCAAGGGTTAGGCATTTTAAGATGCTGGATGTTTTGCCAGGCGTGGCTCAGTGCAAAGTGCCCTGCACCAAACCCAGGTGTTGGTGTGATGGGGCTGCTTGGTTACAGACGCTGTCCGGGCTTACAAATCCAGGATTGTGGTGTTTGCTTCCCTGTGCTCCCCTTCAGGCTGGAAAGCAGCACAAAACCTCCATGGCACATCCCAGAATCAATCCTCTCACTGGCATGGCACTCACCCTCCCCAAAACACAATGTACAGGCTGTAACTCATACAATAATCATGGAATCACAGGATTATCTGGGTGGGAAGAGACCTTAAACTCATCCCATCCCACCCCACTGCCATGGGCAGGGACACCTTCCACTATCCCAGGCTGCTCCAAGCCCTGTCCAACCTGGCCTTGGGCACTGCCAGGGATCCAGGGGCAGCCACAGCTTCTCTGGGCACCCTGTGCCAGGGCCTGCCCACCCTCCCAGGGAACAATTCCTTCCCAATGTCCCATCTATCCCTGCCCTCTGGCAGTGGGAAGCCATTCCCTGTGTCCTGTCCCTCCATCCCGTGTCCCCAGTCCCTCTCCAGCTCTCCTGGAGCCCCTTTAGGCCCTGGAAGGGGCACTGAGCTCTCCCTGGAGCCTTCTCCTCTCCAGAGCAGAGGGGCTCCAGCCCTTGGAGCATCTCCATGGGCTCCTCTGGACTTGCTCCAGTAGCTCCACGTCCTTCTGCTGCTGGGGCACAGAGCTGCAGCTCTCAGCTTGTAAATGCTGGGAATCTGGTGGGCACAAGGAGCCTCTGGGGCAGCAGAGTGGCAAACACTAAACAGGAGAGGAGGAACCTGCCTGGCCCAGCCCCACTGCACTGCCACCCGGGCAAAACTGAGCTGATTGTAACACAAACAAGCCTGAACGAGAGCCCAGCAAAGCATAAAGACTTAATTCTTTTTTAGAGCTGCTTCAAGTTATTCCCGTCCTTTTGGCACCCCTTCAGGCAGCTCCAGAAAGGGCTGCTTGTGTGAAGGACACGGAGCAGACCTGCCAGAGCGGGGAAAAGAGCCCAGAACGGATCAAAGGCTCAGAGGTAGATTCCTGGAGCAAGGGAGAAGAGGCTGAGATGCCGTGCATAGTTTGGGAAGGCCAGGACCTCAGGGGTTGGAAGCACTGGGCATGAAGGCAGCACCACATCAAGCAAACAACGCCATGGCCACGCCAATGCTCCTCAGCACCTCCTGGAGCAGGGGGGAGCAAGGGGCCTGGAATCTGCTCCATGGCCTTGCAGGTGTGTGCCAGGCTGGCAGCCAAGTCCCTGCCCTGCACAGGGGACCTGCCTCTGTGCGGTCAGCCCTGCCTGTGTCACCAGCATCCCTCCTTCAGCCACCACACCTCAGCCACTCTACAGTGCCAGAACGGGATGGATGCTCCACACAGCCTGGAGGTGCAGCTCAGAGTCCAAGAGAGAATTCCCTGCTGCACACCAAGAACCCTCCTGCTCCTAACCAAGGTCTCCAGAATGCTCCTATTCCACACCAAGACCTCCAGCACCTTCCTGTTAAAACCCAAAGCTTCCAAAATTCCCCATGGACCTCTCGGGAAGGTCCCACAAACCCTCCCTCTGCTCTTTGCATCCTCCCTGCTGTGCTGCTGCCAGGACAGCAGTCCAGAGCTCCAAGCAGCCAGGAGAGATCAGCTGGTTGCTGCATCCATTTAGCAAGCACAGGGAGAATATTCCACAAGAATATCCAAATTTTATTTTTTCCCCCAGCTGTAAACTCCTCACACACACACAGTGAGCAGGGTGAAGAACAGCCACTCCCCTGGAAAAAAATAAGGAATATGTCCAGGCAAAAGAGGCAACAGCTGCCTCTTCATCCCTCCCCAGCCAAAGGCGGCGGTGAAAGCCTCCATGGCCCGATCAGCTCCCAAAGCCAAGCTGGGACTGAATGTTATTTTCCCATTTCAGCGCAGATACACCTTCTCCAAGCAGAGCAACTCCAGCAGCCCCTCGTTTCATGCCGTGTTTGTTTGGGAATGTGGGATTGTGGAGCAGCCACGTGGATCCCAGCCTGGCTCCGAGCCCTGTGCCCCCAGCAGCTTCTTCTCTCTAAAAACTCTTGGTTTGGGCTCCTTCCACTTCCTGCCCGTTTTGCTGGAGCCCAGCTTCCTACTGGACTCTGGCAAGTGGATTTTCCATCAGCCTTGCAGATGATGCAGCTCCCTCCCAGCACCAGCTCCTCTCCCTCTGGCTTTCCTCCTCCTCAGGGGAGAGGAGGAAGCAGGAACAGCCTGCAGGCTGAAAAGCCCTTCCAGCAGCAGCACTGACTCAAACACAACCTCACACCCCTGGCATTTCACCACGGGACACAGCACAGAGAGAACAGGAGCTCTTTCTTCTGGAAAGCTACAATGTGTTATTAAAAATAAATAAATCGGGGTTTATTTATTTATTTATTTATTGAGAGGCTGCTCACCAACCACGCTGCCAAACAAAGCTGTCACCACCCTTGGGACACCGAGAGCTCCACAGGACATCCCCAGAGCTGTCACCAGCCCGTGCCACGCGGTGCTGGGACACACCAGGACACACACAGGAACTCAGGAATTAATGTCACTTAACCCAGCACACAAACTCCTATCAAATACCACTGTCCCTGAGTGCTTCAGCTTCAACAGGATCACAGAACGTGGTCACAGGGAGCAAAGGCAGTTTAGTCACTGGCATTCCTAGGAAAAGGGGTTTTGCTGTTGCACTGGAAGGAGCTGGATGGGGAGAAGCCTCCCAGCAGCCTGGAACCTCTCTCCACAGCAGCCTTCAGAATTCCCTGCTTTAAGAGCAGTTTTCTCCTAAAGAGGGGAAAAACCCTGACCAAAATCAGGAATAAAGTGCCTGGACCAAGCCCACAGCCATAAGGAACCCTCGTGCCAGCAGTGGTGGAGCCCCATCCCTGTCCCACTGAGGTTCTCACATCCTCACTTCCACTGAGGAAAACCCCAGTCCAGCCCCAAAATCAGGACAGCAGAGTTCCAGGGAGGATCTAGGACCACTCACAGAGATTTGGGCCAATCCCAAGCACTCCAGCTCAGCACTACGGGCACTGTGGGAGGAATTGTCCCCATGGCTCTCCTTGGTCGTGTCCCCTGCCCTTCCCTCCCCCCCACAACCCACAGCACCATTAATAACTTACTCTGCCCAACACCAACTCCAGCCAAGGCTAGACAGGGAAGGGGAAGCCTCATCACAACCCAAAATTTGGGGAGAAGAGACCATTTCTGTAGAGCTCTGAGCCATGCAGAAAGCCCAGGCTGGCACTGCCATTGCTCCATGGCATCTCCAGGGCTATTCCTTGGGCTTGGAAGTTTTGGGATCACAGAACAAGATTCATGCCAGGTACCACTGACTCCAACTGTGACTCCCCTATTAATGCAGAGCCCTCCTTCAGCCTGGAGGGATCTTCCTGCTGCCAAGCACATCAAGGGCCTCCAACACAAGCCCATGGAGCTGTTAGAGAGAGTCTAGAGGAGCCCATGGAGATGCCCCAAGGGCTGGAGCCCTTCTGCTCTGGAGCCAGGCTGGGAGAGCTGGGGGTGTTCACCTGGAGAAGGGAAGGCTCCAGGGACACCTCAGAGCCCCTTCCAGGACCTAAAGGGGCTCCAGGAGAGCTGGAGAGGGACTGGGGACAAGGGATGGAGGGACAGGACACAGGGAATGGCTTCCCACTGCCACAGGGCAGGGATGGATGGGATATTGGGAAGGAATTGTTCCCTGTGAGGGTGGGCAGGCCCTGGCACAGGGTGCCCAGAGAAGCTGTGCCTGCCCCTGGATCCCTGGCAGTGCCCAAGACCAGGTTGGACACTGGGGCTTGGAGCAGCATGGGACAGTGGAAGGTGTCCCTGCCCATGGCAGGGGGTGGCACTGGATGGGCTTTAGGGTCCCCTCCAACTCAAATATGGGATGCTCCAAAGCACAGACACACAAATGCATGAACAACCAGTGATTCTGAGAGCAGCCTGAGGAAATCCCTGATGTTTCTCCCACTGTGAATGATTGCAGTCCTGTCTCTGCTGGGAGGCCTCAGGCCTGAACCCAAAGCATCAGCCCTCAGCACCATCCCACATGTGGGAAGGGGACTGAAAGATGGAATCATTTGAAAGTGGAAACCAAAGGCTGAGAGGAGCTTTGGGGACTCTGCCTGACATGAGACAATCAGCAAAGCACAACTGTCCTCCAGACTGGGCTGGTTCAGCCAACAGCTGCACTGCAGATGTCCCAAAAACCCCGTCAGGAGAGCGGCTCCAGGCAGCTCAGTGCACACCGAGAGCCTGCACTGCTCTGAGAGGAGCTGGGAACGCTGCTGGAGAGTGGGAGAGGCACTGCAAGGACAAAATGCACAACTCCCCAAGGCCAGATCCTCTCTCTGTCCACAGGGAGCCACCACCATGGGAGAAAGGCCTGGAATCAGCACCTACTGAGGCACCTCCAGTCCCAGGGTCAGCTCTGGGCCCCTCATGACAGGAAGGACACTGAGGGGCTGGAGCAGGTCCAGAGAAGGGAACAGAGCTGGGGAAGGGGCTGGAGCACCAGCAGCAGCTGAGGGAGCTGGGAAAGGGGCTCAGCCTGGAGAAAAGGAGGCTCAGGGGGGACCTTGTGGCTCTGCACAACTCCCTGACAGGAGGGGGCAGCCGGGGGTGTCGGGCTGTGCTCCCAGGGAACAGGGACAGGATGAGGGGAAACGGCCTCAAGTTGCACCAGGGGAGGTTTAGGTTGGATATTGGGAACATTTCTTCATGGAAAGAGTGGTCATGCACTGGCACAGCTGCCCAGGGCAGTGGTGGAGTCACCATCCCTGGAAGTGTTCAAAAAACATGTGGATGTGGCACTCGGGGACACGTTTTAGTGGTGGCCTTGGCAGTGTTGGAACAGTTGGACTCAATGGTCCCAGAGCTCCTTTCCAGCCTCAATGCTTCCCTGATTTGCAGCCCAGCAGAACCAGTCTGGCAGCTCTGTAGCTCCATTTTCCACGGGTGCCTGGATTCACACAGCCACACAGAGGGCACGGCCAGCACGGCTCCCCCGGGCTCAGCAGGGACCAGCCCGGGGTGCCAGGCCAGGAACCCACACAGGAATTAGGAAAGATGGAGCCAGGCATGAGGAACAGGGAGCCACGGATCACTGCCAGCAGCTTCCCAGAGCTGGAAAAATGTTGGTCCCATAGCAGAGGGGACACTGAGGGCAGCCCAGCAGAAGCAGCTCTGGAAATCATTTGTTTTGCAAAATTCCAAACCCAGGAAATAAAAAGCCAAAAAGCCTCTGGGTTCCAAGCAGATCATTCCTCTGACAACGAGCAGCAAACGAAAGTCAAACGGGAATAAAGTGGAGAGGAATTCTGTGGGCAATCGTAATGATTATCAATTACTGCCTGGGCTGAGTTACATAATGCTATCAGCAGCCTGGGAATGCTTTGGGAGAGGGCTCTGTGGGCAAGAGCAGCTTGGAATGAGCCCTGTGTTGTATGCACTATCATATTCCAATCAGCTAATTATGATGACCCCAATCCAATTTTAATCCATCACAGCCTTAGGAAATATCTGCTCCTGAGAGGAAGCTTCTCATGAATGCACCTCTCTTCTCTCAGTATTTAAAGGGGGTTTATAAAAAGAGAGGGAGAATGACTTATGCACAGGCAGACAGTGATGGGGGAATGGGTGTGAAGTGAGAGATTTCCATTACCCTGTGAGGGTGGGGAGAGAAGCTGTGGCTGCCCCTGGATCCCTGGCAGTGTCCAAGGCCAGGCTGGACAGGGCCTGGAGCAGCCTGGGACAGTGGAAGGTGTCCCTGCCCATGGCAGTGGGGAGGGATATGGGATGAGCTTTAAGGTCCTTCCACTCCAGCACTGAAATCCCTCAGATGGGCCCTTTTCTGCTGCTGGGGCTCCTGTCCCAGCCTGGGGCAGAGCTCACCCAGGACAAACTGGGCTCCTACTGGTGCTGCACCCACAGCCCCCTCCTCAGACATCCTGATTTGCTCCCCTACTCACAGCCTGGGCCAACTCTGCCAAGGTGGGACTGCTGCTTTTTCCTTCTTCTGGGTAAAGAATGTTTCTTTATTTGCAGAAATGAACTCAAATTCCAAAGGTACAAAACTAACCTTGATCAAAATAAATCACAGAACCACAGACTGGTTTGGGTTGGAAGGGACCTTAAAGCCCATCCAGTTCCACCCCTGCCATGGGCAGGGACACCTTCCACTGTCCCAGGCTGCTCCAAGCCCCAGTGTCCAACCTGGCCTTGGACACTGCCAGGGATCCAGGGGCAGCCACAGCTTCTCTGGGCACCCTGTGCCAGGGCCTCCCCAGCCTCACAGGGAACAATTCCTTCCCAATATCCCATCCATCCCTGCCCTCTGGCAGTGGGAAGCCATTCCCCCTTGTGCTCTCACTCCATCCCTTGTCCTAAGTCCCTCTCCCAAAAATCCACAGCCCACACTGCATCCACTGCACTCTCAACCTGAAGGAGCAATGCAGAATAAAAAGGCTGATTTAATAAACTGGTAGCTGGGATAAAATTACCAGCAGCACCCTCCTTCCAGCCCACACAGACAAACCCTGCCTTTGAGCATTCACAGTCGTGCCGGGCTCGATCCCGCCGGGATAAGCCATCCCTGCATCTGATCCCAGCCACAAACACACCACCAGAGCTCTGCCTGGGCTCTGATCTGCTCCCAGCCCTCCCCACCACTCCCTGGAGGCCTCCCAGGAGCTTAAAGCCAAACCCGAGCAGGAGCAGCAAAAAAAAAAAAACCAACCCAGGAGCACAGGAATCATCTCTTCCTTGGAGTCTTTTGGGATATTTATAAGTGAATCAAGCGAGCTGAAAATGGAATTCGCAAACCAGCCACCACCTCACCCAAAATTACACAAAATATGTTGGCTTGGAAGCGTTTTCCTCTCTGAGGGAGAAAGAAAAACTCCTGTCATGGAGCTCCTGGAGCACACAGACCTCTTATTTATTGATGGTGGTAAAAGCCCTTTGAAGAGGGAGGAGAAGAGGGAGGAGGCGAGGAAAGGGCTCCTACTCAGTCTCCCAAAACCTGCAAATTCCCTGCCATGATTTTCTTTGGGGGGAAAAACTGGGCCTGTGGTCAAAGCCAGCAGAATATTTCAGATTTGCTGCTGTTCCAAAGCACACAGGGGTGTCTGCAGGCATCTCCTGCACACCCAGAGCATCCCCCACTGCCAGCCCAGCCCCTCTCCACAGCAGGAACCAAATTCCAGGAGCTGGACTTGACGATCCTTCCAAGGCAGGATATTCTATGAAGTTAAACAGCAATTAAAGCCTCTGGAAGGTGCAGAAGCAGCAACACAGTTGGAGGCAATTTAAGCCTCACTCGCCTGTGAAAGCATGGTAGGAAATTTTAGAAATCTCTTCATAAAACCAGCATTTCCTCTGCTCTAATGGGGTAAGAACATGAGAAAATGAAAAAAAGAAAATAATAGTTGGGGTTTCCTCATGATGGAAATCCAGACTATCAGATTTCACAGGGAAGTGGGAGAAAACCAAGGGGGAGAGGGAGGACATCCAAAATCAGACAGTGTCAGCATCACCAAGGGAGATGGAAGGAGGCAGCCTTGGATCCAGGTACACATTCCCAAGGGATCCATCAGAGGGAAGCAGGAAAAGCCAGCCTGGCATCACCATGGGGGGGGTAACACCCAAAAGCTGCACTTTGACACTCTCCAGACTTCATTACAGAAACTGCCAGATTTTCAGACTGTTTTATTCAAAAATAAAAACCAACTCCAGGATTGTTTGCAGCTGCTGCTTGGAGTGATCCCTGCCAGCCCCAAAATGGGATTTGTTGCGCAGCTCGCGGCTCAGGCTGGGCACCCCATTCCAAGAGGCTGAGAAAGTGCTGGGACAAGTACAACAAACCCGATAAAACCCTTCAGAATCCACCCCCAGAGGGAAAGTTAAAAGCTGAATATGGAGAGCTCAGCTGAGGATGAGCTGATGTGGTGGCAGGACAGGTATTGAGGGATGGAAATGTAAAAGAAAGCAAAAAAAAAAAAAAATCACATTGAAATGAAGCTTGAACTGATCATCAAGAGGAAAAACAAAAAAAAAGGTTGAAGATCTCTTGGAATAGGAGCATTTGGAAGTGAGTTACACAAACTCTGGGATTTCTCTTAATTGAGCCAAGGCAGTGAGATCATGTGGTGCAAGAGGCTTTTCCTTCTCCAATTGTCTGTTAGATCAAAACAAAAAAGGAAAAACAACCCAAGGTGCCAGCAGGATGCTTGTCCTCAGCCTTACAAACAATCCACCCTCCTCTGACCCTGCTGGACATAAATCCAGGGAGAAAAGCCTTGGGCTCTGTCACCTCAGCCAGACAGACACAATGCAAGGGTACAGTCATGTCAAATTAAATTTTAAAATAAAAATTTAAACCAGAAGTGGTTGCACAATGGCCTTAGGTTCTGTGCAACCCCCAGAAGTGCAAGACACAACCCCTCCTGATTTACAAGGTGACACAGAAGTGACATCAAGTGTGCCCCCTCCTCCCTGCTCACTATTTATGGCAATCTTACTCCATCCTTCTGTCCCAGCCAGTGGCTCCAGGCAACATCAGATCTCAGAGAAATGCAGGGAAAAAAGCAGGGGAAAGGAGACAATAAAACCACAACAGCACTTGCAGCTGCCTCACAGCTGGTTTGGGAGCAGGTCAGGGGTTTTGGATGAAAAATCAAGTTGTCCTCAAGACCTTTCTGTCCCACATCTTGTCTGGAAATCCATGGAGCGTATCAGGGGTGCCTGTGAGCTCTTCAGGTGGCAAAACAATCCATGCTGGACAAACATGCTCCTGGGAGAGGCTGTGGGAGGACCATGCCAAGGCTGTCCCTTCCCTGCTCAAGGCCACTCCTGGCTCAGGTGACACCCCCAGCACCATCCTCCCATCACCCCTTTGAAGATGAAGGCACTGAAAAGAGCCTCAATCCCCATCAACTGTTATCACTGCAGAGCAAAACAAACTGCCTTTATCTTTGCCTTGATCTCCTCCCCATCCCAGCACCACAACCACGGAGCTCTCCCAGTCACGCTTCCATCACCCCCAGCTACTTAAGCAAAACCCCATCCCAATCCCAGTTGTATCCCCATGGAGAGAAAAATACCCAATTCACCCAACCAGAAAGCCACAATCCCATCGTGTTTATGGAATAAATGCCAGCTGGTGCCTTCCCTTTGACATTTAGCTAATAATTGTTGCAGCCAAACGAGCTGACAGCGCTCGCTCAGCAGCCCATGAATGCCTCTGGTGTTTGACTGAGCGCTAAAGACAACACTCGATGCTCTGCAGCTCCTCATCCATGTGGATACACACACACAGGCTCTCCTTAACCCTTCAGCCCTCCCCAGCCTCAGGAATCAGCTGCTCGTGGTGCTTAAATTTAGCCATTTGTTCCACTGCTATGAACCCACCCCTGTGGGCAGCAGCCAGGAGGAAGGAGGGGAGGGAAAAA
This sequence comes from Eopsaltria australis, assembly GCA_034509425.1. NCBI lineage: Eukaryota > Metazoa > Chordata > Aves > Passeriformes > Petroicidae > Eopsaltria > Eopsaltria australis. The sequence goes on along the minus strand of JAVTVJ010001682.1, from coordinate 331,082 downwards.
GGCAGCAGGTACCTCCAGCAAGGGGGCTGGAATTTGTTCCTCACTGACAGCCTGCTGATTGCTGTGATACCTTTGTGATTATCCAGCCAGCCATCAAACCCTGGCCCCTCTCTCACAGCACCCCAGTTCTGGTCGTGGCACAACCTTTATTTACACCTGGAGGGTCCCATTTACAGTAAAACACTGTTTTACCCACGGGGAATGTTCCTCCCCTTTCACTTCCACCTGAGCTGGATCTGTTTTCCGAAAGACCCACTTCAGGCCCAAGTTCCAGCTGCTTCACACAAAATAGGTCAAGGAACTTCCCCAGAACTCCTCCCTTTGTTACTCCACACATCAGGGGGAGTTAGGATGGATCTCAGGGAACGTTTCTTTCCCCAGAGGGTGCCGGGCACTGCCCACGCTCCCCAGGGAATGGGCACGGCCCCGAGGCTGCCAGAGCTCCAGGAGTGTTTGGACAGCGCTGCCAGGGATGCCCAGGGTGGGACTGTTGGGGGGTCTGTGCAGGGCCAGGGGCTGGACTGGATGATCCCTGTGGGATCCTTTCCACCCAGGATATTCTGGGATTCCATGATCTGCTGGGAGCTTATGGACCCCATCACCAACCCCTTCTCCTCCCCCCTCAGTGTGCCCTGGTCTTCTCTAAGTTGCAGACTCACACCAAGTCCTCTTGCACACACAGGTATCACCTTTCCTCCTCTGCCAGTGCCCCGGAGTGCCCAGGACCTGCTGGCTCAGGCATTGGCACCCCAACCTCCCCAAGGTGCTCAGCACTCGCTGTGCCAGCACCCAGTTGTTCTGCATGCCAAGAGCTGTCTGTACCAGCCTCTTGCTGAAGAGAAATGTGTTTTAAAAGCATCATTTATGGCAGCACAGGCAGGATCAGCTGTGCTCAGCAGGGAGGAACAGGGAGCCTCTTCCCAGATGGATCCATATGGACAGACACCATCCAGTGGCACTGAACCTCTGGGGACACCCTGCTGAGCTTTGGAGTGACTCAACAGTCCCCAGCCACTCCCCAGGCCATGGTCTGACTGGGTTTCCCAGGCTCAGTGGGGCCCCTCTGGAGCTCTGGCACCATCCCTGTGCCATCCCCGCGCTGCCAGGCTGAGCGCACACCCCAGAGCCGCCTGCCACGTCCCCTGCCACGCACACGCCACCTCCTGTCCCCATTTCCCCACGTCCTTGGGCTCTTCCAAGCCGAGGGACACAAAGCAAACAGTCCCCCGGGGAGGTGGCACCGTGTGCAGGGTCCAGGAGCCTCTGTGGACCACCTGCTCCTGCTTCCTCTGCTGGGGACAGCAGTGGGACACGGCGGTGGCACGGGGATTTCTGAATAAAGCCTCTCTCCTGGCACGGGCAGGAGCAGCCGAGGGACCTGTGCTCACACCTTGAGACCCTCTGCACACACACACTGCCCCCACCAGCACCACAAAGAAGTTCCCTGTCCCCGCTTTGCAGGGCTATTTTTCTAGAAGAAATACGTCTGTTTTATCTCTGAGAGGTGCTGCTAGCACGAGGACAGGGATAAAAAGTCCTCCTCCACCTAAAGCCTCCTTCACAGATGATTTGCTTTGTCATGGCACTTAAATACCCGCGCAGCAGCCACGGATGGAGAACGAGAGCAGATCTGGGCAGGAACAGGGAAACTTCACAGCAATACCTGCACGTCTTAAAAAAATAAATCTTCTTTTCCTGGTAGCGATGCCAGCCCAGGCCAAAGCATGAAACACCAACAAATTCATCTCCATTCCCTGGTGAGCGCTGCCGGAGCTTGCTCCATTTTGGGTCAGCCCAGGCAGCTTCAAATTACACCGCCTCTGATCTGCTGCAGGGGAACACCGGCTCGCCAGGGCACAAAGCAGCAGAAAGGGGGAAAAAACACACATTCAGGCTGTCAAACCCGGGATCAGCGAGGTACCAGGGAATGGTTTGGGTTGGAAAGGCCCTCCAGGATCACCTCGTTCCATCCCCCAGCCACGGGCAGGGATGCTTCCCGCTGTGGAGGTGACCCAGGGCCAGTGAGGTGTCAGCAAAGGGGGACGGAGCAGCCGCACATCCCGGGATGTCCCCGCTGTCCCCGGCCAAGCCCCGAGGCGGCAGCGATGGAGAACAAAGAGCGGGGCTGGCGGCTGCCAGCGGCGCAGCTCCGGCGGATCGGGCCCTGGAGCACCGCAGCTCCGGCTCCTCCCGGGCGCGGAGGGACAGCCCGGGACGCTGCCCTTCACCTGGGCCGACGGCGATGCCAGCTGCCCTTGGGGACACTGAGGGCTCTCCAAGGGCCGGAGGCCGGACAGGAGCCACCATCACCATCACCCTCACCCTCGGGCGGCGGGGCCGCCGGACACCAAGGGGCAGCGGCGGGCCCAGGGCGGGCAGGTGCGGTGGCGGTGCCGAGTGCCCGGCCCGGCGCTCACCTGCTCGGCGCCGTAGGCCGTGGCGAACTGCACGAACTCCTCCACGCGCACGAAGCCATCGCCGTCGCGGTCCAGGGCGTCGAAGACCGGGCGGAGGCGCGGCTCCTCCTCAGGCGGGGGCTCGGCGGGGCCCCCCGGGCCCGGGCTGCCCCCGGCCTCCCCCGGGCACCAGGGCGGCGGCTCCGCGCCGGGAGCGGCGGGATCAAGTGTCCAGAGGTCCAGATCCAGCTCCGGCTCCGGGTCCAGGTCGTGCTCCGGTTCCAGCTCCAGCTCCGGCTCCGGTTCCAGCTCCGGCTCTGGTTCCAGGTCCAGCTCCGGTTCCCGTTCCAAGTTCAGGTCCGGCTCCGGTTCCGGTTGCAGCTCCGGCTCGGGCCCCGGTCCCGGCCCCCGGGGCAGCGGGGGCTCGGTCCCAGGCGGACGCGGCTCCATCTTCACCGCCGGCGCTGCGCGCCCGCCGCCGCCCGCCCCGGGCCATGCCCCGCGGCCATGCCCCGCTCACCTCGGGGCGGTGCCGGTGCCGGTGCGGTCCCCGCGGCACTCACGGCTTTGTGCGAGGAGCGCCGGCCCCGCCCGCCGACACCGGGGGCGGCCCCGCCGGTCCCGCCCCGCCCGGGGAGCGGCGGATCCGAGCGCCGAGGCCGCGGGTCCTGCCCGGGACCGGGGGCTGGGGGAGGCGGCAGCGGCGCCGAGAAACAACTGCGCCGCCCGGCCGCCCGCGCCGCCGCTGCGGGGCCGCCCGCGGAGGAGCGGCAGATCCAGCCCGGCCGCCGCCGCAGTAGCCGGGGCGGTGACGTCACTCGCCTGCCGGTGCGCCCCGCCCCTCCGCAGCGCGAGCCCGTGCCGAGGCCACGCCCCCCCCGGCTCGCGCGCCCTGGGGGCGGGGCCGGCGGGGAGGGGCGGGGCCAGGCGGCGCGCGAGCACGTGGGAGCGGGGGCACTGCGAGTGGGGACCCCCAAATCCCCTGCTGAGAAACCGCGTGCGGGACCCCGAACCCAAACCATGTGCGGGACCCCGAACCCAAACCATGGTCTGGGACCCCAAACCCAAACCATGCTCCAGGACCCCGAACCCAAACCATGGTCTGGGACCCCAAACCCAAACCATGTGCGGGACCCCGAACCCAAACCATGGTCTGCGACCCCGAACCCAAGCCATGGTCTGCGACCCCAAACCAAACAACGTCCGGGACCCCAAACCCAAACCATGGTCTGGGACCCCGAACCCAAACCACGCTCCAGGACCTCAAACCCAAACCATGGTCTGGGACCCCAAACCAAACAACGTCCGGGACCTCAAACCCAAACCACGCTCCTGGACCCTGAACCCAAACCATGCTCCAGGACCCCAAACCCGAACCATGATCTGGAACCCCAAACTCCTGTGTGGGGCAGCCATGCAACAGAACTGCCCAACTGCTCCAGGTCTGAACTGTGCACCAGACCCCCAAATCCCTCCAGGTATGATACCCCAGCCCCCGTGGTGCAGCACTGTGCGCCGGGATCCCTGAACTGCTCCGGGGGGGAACTGAGCACCGGGACACCCTGGGACCACGTCAATGAGTTCATGAATGCCCGTGTTTAGGGCTCACAGGCTGCAGGCTCCGTGCACCCGCAGTTCCTGCTGGAGCACCGGGATGACCCCGCTAACACACCCATGAGCCGGCCGAGCGGGTGGAATTACAGCCCCTGGGTATAATTAGCAGCAAACTTGATGAGCAAGAGCATCCCTGGCCCCAGTGACCCTGCTCAGGCCATGGACGTGTGTGACATCTCAGGATCAGCCTGGTTTGGCCCCAGCACACGCAGCCCCAAGAGCCAGAGTTCAGCAGCATCCCTAGAGAGGATGTCACCCATGTCCAGTCAGTCCAGCACTGGGAAGGATGGAAACTTCCACTCCAAATCCTCTTCCTCATCACTGCACATTCCTAAAGGTGAGCAGGGCAGGAGGGGGCTGCTTTGTCTGTGCCATAGGGGGAAGCACAGCTCCCTGACACCTGCCTGAGCCACTCCCTGCAAAATGCCCTGGGCAATACAATTCCCAGTTTCCAGACAGCTGGAGCAGGCAGGGTTCCTGTGTGGATGGGGCTGCCAGGGGAACAAGGTGCCTGCAGGGCTGGAGGTGCCAGCCTGATGATGTGAGTGGAGCTCTGCATCCCTGGAAGGGTTCCTGCAGCTCCAGGCCATGCTGAGGCTGGGCCCGGAGCTCTGTGCTTCCCCGGGTGCTGGAGGCACCAGGCCGAGCTCAGCTCCCTCTTCCTGGGGTGCCACAGAGCCAGGAAGGCTCCCACAGTGCCCAAGTCACCTGGACACAGTTAAACAAGAAACACTTGCAGCCTCCCAGAACAGGGACACAGGTCAGAGACACGGCTGCAGCTGGGCAGAAGGACCAACACACATCACACAGGTACCTTCTCCAGGAGAAAACACATCCTGTAATCCAGGAAGAGGAATGCTGCGGCTGAAGCCAAATCCCAGGAGCCTGGGCAAAGGACAGGGCCCAGATCCCAGCCCAAGCACTTTATCCCCATCCCCCTGAAGGGCTGAGCCTCTCACCAAAGCCCCCAGCATCTCCCCACCACCTCTGCTGCTGGAACCACCTTCCCAGAGCCACTGGGGCTGAGCAGGTAGAGGTCTCCAAGCCCTGTGGGCCTGGGGCACCACAGAGCCAAGGACTGAGGCCACACAAGGCTCTGCTATTGGGAGCAGTGGTTTTCCCCCTCCCTCGGGGGCCAGTTTGGCCCATCAGGACCAGTCAGCTGGGCAGGGCACTGGTGCTCATGCAGCAGAGAGGCATCACTGCTCAGGGTGCAAGTTCTTTATTTGTGGCCTGGAGGAAGGAGCAAAACCTGGCAAGTCTACAATCAAGTAGGAAACATGATTAAGTGGGAGAACAAGCTTCATGGAATTCAGGGTGAGCCTAAAACCTGACAGCAGCAGCAGGAGGGTGCACAGGAGCAGTGTGTGTCCCCTGGGGCACTGGCACCAGGGACGGGGCTGCCTCTGGCAGTGCCATCCGTGCAGCCCCGCTGTGGCTCCTGCAGCCCAGCAGGACAGGACTGGATTCCAGCTCCAGCCCTTCCTTTACCCTCAGACTGAGTGTCTGGGAGGAGACAGCGTGACACTGGTGTGACAGACAGACCCCTGGACAACCGCAGTTCTGCAGTGCAGAGCCAGGCCTGGGGGATGTGCCCTCACACCACCTCTGCTCCCGGGAGAGGAGCATCCCAGTGACACCCATGGCAGCGCCCCAGGGCCACCATCCCACCCAGGACCCCCAGGTCACTTCCCCCTGCCAGGGTTTCCCCTCCAAGAGCTGCCAAGGCAGAACTGGGCCCACCACATTGGGTGACCCCGACCCCAGGTGGGCTGAGCTGCTCCCCCTCCTAAAAAGGAGCTGCTGCTGCGGGTTTCGGGCAGTTCTCAGGCTAAGACAGGGGACAGGGGAGGAAAAGGATGGATATCCATGGGTGGCACTGCTTGGGGCTTGGGAAAGGCCAGGAGAGCAGCTTGCAGGGAGCCACAAAGGGACAGTGACCATCCCAGCCTTCCACACTATCCCTGCACAGCCACACCAGCTCAGAAGGCAGCAATGGCACAGGATGGGGGTGGGTACCCCCAGAGCTCTGTCCCCCAGGCAGACACAGGACTGGCAGTGTCACCACCACCAGTGGCCAAGGAGAGGCTGTGGCTGTGGGCAGTGGCTCTGGGAGATGACCCCTGTGGTGTCCCAGGTCACATCTGTCCATCGGTCAGTCCCAGGCTGTCCATCAGCAGGGTTGGTTTGCTCCTGCAGCCCAGACATCTGCAAGAGAGGGTGGAGGTGGGGACAGAGCCCTGCTGGGGCCTGCCCAGCTCCTGGAGGCTGCCAGGTGGGACACAGGCAGGGAGGGAAGGAAGGCAGGGGATCCCTTCCCTGTCAGGGCGCAAGGAAGAGGCTCTTGGGACTCTTTGTGCTCAATCCTGCTGCTGGGGCACAGAAAATGGGCATCATGATGCTTTGGGGGAATTTCAGAGCTGTCTGGACAGGCATCCAAGAGACATCATGTCTCAGAGGGAAAATCCAACAAGTTCTGCTCTTCTCAAGTCATCCCTAGGACTGTCTGTGAGGACGCTGTACCCACTGCTATGGCAGCAATGCCCCCGGAGAATCATGGTTAAGAATCATAATTTAAGTTGGAAATGCTCTCTCAGAACATCAAATCCAACCATTTCCCCAGCACTGCCAAGGCCACCTCTAACCCATGTCCCCAAGTGCCACATCCACACAGCTTTTAAATCCCTCCAGGGATGGGGATTCCACCACTGCCCTGGGCAGTTGTGTCACTCCATGACCACCCTTTCCATGGAGGAATTTTCTTAATATCCAACCTAAACCTCCCCTGGCACAACTTGAGGCTGTTTCCTCTCCTCTTGTCCCTGTTCCCTGGAGCAGAGCCTGACCCCCCTGGCTGCCCCCTCCTGTCAGGGAGCTGTGCACAGCCACGAGATCCCCCCTGAGCCTCCTTTTCTCCAGGCTGAGCCTCCCCAGCTCCCTCAGCTGCTCCTCACGGGACCTGTGCCCCAGGGAACAGCAGGGTTTCCCTGAGGAGCCCTGCTCCAATCCCACGAGGGGGAAATGCAGTCACCTAGAGTTTAGCAGAGGAGGAGGCAATACCCAGCAAGGCAGAGAAGCTGTTGGGGGAGGTGAGCCAGCTGCCACCATCCACGACCAGGGTGGTGCCGGTGACGTAGGACGAGAGGGGGCTGGCCAGGTACAGGGTGCTGTGCGCGATCTCCGTCTTGTTCCCCGCGCGCTGCAGCGGGATCACGGAGAACTGGTCGGATTGCTCGGCAAATCTCCCACCTAAAAGGAGCAGGAAAGAGTCAGTTTGGACCATGGAAGGACTGTCCACCAGCACTGCTGGCCAGGCACTGCAGCACTGACCATGGGGCTGGCTGAGTGCTCCAGAGAACTGGAATGAGATCCTGGCACAGCCCTGGGATAAAAACCTGGGAAGATTTAAAGGAGGGGAGCTCAAGCCCAGCAGGGATTTTGTACTGACACAGCGAGCTCAAGACTGGACCTCAGAGAGCTTTACAACCACAGAATCATGGAATGGTTTGGGTTGGAAGGGACCTCTCCTTCGCACCCCCTGCCACAGCAGGGACACCTTCCACTGTCCCAGGCTGCTCCAAGCCCCAATGTCCAGCCTGGCCTTGGACAGTGCCAGGGATCCAGGGGCAGCCACAGCTTCTCTGGGCACAGCTTCTCCCCACCCTCACAGGGAACAATTCCTTCCCAATATCCCATCCATCCCTGCCCTCTGGCAGTGGAAAGCCATTCCCTGTGTCCTGTCCCTCTATTCCTTGCCCCAAGTCCCTCCCCTGGTGCCCCTTTAGGCCCTGGAAGGGGCTCTGAGCTCTCTCTGGCTCCAGAGCAGAGGGGCTCCAGCCCCTGGAGCATCTCCGTGGCCTCTGGAGCCCCTCTAAGAGCTCCAGGTCTTTCCCATCCTCTGGGGCTGCACGAGCACTCTGCTGATGGACTACAAGAGCCAGCCCCTCAGACAGGGCTGAGTTTTGGGGGAGCACGTTCCACTGGGGCATCAGAGAGCCCAAACAGCTGCCAAAGCAGTGCCCTGGGATGTACCAGGGATGTGGGAAGGGCTGTTCCCACAGAGCTGTGCCAGCCAAGCCACAGCATAGCCATGCCCAGCAGCAACCCCCCACGAGCTGTGTGGCACTGAGGGTCTCTCCCAGTCCCCTCCCAGGGGATGGCAGCAGGGCACTGCCATGGCAGGGCTGGGAGCCCAGGCAGGCTCACCCAGGCGTCGGAAGCCCTCGGTGCCCGAGATGGGCCCCGGGGCCAGGCTGTTCACACGGATGTTGTTGGGTCCCCACTCCACAGCGAGGTGACGGGTCATGGCATCTGGGAAGGGATTGCAACAGCAGTGAGAAACAGGGAGCAGAGCCATTCCAGCAGCTTCTTTTGAGGGGGAAAAACGCCACAGAAGAGTCTGGCTGAGAGCAAAGGGCCCTGGAGGGGAGAAGAGCCTCATCCCAAACTCAGACATACAGTAACCACATGGATTCACGCTCACCCCTCCCTAAGACATCTTCCCATCCCGGTATTTGGGAAGAAGTGGCTTCTTTCCTGGCCCCACGTGGCTCAGAGCCCCAGCAGGGTGTGTTGAGGTACCTATGGCAGCCTTGGCAGCCCCAGCGTGCACCTGCAGGGCCTGCCCACGGTAGCTCAGGGTGGCCGTGATGTTAACGATGACCCCGCCATGGTCCTGGGGAAGGAAAGGAGATGTGGAGTTAGGCAGGGAGCAGCACAAAGGGTCACAGAGGGCTCTGAGGGACAGGAGAGCTGGGCTAGGAGGGACAGTCACCCATGGGCACTGCCAGGCCATCACTGGGGCAGCTCTGCTGTGGGTGGGACAGAGGTGGGACAGCCAGGGCTGCCAGAGAGGTGGGACATGCAGGGTAGAAGGAAAGGCCAAGGGAAAGCAGCAGAGCTGGAAAAGGAGCAGGAAATCACAGCTTCTCCAGGTGGCAGAGCATGGAAAGGTGCTGCAACAGCCCAAAGCCCCAGGGCAAGGGACAGGAGGATTCCCAGTTCAGAGCTGGGATCCCTGGAAGGGAACAGAGTGGATCAATGCAGGGAGGCCCTGTGTGCTGCACTCCCCTGTGCCCTCTGCACTTCCCTGAATTCCCCAGAAGCACAGTGTGCTTTGACACTACCCCCTGCCTACCAGAGCCTCTCCTCAGATCCCCTGGCTCCATAGCACTTACCCGGAAATATTTCTCAAAGAGGACTTTGGAGGTGTTGAAGGTGCCCAAGGTGTCGATGTCTATCACTGTCTTGAAGGCGTTGAAGGACAGGGCACTGGCTGGGCACAGGAAGTTCCCTGCAGCACCTGAACCACAGGGACAGGCAGGACAGGGCTGGGACAGATGTCAGGGCCCTTCTGTGGCAGGGAGGGTGAGGGATAATGTCGGCATGCTGGAGAGCACATGGAGACAGCCCTGACAAGGGATAAACTGGAGGCTCTGGGTGCCCAGCAGCACAGCCAGCACGAGAGGAGCAGGGATGATCCACAGCCAGGCACACAGGGATGGCCATGTACCACACACAGACGTCTGCTCCCTCTGTGCTCCCAGGGATGCCTGTGCAGGAAAGCAGCCTGCCCAGCAGTGAGCCCAAATCCTCCCCCTGCCCTCTCCATCCGCACCATTAATGAGGATGTCAATCCTCTGGAACTCCTTCAGCGCCTCGTCCACGGCCGCTGCGATGGTCTGGGGCTGCCGGACGTCGATGGACAGGGGCAGGCACTGCTGCCCTGTGGCTGCCACCAGCTTTTTCGAGGCCTGCAAGAACAAAAAAGAGACTTGAGATTCTTCCTGGGACTCTCTCCTTCAGCAGAGGTTGGACCCAGGCTTGCATCAGGTGAGCAGGAACCTTGTATCAAAGTCAGGCAGGAGCCACATCCCTGTCAGCACATAGCCAACAGTGTGGGCAGGGCAGGGACCTGCCCAAACACAGCCAGCTCCAGCCTGGAGCCAGGGAAAGCTCCTGCATGTTGTATCCCAGCCACACTGGACACTGACTGGGCTGGCCACAGCTGGCTAACCCCAGTTACCTGCGTGGGCTGCCATGGACACAAGTCATCCCAGGCAACATCTCTGCAAGGCAAGTACAAAGGTTGGACCCCAGCAAGGCATTTCTGGCGTGAGCCCAAGCATAATTGCCCTTTAGATCCAAAAAGTCAATGGGCAAAAGGGCAAAGACAGAGCAGCCGGGTGCCAGGCTGTGAGACGGACCAGCTCTGCAGCTCAGGGTTTGTCACAAGCCTCCCCCGTGGCTCATTAAGAGTAAGATTTTCCCCAGCAAATTAAGCACAGGGGACACAGAAGCTCAGCAGCAACTCCACACAACACCTAGAGCTGCTCCAACTCCTGTTTTGGGCCCTGTGAGAGGTTTTGAGCCCCAACAATACACAGGTGCACGAGCAGCAGGAGCTCCAGATTCTGTGGCCTCAGAAGACTCTGACCCCTGAAGACTAAAAATCTGCTGAGCTTTGCAGCCTCTTCTGGCACGTGAACATGAGGGAGCGTGAAACGACAGCCAACCATACCTGCACCCTCCCCTCTGCCCCAAAACACAGGACAGCTGAGGCAACCCACCCCAAGCCACACAGCCCCTGGGCTCTGCTCTTACTCCACACTGAGGTTTAAGTGCAACCCTGGGCTCTGCCCTGCTGACAAACCTCCCTCACAACTCACTTCTGTCTCTCTGCCCCACAAAAAGCCATCGTGACTGTGAACAGCCCCTGTAGAGCAGCTTCCAGGTTAACTGAGCTGTGCTGGACGTGCGGTGGGTGCAGCCCCCCAAACCCGCACCCACCCTGCCCAGCAGCGCTGGAGCGCCCAGGGCTGGGAGACTGGGAGGCACTGGGAAGCCGTTCCTCCTATTGCACTATGCCAGGGCTCCCATCCCACCGGGAGAGCAGAGCGATTCCCAGGGCTCGCAGCTCTCCCGCTGGAGCCCGGACTCACCTCGGACACTCTCTGCAGGTTCCTGCTGGCAATGACGGTCCGGCAGCCGTGCCTGCGGGGAAGGGGCAGGTGAGAAGGGCCGGGCTCCTCAGCAGCACCTCGGGATCACCAGCAGTGCGGGTGTTCCTTGCAGGAATCGCTGCTGCTCCAGGCCCGCAGGACGGGGAGAGCCGGAGCCCTGCCCCGGGCTGGAACAGGGCAGCCCCCGAGCCTCCCTGAGGGCTCTGCCGCCTCACATGCCGGCTCTTCACGGCCTCGTACCGCAGCGGGGAAGGGGAAGAGAGGGGAAGGGAAGAGGATGAGGAAGAAAGTGAGGGAAAAGAAGGGAAGAGAGGGGGGAAAAGAAGAAGGAAAAGGGGAAATAAGAAGGCGAGGAGGGGCTGTCCCAGCGCAGGGGCTCCCGCACCTCATGAAGATCTCGGCGATGCGGAAGCCGATGCCGGAGCCGCCGCCGGTGATGAAGGCCACCTGGCCCCTGCGGGACAGAGGCACGGTGAGAGCCGGGCCCTGGGGAGGCGGCCCCGCGGGCCCCCGGAGCGGCGGGACTCACGCGAGCAGGTCGGGGCTGAGCAGGTGCCGGTACTGCGGCAGACACTCGTCCCCGTCCTCGTCCGGGGGCACCCGCGCGGCCATGGCGGCCTCGGCCATGGTGGGGCTGGATCCCAGCACTGCGCATGCGCGGCGCCGCCGCCGTCGCCCGGCAACGGGGACCGCTCCGGGACACAGCGACACCGAGCGGCCACGGCGGGAACTGCAGCGAGGGGACAGCGCCGGGCGAGCGGAGCCTTCCCAGAGCTCCCAGTGATCCCAGTGATCCCAATTATACCCCAGTTATACCCCAGTGACACCCCAGTGATCCCAGTGACACCCCAGTGACACCCCAGTGACACCCCAGGGATCCCGGTTATATCCCAGTGACACCCCAGGGATCCCAGTTATACCCCAGTGACACCCCAGTGACATCCCAGGGATCCCGGTTATACCCCAGTGACACCCCAGTGACATCCCAGTGATCCCAGTTATACCCCAGTGACATCCCAGAGATCCCAGTTATATCCCAGTGACACCCCAGTGACACCCCAGTGACACCCCAGGGATCCCGGTTATATCCCAGTGACACCCCAGTGACACCCCAGTGATCCCAGTTATACCCCAGTGACACCCCAGTGACACCCTAGGGATCCCAGTTATATCCCAGTGGCACCCCAGTGATCCCGATTATACCCCAGTGACATCCCAGTGCTCCCAGAGCTGTCCCAGTGCTTTCCGTAGTGTCCCTGTGCCTCCCAGCGCCACCCAGTGGTGTCTCCGTGCTTCACCGTGGTATCCCAGCACCTCTCAGCGGTGTCCCAGTGCCACCCAGCGGTGTCCCAGTGTCGCACGGAGCCCCCAGTTCCACAGCTCAGACCCCGCCCTGGTCTCCTCCAGGCACCTGCAGAGCTCCTGCAGCCCCCAGGCACAGCCCAGCGCTTCACAGGGCCTCCCAGTACGGTTCCAGTGCTCCCAGGGACATCCCAGGGGCTTCCCGAGCTTCCCGGTACTGCCTCAGTGCCCCAGGGACAGCCCAGTTCACCCCAGAGCTTTCCAGTATTGATCCAGTGCCCCCTAGGAACAGTCCATTGATATCCAGAGCTTCTCACAGTCTCCCAGTCCCACCCCAGTGCTCTCAGGGACATCCCAGAACGAGCCCAGTGCCACCCATGGGCATCCCACTGCCTCACAAAGCTTCCCAGTACTAACCAGAACCTTCCACGGATGGACCAGTGACAACCCAGAGCTTCCCAACCCAGCCCCAGTACTGCCCAGGGACAGCTCAGCGTCTTCCAGGGTTTCCCACTACCACTCCAGTGCCTCCCAGAGCTTCCCAGCATGACCCCAGTGCCCTCTGGGGACACTCCAGTGCCCTCCATGGATCACCCAGTGCCTCCCAGAGCCTTCCTGTGGCCCCCCAGTGCCCTCTGGAGACATCCCAGTGCCTCCCAGTACAACCCCAGGGTCCTCTGGGGACATCCGTGTGCCTCCCTGAGTCCCCCAGCGCTGTCCGGTGACATCCGAGGAAGGAGACCTGAGTCAGAGCTGGCGGCACCGGGGTTTATTTGGGACGGGAGTGCCCCCAGGCCGGGGCCGGCCCCTAGAGCCCGTAGATGTTGTCCCTGTCCCTGCTGTCCCAGGCCACCAGCTCATCCCGCTGGAACCAGAAGCCGATCTCCCGCTGGGCCGTCTCCACGGAGTCACTGGCATGGACCACGTTCCTGCGAGGGGACAGGGATGGGGACAGTGCCACTGCCGTGCGGTCCCGCCCCCCGCGGCCCTACCTGGTGATGTGCACGCTGAGGTCCCCCCGGATGGTCCCCACGGCGCTGCTGTCCCCAACCATGGCCCGCGCGCACCGCACCACGTTGTAGCCCTCCCACACCTGCGGGACAGGGACAGCTGAGCCCCGCGTCCCCGCGGCCCCCGGGACCCCCGAGCTGTCCCCTCACCATGGCCACCACCGGCCCCGAGGTCATGTAGGCGACGAGCGCGGGGTAGAAGGGCCTCAGCCGCAGCTGCTCGTAGTGCTGCTCCACGAGCCTCCGCTCCACCTGAGGCAGCGGCGGTGACAGTGACACCCGGGCAGCGTCCCCCGGCCACCCCCGCTCCCGGCACGGTTCCCTGCCCGGCCCGGGTACCTGGAGCAGCTTCATGGCCACCAGTTTGAAGCCGCGGCGCTCGAAGCGCTGGATGATGTCCCCCAGCAGCCGCCGCTGCACCGCGTCCGGCTTGGCCACCACCAGCGTCTTCTCCTGCAGCGCCGGGGGGGCTGCGAGGGACAGCGGGGCACTGTCACCACCGCGGGACACAGGAGCCCACCGGACACGGTGGCAGCAGGACCACAAGCTGTCCCCCCGGCACCACGGGTTGTACTCGGCCCCCGAGGCTGCCGATGGGAACCCGCTCCCATCCCATCCCATCCCATCCCATCCCATCCCATCCCATCCCATCCCATCCCATCCCATCCCATCCCATCCCATCCCATCCCATCCCATCCCTGTCCCCATCGCTGTTCCCGTCCCCATCCCATCTCGGAGCCTTGTCCCCTGGACAAGCTGTGCCTCTCAAGCTGGCGAGGTCGCAGGGGACGTGCCACAAAGCCCTGATGGGTGTTGGGGACACGTCCGTGGCCAGGAAATAGCCTTGTAAGCCAGGGATGTCCCTGCCTTGTCCCGGTGCTGGGGACTGTCCCCTGCCTGGCTCCAGGTCCTCCCCCCGCCCGGAGGGTCCCTGGTCACAGCTCTCCGCTGGTGGACAGGAAACTCGAGCACCGTGGGATGGCAGCGCCCGGCCCCGCTGTCACCCGTGGGACAGCAGGGTCTCACCCCGCCGCTGGCCCCCAAGGGACGGCGCATCCCGTCCGCTGCAGGGACAGAGGGGACAGGGAGGAGGGGAAGGGAGAGAGGACACTTCACTGCCAGTCCCAGGCTCCGGGGACCCGTCTCGGGCTGTCAGGCCGGGTGGCCCCAGTGCTGGCGGGGACAGAGCCAGAGCAAGTGACCCCAGTGAGTTCGTCCGCTCCCCCGGGCACTGCTGGACACGGCTCGGCTGTGCCAGGATCGTGCCCTGTCCTCCCAGGCCAGCACAGGGGTACCCCCAGCGCAGTCCTGGGGACACTGAACCCCTTGGGGCTTTCAGGGAGCGCCAGCTCCGGCCTCTGCCCCATCCCGGGGGGCACATGGGGCTGGGGACAGCAGAGCCCGGCAGCGACTCCTCCACAAAGGGGTGAAGGAGCCCGTGAGCCGCCACCCGGCCGGGATGGAGGCACCGGGGACACTGGGAGGGGATGGGACACCATGGGGACAGGATGGGAACAGGAGCCCTGAGGGGCAACACAGGCAAGGGACTGGGGACGGGATGGGGATGCGGACAGGGTCCCCAGGGGCAGGACGGGAATGAGGAAAGGGTCCCCAGGGGCAGGACAGGGAAGAGGCTAAAGGCCCCCAGGGATGGAAACCGGGTCCTCTGGAGCAGGAGTGGGGACAGGGTCCCCAGGGCAGGATGAGGGTGGGGACAGGATTCCCAGGAAAAGACAGGAACGGGGAGCGGGTCCCCAGGGCAGGATGAGGACGGGGACCAGGTCCCCCGGGGCAGGGCAGGGACGGGGCCGTGTCTCACCGGAGCCGTAGCAGCGGCGCCCGGGGGGGCTGAGCCCCGGCTGCCCCCGCGGGAGACTCCGGGCCAGGCAGCGCCCCAGGGAGCCCATGGCGGCCCCGGCGGCTCGGACCCGGGCTCGCTCGGTCTGCGAAGGCTTTAAGGGCCCGGCAGAGCCCGGGGACGGGTCAGGCTTCCGTCCCTCCCCTTAAAGCAGCCGCCGGGACATCCCGGGACGGAGCATCCTCCCCATGCAGAGCATTCCAGCACGGAGCATCCTGGCACGGAACAGCCCGGTTTGGAATCCCAAGCCCTGCCAGGGTGGGAGCACAGCCCACATCACCCATCCCGAGGGGAGCCAGACTCTGCCAGGAACCAAACTTCGTGCTTTGCCCTCGATTCAGCAAGCAAGGCTGAGCTGCGGCACAAGAGCGTCCCCAGCCCCGGGAGCAGCCAGGGCAGCGTCGCCCCTGTGGGGCACAGACCTGCCCTGGACACGGAGCAGATGCTGGGGAAGGGGTGTAAGGCCCTGGGGGCAGAGGAACTGCCCAGGTGGGAGCCCTTCTGATCACTTCTCCAAGCTCCATTCCAGACCCCAGGCTGGGAATCAGTCTTTACTGAGCTTCCCATGCATCCCGAACTCTAGAGACACCGCATGGGTGAGCAGCTTGACAAGTTCATAGAAAAGCCTGGTTGCTTTGAGCCTGCTTCCCAAATCTGTGCTGACTTGAAGGACTGAGGCACACACAGATACAAACAAGCTGAGGGCTGGGCTTGATCCCACCCTTTGTTCCCTCCCTGCCTCCCCAAGGCACAGGGAATGGGAGGACAGAACCCTTCAGAGCCTGGGGGGCTCTGGGGACCTGCTGTGCTCAGCACCAGGGCAGAAACACCTCGGTGGCTCCCCATGGGCAAATGGATTCCACAGGTTGTAGAAAAGAGACTTTCTGCCCCCAAACAAGGGGCTGGGCGTGGGGAAAGGCCCCTCTCCAGGGTTGCCAGGCCAAGGGGAATGGGACAGAAGAGTGGCAAAGCAGAAAGAGGTTTTAGGATAAGGGGTGGCAGATTGGAGCCTGAGCTTTGGCCACCTGGCAGCTGCTGGCATTGACCAAGGGAAAAACTTGTACTTTCACCCTCTGTCAAGCCAAGAAAGAGAAGCAGAATGAGCCTGGAGAGCTGTAAAGGGAGCCACAGCCAGAGGACTGGTGGAGGAGGTGGCAGCCAGCTTCCAGTGCCCCCCAGGGCAGCTCAGGGCAGGGCAGAGCTGCTGAGAGTGGCCAGGAACAGCTCAGGGCAGGGACAGGCTCCAGGGCCAGCTCTGGACTCTGCACTGGGTGTTCATGCAGCCAATTACCAGCAGGAACAACCAGGACTCCAAAGTTTCATGTGGAGACAGTGGCACTCCAAGTGTTACTGCAGGTGTGGCTGGCAGGGAGTGGGGCAAGGCTGGGGACAGATCATCACCCACCTCTTCCCCTCCGAGGCAGCTCAGCCCTCACCTGCACAGGCTGGAGCAGCTGAGGCACATCCTGGCTCCAGGGCAGGGAGCCCAAACATCCAGCTGGTGCCAGTTCAGAGCCTGGACGCAGGGATTGCAGAGATTATCCAAACAGCTCCCAGTGACAAACGTGCACAGGGAAGGGCTTTGTCCCCAGAACTGAACCAGAGGAACCACGGAGTCAATGCTGCCACACTCCAGCTCATCCCCCACACCTCCCAGCAGCCACATCACATCCACATCTCCAAACATTCCCAGATCAGGAGTGCTTCCTTCCCAGTGCCTGGTGTTCCCACCACTGCAGCTGCCCACTTACCACAGAGAATTAAGGCTGATTTCATGGAGTCATGGAATGGTTTGGGCTGGAAGGGAGCTTAAAACTCATTCCATTCCACCCCCTGCCATGGGCAGGGACACCTTCCACTATCCCAGGCTGCTCCAAGCCCCAATGTCCAGCCTGGCCTTGGGCACTGCCAGGGATCCAGAGGCAGCCACAGCTTCTCTGGGCACCCTGTGCCAGGGCCTCCCCACCCTGCCAGGGAACAATTCCTTCCCAATATCCCATCCAGCCCTGTCCTCATTCAGCCTAAGGCCATTCCTCCATCTCCTGCCATTCCTTGCCCTTGTGAGAAGTTCCTCTCAAATTTAATCTATAAAATATAAAAATTAAGACTGATCCAATACTGCTTCCTGACCAGAGACCTCAGGGAAAAGAAATCCTTCCCAGTTGCATGATCAGAGCTCCACAAACCCCAGTCTGGTCCTGCTTGCCTGGTGTCTGGGATTCTACCAGACAGATGCCACTGCTGGGTCACTGGCCAGAGGGTGAACTTCAGCTCCAGACTCCCTAGGAATGTGAATTTCTTCCTGCAGGCACTTCATGATCAATTCAAACAGTGTCCTGAAGGGAATGAATGGATCACCACATGACAGAAAACACAGGAGGAAAACAATGAGGAGACAGCAGAGGGAGAAGCCACCACTGATCTGCACCTTCCAGGAGCTGCTGGACTTGTGGGGATCCTCGTTGGCTGCTCCTTGCTCCTGGATCCTGGGAAAAGCTGTGGATCACTGTGTGTTCATTTACAGAATGACCCAGAGGGAAACTAAGCCAGCCCCGAGCTATTTAAAACAACAAAGTAAGCACTTTATTCCCATTAAGCATGTTGTTTTAGTATCACAATGGAATGATGAGAAAACGTTTAAAAAAAAACCCAAAAAAAGTCTCTAAATCCCCGCCAACATCGGGGAGGTTTTCAAGGCAATTTAAAAACAAAGGGAGTGACAGAAGTGCCAAACCAGTCCCAACGTCAGGAGACTCCTCCTCCGAGAGCTGGGCAGGGCAGGAAGGTGGAATGACACGAAGGTACGAATGTCTGAAGTGGTCTTTGGCGCTTCTGCCTCGTGTTTGATACGGACATTATCTCTCCAGACACCTCCAGATGCAACAAAGTGCTACAGGAGCAGAGGGAAAGCCCCGGGAGAGGGATTTCCCGACAGTCGGGATGCCCCGGGGGTGGGCATTAAGACACATCCTGCCGGCTCCAGCTGCGGCCTCGGGCTGGGCAGGGAGAACTCAAAGGAAGCGGTGGAGCGCGGTGAATCCAGGGCGTGGCCAGGGGCAGGAGCCCGGCCGGCAGCGCCGGCACAGCCCGGGAGGAGAGGGGGCGGTGGCAAACCCAAACACGGATCCGGGCCCTGGGGAAGGGCAGCAGTCCAGTGCAGTCACTATAACTTCACAGTGCCGGGGGGCAGGCTGTCGTTGCACAGTCTGTAATAGCGCAGGTCGTTCACCAGCCTGTGCACGTTCTGTGTGAACGAGGGCAGGTCCTGCAAGGGAAACAACAGCTGTGAATGAGGAGAGAACAACTGCTGGGACTGACGGCGGGCAACAGAGAGGGACAGACACACAGTGGGTGTTCACACATGAACAGATCCATCCTGACACAGTCTGAGCCCAGGGAACTCCAGTTTCTGCAGCAGAAGTGGTTTCAGAGCTGACTGCTGGGATCCAGGCTCTGCTCCCATCTCCGGCTTCTCATCGTGCAGTGAGGCTCCAGAGGAAGAGTCATGGGATCTCAGGCTGCTCTGGGCTGGGAAGGACCTTCAATCTCATCCAGTTCCACCCGCTGCCATGGGCAGGGACACCTTCCACCGTCCCAGGCTGCTCCAAGCCCTGTCCAACCTGGCCTTGGGCACTGCCAGGGATCCAGGGGCAGCCACAGCTTCTCTGGGCACCCTGTGCCAGGGCCTGCCCACCCTCACAGCGAACAATTCCTTCCCAATATCCCATCTAATCTTTTCCTCTGGCAGTGGGAAGCCATTCCCTGTGTCCTGTCCCTCCATCCCTTGTCCCCAGTCCCTCTCCAGCTCTCCTGGAGCCCCTTGAGGCCCTGGAAGGGGCTCTGAGCTCCCCCTGGAGCCTTCTCCTGTCCAGGTGAACACCCCCAGCTCTCCCAGCCTGGCTCCATGGCCAGATGTAGCACTGACTCCTTGCTGCTCTCCTGCCAAGGCTCCTGGGTGTCACACACTCCCTAACAAGGGCTGATATTCCTGATGAGCAGTTGCCTTCCAGAGCCAAGCAATTCCCCCAGGGCTCCATTCCTACCCTCACCCTTGGTCTCAAATCCCCATCCCCTCCCTCAGGACAGGGAGCACTCAATGGACAACCCCCAATAAACGGAGCCACCACCTGCTGCTCTGCCATGATATTCCACACATTTCCTTCCCACACATGAGGGGGTTGCAGGAATTGTGAGCCTTTGCAGGTACCCTGCTGCTGCCCTTACTGTAACCCCCAAACATCTGGCAAGCAGCTGGAGCAAGATTTAGGCAAGGACCCTGGAACATGTCAGCCTACTCGAATGAAAACTTTCTCCACACATCCCCTGACTCCCACAGCACCCTGCAGCCTGAGGGATGAGATGGCAGCTCTGCTACCTGCAGTGAGAAACCCTTGCCTGGGGACTGAGCACAGGAGCGTTGGGAACAAAGGCACTGCCTGGAGACATCCCCAGCTGCCAGCAGCGTGTTACACCCTGGGAACACCACAGTGCTGCAGCTCCCCTCCTTACCCTGTCCATTTTGAAATTCCTCCCCAGCACGTTCTTCTGGTTGGAGTCCACGCCGTCACAGCTGGCCAGGAACTCGGGCAGGAAGGCGGAGTAGAAGCCATCAAAGTCCACCGAGGCCATGTTGTAGGTGGCGATGCCGATCTCCTCCTGCAGCAGGTCATGGGACTTGTGCACCAGCACCTGCAGCAGCACGTTCACAAACTGGAACAGCATCGTGGTCCTGAAGATCTTCTGCACAGGGAGAGGGGCACGGGGTTAGGGGACTTCACTCCTCCCACAGGAGGACAAATCCAGCCAAGGACAGAGCAGCCACAGCTTCTGAAAGCTGGTGAGCACTGAGATGATTTTCTAAGCCAAACCAGATCAAAAATGGCTAAAATAAGCTCAATTAGTATTGCTTGAAAGTTAACATTGAATTTGGCCACACTTACCTCATGGGGTGGGGCTTCAGGGACACCTTAGAGCCCCTCCCAGGGCCTAAAGGGGCTCCAGGAGAGCTGGAGAGGGACTGGGGACAAGGGATGGAGGGACAGGACACAGGGAATGGCTTCCCACTGCCACAGGGCAGGGATAGATGGGATATTGGGAAGAAATCCTTCCCTGGGAGGGTGGGGAGGCCCTGGCACAGGGTGCCCAGAGAAGCTGTGGCTGCCCCTGGATCCCTGGCAGTGTCCAAGGCCAGGTTGGATGGAGCTTGGAGCAGCCTGGGATAGCAGAAGGTGTCCCTGCCCATGGCAAGGGGGTAAAAATAAACAGCTTTACAATCTCTTCCAGCCCAAACCATTCCATGATTCCATGCTCTGACCCAAGTTTTAAGCATTGGCAAAGCCACCAGCATCCAGTCCCACTCCAATTCCAACCAGGTGTGCCCTGCACAGAGCTTCTGAGAGCCAGGGAACGTGGCAGATGCCTGAAAGGAAAGAGTGGTCAGGCACTGGCTCAGCTGCCCCAGGCACCTGTGAACACAGAGTGCCCTTCAGGTGTGACCACAGATGAGAAACTGAAAGCTCAGCTTTCCCAGGCTGGCCAGATTCCCTGGATTCCAGATTTAATCCCTCATGGCAGCAGCTAACAAGGGCAGGTGACAGGGTCTGGAGGATGGCTCCAAACAGATGGAGACTCCCATGTGGCAGTGACCTTGGACTGGATACCTGCTGCTGCCCAGCTGGGAATGCTGGAGGCACTCACTGTCTCACTGATGATCCCAATTCCTACTCCCCCAGACAAACCTCACTGTCACTGTGTGTTCTCTGCTTTTCCTCACTGCCAGAGGAGGGAACACATGGGAGGAGCTGGGATTCCTCCCATTCCCAGTTCCCAGGATCAGGGGGGTGCTAACCCCATCCCAACCACCCAAAGGCTGCTGCACAAAACCCCTCAAATCCTGACCTGGATTTCTGAGTAGTTTCAAACCAGTCCCAGGACAGCTCCCACCTCCCTGCATGCCCAGAGAGCTCAGGCTCAGGTGGGACCCACCTTGTGGTACAGCTTCTGCTTCGTGTTCAGCGTCTCCAGGTAGAAGAGGTTCTGCTTGAACAGGTGAATGTCAGGCTGCAGGAAGGACTGGCCAAACGCCTGGGAACAAAGCACATTTGGAGGAAGGGGATGGAGACCATCACAAACACCAGACCTGCCAGGCAGACAGCAGCATTTTCAGCCTGGCACCAGGACAAACCCCTGGGAGCCTCAGTGCAGCAAACTAACAGGAGACAGGCAGTGTTCAAACCACCTGTGCTGCCACCAGATCCATGGGAATGACGTTCTGGTGGGAACATGGGCATGTCCCTGCAGAGCAGCTGCTGAGCTGGGCCCACTGGGAACAGGCAGGCCAGGCTGGCCCTGGAGAGGGCCAGGGATGCTGAGCCCAGCTCCCTGGGCAGGCAGGCTGCTCAGGAAGGGCAGGGCTGTTCCTCAGGGATGTCACCTGAGGCACCACAGCAGGGGGAACAAACCAGGACAGCCCAGGGTGGGCCCTCAGTCCCAGCCAGGAGCCCAAGCAGACGTCACTGCCCTGATTTAGGGTTTGGAGAAGGGCTCTGGGAGCCTGTGCAGTGAAGAGCCCAGAACAAAACCTGCTGTGCCCTGAGCTGGTGGGGCAGGGCTGCACAGTGTGTGATCAAACACCTCTTCCACCCTGAACACCCCCGAACCACAGTACAGGGGATGGAGGTGGATGAGCTCAGCTCTGGACAGAGACAGGCAGCAGGATTTCGACAGTTCCTCTTCAAGGCATTGTGAACAGAAGAGTTTATTCTCCCACATGACCCATTTATTGTCAAATGGACAAAAATGGCCCAGATCCCATCAAGACTGAGCCAGTTCTGACCTTAGATCCCAGGTGGAAACCAGCACACAAACTAATTAATATTCCCCACACAAAGCACTGGCTGTGGGGACACCTAGAGAACACTAAGAGTTTTGGATCAGAGCAACAAGAGCCAAGGAGTAAAACAAGCAGTGCAGTATTGTCACCCAGCCTGAGCTGGGATTATTACATAAATATCATCCAGACTGAGGCATTCAGGTGAGTTTGGAAGTGGTACACAGCTACAGGTGAAAGAGATGCTTGGACAGCCCTGCACAGGGACCAGCCTGAGTTTCATCCACACCAAAAGGTGGCAGGAGAAGGGAAGGCTAGAGAGAAACATGACCCAGTTTATGTCAGTGCAGAGCTCACTCTCCACATGTGCACCAGAGGGGACCCAGTTTCTCCAGGCATGAAAATTTCTCAGAGTCCTCCCACCTGCAGTCTGAGGTGATCTAGGAATTGCAAGGGAACTCATCTGGCCAGCTCTGACTGAAGCAACACATGGAGCAGTCTGTTATTCTTAGAAATTCCAATTTCCCAACCTGAGAAGGTGGGAGCTGGCTCTGTGCACTCACTGTCCCTGCATTCCAGGGCCTAAAGGGGCTCCAGGAGAGCTGGAGAGGAACTTAGGACAAGGGATGGAGTGAGAGCACAAGGGGGAATGGCTTCCCACTGCCAGAGGGCAGGGATAGATGGGATATTGGGAAGAAATCCTTCCCTGTGAGGGTGGGGAGGCCCTGGCACAGGGTGCCCAGAGAAGCTGTGGCTGCCCCTGGATCCCTGGTAGTGTCCAAGGCCAGGTTGGACACTGGGGTTTGGACCAACCTGGGATAGTGGAAGGAGTCCTTGGCCATGGCAGGGCATGGGACAGGATAATTTTTAAGGTCCCTTTCCATCCAAAGCATTCCATAATTCTCTGTTCCCCAGGCCAAAGCCTGTTGGGTGTCACCCCACTGACCCTTCCCTAGCAGGTCCTGAGACACAGCACAGAACAAATCCATGGAAACCAAAGGGCACTCAGGAAAACTTTCCTGAACTGACAGCTCTCCCCAGTGCCAATCACAACACTCAGAATTAAATGGGTCAGGGGCAGTAATGTATTTTTATTGCAGGATGAGGCTTGCAAAGGAATTAACATTCCTTCCTCATGCCTGCATGCTCTGTGCCTCGTGAGCTCAGCAGCTGGGTCACTCCTCAGAAACTTTCATTTTCAGCAGCTCCTGGAAGCAAAACCTCACTCAAGACTCATCTAAACCCATCACCCACATGTGCTCATGTGGGACCCTCACAGGAACAAAGACACTGAGGGGCTGGAGCATGTCCAGGGAAGGGAACAGAGCTGGGGAAGGGGCTGGAGCACCAGGAGCAGCTGAGGGAGCTGGAAAGGGGCTCAGCCTGGAGAAAAGGAGGCTCAGAGGGGACCTGGTGGCTCTGCACAACTCCCTGACAGGAGGGGGCAGCCGGGGGGGTTTGGGCTCTGCTCCCAGAGGAAACGGCCTCAAGTTGAGCTAGGGGAGGTTTAGGTTGGATATTGGGAATATTCCTTCATGGAAAGGGTGCTCAGGCAGTGGCACAGCTGCCCTGGGCAGTGATGGAGTCTCCACCCCTTGAAGGGATTTCAAAGCTGTGTGGGTGTGGCACCTGGGGACATGGGTCAGTGGTGGCCTTGGCAGTGCTGAGGGAATGGCTGGACTCAGTCTCAGAGGGCTTTTCCAACTTAATGATTCTGTGATTCCCTGTTTAATCCAGTGCCCCAGGCAGCGTGTGCTCCCCTGCAGGACAGGTTCTGGGCAGTGGGTGAGGTACCTGCATGATGGCACTGAACTGGGCTTCATTCTCCATCTGTTCTTCTGCCACTCCCCTCTGGACACTGGCCAGCACACTGGACTTGAAGAAGTACCTCCAGTTGTGGTGCAGCACCCGGAAGAGCAGCTCAAACAGCTCTGCTTTCACATCAGGGGATGAGCGCTGGCAGGAGAGGGGACAGAGCTCAGAGCAGCTCCTCTGCTGGGATCCCACCCCAATCCCTGGATCCCACCCACCCACTGCTGTGCAGCCAAGCACCAAAGCATTTCTCCTCAGGGAGCACCAAACCCAGCAGCTGTAGCATCATGCAGAAAACACATCACTGAATCTGAGCTGTACCTCCTGCTTTGACCACCTCCCTCATTTTAGCTTCCCTTGAAATTCCTGACAAAATCCCCCACCTACACTGCTTCCAATCCCACTGACTACTCCCCCACAGGGTGTTTTCCCTGCACACTTGCAGCTCTTGGAAAGCCAAAGCTTCACTGCTGCCATCCCCCAGCAATCCCATCCCTTCCCTTCCCTTCCCTTCCCTTCCCTTCCCTTCCCTTCCCTTCCCTTCCCTTCCCTTCCCTTCCCTTCCCTTCCCTTCCCTTCCCTTCCCAAACCCATTCCCCATTCCCCATTCCCCATTCCCTGCCCTACCTCTGCAATGATGGGATACACCTGCTCCATGCACAGCGAGATCACACTGGGCAGGAAGGGTTTGAACACCTGGCCTGGCTCCTGCACCACCACCTGCAGGATCTTCAGGAACTTCTCCACCACCCGGCAGCCGGTGCTGCCCTCGTGGAGGATGCTCTCTGCCAGCTGCTCCCTGGGACACAAACAGGCATTAGGAACATCCCCAGAGATCTGTAGGCTCACCTGGTTTACTGCAAAACAGGTGATGCCTTTCAAATGCTCAGTTAATAGTGGCCAAGTCTCCACAGAAGGGAGGGAGGTTGTGACTGAGGGCTGACAGACCCCCCTCCCCAACAAAAAAATGAGTGAAGGGACACTCAGACCTTGGGCAGGAGCTAAGGGGGAATGTGAGAGCCCAGCTCAACACCCCACACTGCCAGACAGTCTGTGGGAGAGCTGGAATTGCACAATGGAAGGTATGACTGATGAGCATGCACTGGGTCTCTCCAGACTCAGAAGTGTTTTCCTCAGATACAGCCCAGGATGTGACAGAAGTCTCGCCACAAAAGCTGGAAACAGCCCCCTTCAAGGACAGAGAGCCACTGGCTGAGCAGCTCCTAAGATAAACCATCCTGAGGGGTAAGGAAGAAGTGCCCAGTGTGGGGCAGTACCTGGTGAACATGTTCAGGAAAGTCTGTATGATCTGCTCAGCAAAAGGCACTCCCATCTGCACCCTCAGGCCCTGGAACAGGGTGAGGAAGAAGCTCAGCATCTCATCTGTCACATCTAAGAGAAGAGAAAAGCAAAAAGAGCATGTAAAGGAAACGTCCCAGTGCATCAGCAAGTCTTTTATGTTTAAGTCTGAAGTTTGCTCCTCCTGTTCAGGGAACTCAATTTACTCTTGGGAATTCAGCAGCAGGGTTGTCTGAGAAACTGGAACCCTCAGCTGGTTACTACAGCGCTTCAGGATTGTTCATCCCCTTCCGAAAGCTGCCAGGGATGACAAGTACAGGCAGCACCAACTCCTCAGAACAAGCACAACCCTGCCAGCAAGGCCTCAGTGTGCTCAGAGTGCTGGAAGAAAGCTCAGGGGCAGCTCCAGGCCCATCTGCAGTTCTCACTGCTCGTACAGGGTTAACAGGAAACATCAGGAAATCCAAAACATCCACACAGCTTGGGGTGGAGGAGACAGAATCCAGCTTGTCTTTTTGGCAGGAGCTGAGAAGACCCTTCTGTCTTCAGAAGTGAGCACGTGGTGATGCAGTGAGCTGAGCAGCACCCAGCTGATCCTTCACCCATCCCAAAAAAGACTGGATAACCAAACTGGAGCTGCTCAACTCCTTCATCACACAGCCTTTGGTAGCCAATAAATTGTAACTGATGAGGCTGCCAGCCTGTTCTGAAGACAACAGCTCCCTGGAATCACAGCATCTTTGTGCTGCCCTGGATCCTCTGCATTTCACTTCAAGCCCCACCCCTGAGAAAATCCCACCCAGCTCCAAAGGGAACAGGAGGAAGCATCCTGATGTGACACAAAATGTGAGCTGCTGGCCAGAAGGCTGCCAAGGGACAGCCCTGGTTCCATCTCAGGGAAAAAGATCCCCAAATCCCACACCATCCGACCCAATCTGATGACACCTATTCCTCTTTGTGTTCAAGCTGCTGCAGAGAATGTAAATGGAAAATACAGCCAGAGAGGGTATTTTAAAGCTTTTTTATTTGTGCTCAGGACCAGCTCCTCTTTGAAACTGTGCCAGCCCTGCCTGGATCCTGGCTGGCAGGGATGTCCCTTCCCTGCTGTGGCTCAGCCCAGCTCTCCCAGCACACCCAGGCTCAGCAAACCCACACACTCCACACCCACACCACAACTCTGTGCTGCTGCTCTGGGTGTCACCAGGAGCTCAGAAAGCTACTCACAGCATGAGCCCTGGCCTGAGGTTATACCTGACTGATGAATGAAAGCTGGGAAGAGGGCTAGTGAGACCTGCACGGATTCTTGCAGCGACTGATAACAGATCTGCCGGGACTTGGTGGATTCTCCAGAGATACTTTCTACAATATCTTCCAGAACGCTCAGTGTCTGGTGGATGATCACTTTGGCTGCAAAACAAGAGGGGTGATGCTTCTTGCATGGGCCAAAACTGCTCACAGGTAAGGGGAAGAGAAATTAAGCTCACACACAGAGTAATTAAAACAACTGACGTGTGACACTGTGATTTATGAACAATTTCTAAAGCAATCCTCAATGAAGAAAACCCAAAAGACACACCCAAAACCAGGCCCAAAGCATATACAGCAGTTTCCCTGCACCCCTGCCAGGAGTTTCCTTGCATTCCTCCTACATAAACAAACCTTCTCCCAGTACTTCCCAAGTCTGGAGGAAATTCTTGTTTCCCCCCTTCACTTTTTACACCACGATTGTCATTAACACTGCTTCCAGCCACTATTTCTAATACTACACCACGAGGTTGTTCAGCATTCCCAATGCACTCCTTACTACTCTAACTTTTATCCCAACCCTGATCCCACCTTCCTGAGGAAGGCAGCACTTTAATGGAAGAGTTTGCAGGCGACCTGCGGCGAGAGTGCCCTGTACAGAGCAGAAAAGCAGAAAGAAAACACAACCCGCTCCTTTCCTGTGCATGAGACACCTTCTCACTGGTAAATCAGCTTAACGACCCTCCCCAGTGCAGCAGGAGTGAGGAGGGCACTGGTACTTACTGTCCTCCAGCTGCACCTTCCTCTGGGGCAGGCTGGCCGTGGCCTTGAGCTGGCGGTAGTCCCTGGTGAGGGCGGACACGAGGCTGGCGTGGTTGGTGGAGCGCACGGCCCACTGCTGCTCGCTCTCGGGCAGGTTGGGCCAGGGCAGCAGCAGCACGTTGGACAGAGCCCTGCACACCAGCACCTGCGCCTGCGAGGGACAGGAAGCACAGCCAGGGAATGCTTTGGGTGGGAAGAGTCATGGAATGGCTTGGGTGGGAAGGGAGGTTAAAGCCCGTCCTGTTCCACCCCTGCTTTGTGCATCTCTGGTGTGTGGGAGGCTGTGGATGAGCTCTGCAGAGCTGCTTGGACACTGAGGATGGACTGCAGCTCCCAAAACACCCACACAGGTGGACAGAAACCCTGAGATTCTGTACCCACAATGAGATGTGGGAGCAGAAAGCCACCAACAAGAGCCCAGACAGCACCAGCAGCACCAGGGCTGGACTGACAGCAAAACCATTGAATCATGGAATGCTTTGGGTTGAAGGGACCTTAAAACTCATCTTGTTCCAACCCCCTGCCAAGGGCAGGGACACTCCTCCCCCCAGACCAGTCTGCTCCAAGTCCAGCCTGGCCTTGTACACTTCTAGGGATGGGGCAGCCACAGCTTCTCTGGGCAACATTTAGCAAAGAGACGAAGTTTGAACTTCTTTTCCGAGTTAATTTCTGCTAGAGCACCAGCCTGGAGTGAAATGACATTTTATGGCTTTCTAAGACACCAGCAGTGCTCGCTGGTGAACAGCACAACATCAGCCCAAGTGAAAATTACCAGCCCTTCAAAGTGAGAGAGAAGCAAATCTCCAGGATTTAAGGCCTGGAACCAGCTCCCAGCTCTGTCAGCCCTTCCCTGCAGCAGTAAATCTCTGCTGTTTATAAAAACAAAGATGATTTTACTATCATTACTCCTTGTCTGGTTTACAAGCTGAGCTTCTGCACTTGTGCAGTGCTTTGTGCTTCCTTGCCAGCACACAACACAACCATATCTCAGCACTGTGGCTTTTCAGTGCTATAAATGGAATATATTTACATTATTTACATTGCTTCTGCAATATAAATACTTGAGTTTCACAAAA
Organism: Eopsaltria australis; assembly: GCA_034509425.1. Lineage (NCBI taxonomy): Eukaryota > Metazoa > Chordata > Aves > Passeriformes > Petroicidae > Eopsaltria > Eopsaltria australis. The sequence goes on along the minus strand of JAVTVJ010001682.1, from coordinate 302,857 downwards.
AATTCTTTGTGCAGTTCAGAATCAACGTGCCTGTACTGTAAAGATGATGCAGAACTGGGGATGGTGTCAAAAACGAGAAAAGAATCAGATCTAAGAGGTGCAACTGTGTTTTCTCCTTGTGCTATTGCTTGAATAGATCATTACTTACAAACAGTATCACTGTAATTTCTGGATATCCACAATACAGAGATAATTGCTGCCCCTCACTTGATTTTTGAGGTTATCCCTTACCACCTGAGGTACCTCTTTCCCAGGGACACCTAATTTGAGCGTGAGACAGCTCTGGGCTGACTGACCTTGTCGGGGAGGCGCTGGGCAGAGGTGTCAGTGATCCTGTTGAACACCTTCTGCACGGCTGGGATGCTGATCAGGAACACCGGGCGCACTGTGGTGGCCAGGGACACCAGCAGGTGGCACGCAGAGAGCAGCAGCTTCTCCTGCACCTGGGAGAGACAGGAGTGGTCAGGCTGCCCAGTCCCACCAGCACACACAGCCAGGGTCAGCACACGGAGCTGCCAGGACCTAGGGGGTGCAGCCAGGGGCGTTGGGCTCTGCTCCCAGGGAACAGGGACAGGATGAGAGGAAATGGCCTCAAGCTGGGCCAGGGGAGGTTTAGGTTGGGTATTGGGAAAAGTTCTTCATGGAAAGGGTGGTCAGACATAGGGTTCTCACAACAAAGAAGAAGTCCCTGTCCCTGGAGGGATTTAACAGCTGTGTGGGTGTGGCACTTGGGGACATGGGTCAGCGGTGGCCTTGGCAGTGCAGGGGGAATGGTTGGACTTGATCTAAGAGGGCTCTTCCAACCTCAACAATTCTGTAATTTATTTGTCAACCAGAGCATAGCTCAGTTCCCATAATACCACAAGAGAGAGAGATTTCTCTGCTTTCAAGCTATAAAATCATTAGACTGAGTTTAAAAGCCTTTAAGTTGCTTATTCTTGCATTAGCCTGACCCCCCAGTACTGCTGAGAGCTGCTCCCCAGGACACTTCCCGTGGCTCTGGAGCAGCCCCAGCTCCCAGGGGAGCTCCCAGCCCACCCCAGCTGAGCAGAGAGCAGCCCCCAGCTCCAGGGGAGCCCAGGGGGCAGTACCTTGGAGCTGATGAGGGGGGTGATGGCCTCCAGCGCCGTGGACACCAGGGAGATGAACTGCTCGGGGTTCTGCCGGTGCACCTCGCTGTAGAACTGGGCCAGCCAGTGAGCGTAGGCCTGCAGGGCTGCCAGGGACTGGGCGTGCCTGGGGACACCAGGGGACACAGTGAGCACCACAAAGGGACACAGCAGTGGTGCTTCAGGCAGATCTGGCAGCGTGGGTTGTAAAAAATCCTCGCTGCTTTTTTCGGTTTTGGTTCCGGAGCCACCAAGCCAAGGGTGTAAATTGATAAAGTCAAGTTATCATCGACTGGTAGCTGACTATAACCACACTTCATAATCACACTTTATCACGTTAAGATTGAGTCAGGGTATTTCAGAGAGGTGTACCCCAAATGGAATGCAAGTTTCCTTGCATTCCTCCTACATAAATAAACCCCCCCCCAATACTTCCCAAATCTGGAAGAAATTCTTATTTCCTCCCTTCACTTTTTACAACCACGATTGTCATTGGCAGCTTCCAGCCACTGTTTCTAATACTACACCATGAGGTTGTTCAGCATTCCCAGTGCAATCCTTTCTATTCAAACCTTTATCCCAACCCTGATCCCACCTTCCTTAGAAGACAGCACTTTAATGGAAGAGTTTCCAATTTCACACCAATTCCATTGGGGTGTGTGACAGTGCTGCTTTCTCAGGCAAGCATTAGAAAATAGATCACAGGTTTCTTCAGGGACAGGGAAAGATCATAGAAAACACCTTCCAAATTATTATAAACCAGAAAAGAGACCATGAAATCAACATCACCTGCACAAAATTCAGTGCCATGAGCTAGAGACTAATAGGAGAAACCCCAGTAGTTATACAGTGATATGGTGAAATCTAGTGGGGGTCTTCAAGGAGCTGCTGAAGGTGCAATTACAAACTAGAACAAGTGTTCAAATCTCAAATGCTGCTCACAGAACACCAGCTGGCAGAGAAGAGGGTTGTGCTGCACAGCCTCAGCAAGGGAAGTGTCACAGAGCTGTCAGAGGTGATCTGTGACCAGCAGCACCAAGATTTCACAGTGAATGTCAGTGCCTGGATGGCAGGCAGCTGGTTGTCCCAGAAATGGCTTGCACAGCTGCAAGGCTTATGTTTGTCTTGGAAGACAAGGATTTGAAACCCTCAGCTGGGAAAAACCTCTTTTACCTGAGCCACAGATCTGACTTCGGTAGCAAAAAAACCATCAACTGGATTTATATATCACCTACACACTACACAGTGGATCCATTTCTTTAAAACATCACTGTTGTAACGCTTATTTCCTCATTAATTACCCTGCCAGAGAACAAGGCTTTCACAGCACAGGGCGCCATCCCAGTTTGCTCAGAGCTGATTTAAGGGGCATTTTTCCTTCTCAGCACAAACATGTTTTCCTTTCAATGACCTGGGTACTTCCATTAGAGGAAAGACTGGCCCAAAATGTTGGCAGCAGCCTGGACTTTCATTAGCTGGAAAAGGTGCTTTCCTGGGGAGCTGCCAGCAGTTAGAGAAGCTGTTTCCCGGAATATCTGCCAAGGAGGGGTCTGAGCAGCAGACCCAGGACACCCAGGAGACCCTTCCCCTCGCCGTGAGTGCCCAGTTTGGGTGCACGCCACACTCACACATCAATGAGGTCAGGTTTCAGCACGGAGGGAACGGCGGTTTCGATGTTGTACAGTTTGATTTGGGATCCATACAACGTCACTTTCACCAACCTGGAGGTGCAAACACACACAGCAGTGCAAATCAGCTCCACAGCACCCGAGTCAGTGCAGCTCTTCCCCAGTCTGTGTCAATATTTAGCTAATACACAAATGAGATTTGGACCATTTAGTTTAAAATAATTCAGAGCCTACTGCACTGTTTGGGATAAGATGGAACAGGTCAGATGCTCCTGCACAGAAATGAAAACACAAAACCTGTGTAAAGGCCTGAAATTCTGCCATTTGTAACCATGTGCTAATTAAGTTTCTTGGACAGGAAGAATAAAATGTCTGCCTTTTAGCTTTCACAGGTCTTTTCATTTAAGAAAAGAATTATAGAATCATCAAGGTTGGAAAAGACCTGGAAGATTACAAAGTCCAACCATCAAAGGATGCTTTGGTGATTTAGTTTTGAAAGATACAACTCTAATCAAAATCTACGTGTTATTTCATTGTCTCACAGGTGCAGATGCTGGAACACAAGTCCCTCAATGTTTTCAAGTGACTGAGTTTATCCCATCCCACCCCCTGCCATGGGCAGGGACACCTTCCACTGTCCCAGGCTGCTCCAAGGGACACTGCCAGGGATCCAGGGGCAGCCACAGCTTCTCTGGGCACCCTGTGCCAGGGCCTCCCCACCCTCCCAGGGAGCAAGTCCTTCCCAATATCCCATCTAACCCTTCCCTCTGGCAGTGGGAAGCCATTCCCCTTGTCCTGGCACTCCAGGTCCATGTAAATGGTCTCTCTCCATCTTTCCTGTTGGCTCCTTCATTACTGGAAGGAGTAATTAGGTTACCCCTGAGCTGTTTCTTTTCCAGGCAGAACAATCCCAATTCTCCCAGGCTGGCTCCAGAGCAGAGGGGCTCCAGCCCTTGGAGCAGCACTGGGGACTCCTCTGGACTCTCTCCCCATCTTTCTGGTGCTGGTCCCCAGGGCTGGGGCAGCTCTGCAGGTGGGGTCTCACCTGAGCAGAGGGGCAGAATCCCTCCCAGCCCTGCTGCCCACGCTGGGGGCTCAGCCCAGCACACACCACCACCTTTACAATCCACATTCTGGCCATCAAACTCCTTACAACTCAATCTCCTCGCACCAAGGGGTGGCAGAAAGTTTGTGCCAGTGGCTGCAGAGGTGCCAGAGGCTGTACCCACCTCTCCACCACAGTGAGGGCATCGTTGAACCTGGCAGCGAACACGTCCCCGGTGAAGTACTCGGCCAGGCGGCCCACGGCCTGCAGCAGCGAGCTCAGGTCCCTCAGAGAGCAGTGCAGCCTCCTGCAGTCGTTCTCTGCTGTGATGTTCAGCCTGTGACCTGCAGGGACACCACAGCAGCACAGCCACAAATCAGCATTTCCCTCAGAGCTGCCCTCAGAGCTGGAAATTCATGTTCGTGCATGGGGAAAAACCCCACAACTCTGGGATTAATCCAAACCCCAAAACTCTGGGATTAATCCAAACCCCACAACTCTGGGATTAATCCAAACCCCAAAACTCCGGGATTAATCCAAACCCCAAAACTCCGGGATTAATCTGTGCAGCTCTTGGGGATGGGAAACCTGGTGACAAAGTGACAGGAAATGCAAAGTTTATTCTGATTACATGACAAGCATTCTTCTGAAATAAGCTCGGCACTGGGTCACGGGTCAGATGGCAGCACTGGCCAAGGCACTGCAACACTCAAGCTTGGGAAGGAGTTCAACTCTTCTGACACCACTTCAAAGGCTGATAAAGATGCCAATGACTATTTTAGCCTTTTACACCTTTATTGCCTTCTGTATGATGTTAATTCCTACACAAACAGGAGCCTTTCTGGTTTTCTGCTGCCATCAGAAGCATTCCCAGCTCTGGAGAAGGTGGCTCTCCCCACGGAGAAGGTGGCTCTCCCCACGGAGAAGGTGGCTCTCCACAGGAGAAGGTGGCTCTCCCCACGGAGAAGGTGGCTCTCCCCACGGAGAAGGTGGCTCTCCACACTCTGCTGGCCACAGGTCCAGTGATCCAGCAGCAGATTTGGGACAGTGAATTGGTGACTTCACTTCTGATGTGAAGTGTGCTCTGTACCTCCATATTTCTCAGGTACATGAAACAATCCCCTAATGAAGTTTTCCAGCCCCACACGATCCTCCTGCTGCTCAGGTTCAGCTGGGCTCAAACGTTCCAGAACTTTTACTAAAGAAGCAAATACGTTCTGCAACACCACCTTTCGAAGAAAATCAGATTTTCTTCCCGCTGACTGCATTTAATCTCAGATCAAGCTTTCAGCAACAACCTCTCCATTTTGTACCATCGACACAAGCACACAATCCTGTGCCATGTGCTCTGGGGTGAGCAGGGAAGTTGACTCAGATGGCTCAGTCTGGTCCCTTCCAACCTGACCCATTGTGGGATTCTCTGCCACCACCCTGGGCTGAATCCAGAGCTGCATCCGAGCTGCTGCTGCTGATCCAGCCCCCAGGACTGCCCCTAACACAGGCTGGTGCCACACCACTAAACCCTACACATTGCTTATCCTAAATGATCCTAAAACTGGGAATATTTTTTCCAGAACTGCCTGCACAACAGTCACCATTCTGCCCTGAACAGCACAATTGGAGATGGGACAGGTTCCTTTCCTGGTCACACCAGGGAATTTCAGTATTACCTTAAGGTACAACCTCCCCTCAGGGAGATCTCGCTTCTGCTGCTTCCCCTGTTTCTTAGGAAGGAGCTGCAGTATTTGGTGCTGCACACCTCTGGTATCTTCATTTCAAGTACCAGAACAAAGGAAGTACCATGCCAATAAGAATAAATGATATTATTGCCTGCTGCTGGAGTTTAACTACTGAGCCACGAGACACCACACAGGTTCTGATCAACTGAAGATGGAAAAAGCAACACCAAAGCAGGTCTAGAGTGGTTTTGCAATGATGAAAGAGGGAGGAGCACAGTGTTAGGGGGTGGTTATTACCTGTTCCTGAAGTGACCACAAACTGCTGGAGCCCCAGATACACTTCAAGGTTGTCCTGCAGAACGGGAAACTGGAAGAGAGAAGAACTGATTGTGATCCTGGGGCTTGGCATTCAGTAACACTCAACTACTGATTGCTCTGCCAGAGCAGAGTTCTCCCATTTCTCCCCAGTGCCTCAGACAGGCATTTGGAAAAAGGGCAGGTTGGCTGATCCTGCACCCAACAACTTCCCAGGTCCTGACAGCTGTCAGGAAAAACAAAGATCACCCCCCCCGAGGGCACTTCCCTGTGGCAGCTCTCCTTTCCCTCCAACCCCAGCAATCAGCCTGACAAGATAATGGTCTGACAGTGGAAGTCATAGCACATCAGCACTAGGAATGCACAGCTGGAGGCACAACCCAGGCCAAGGAGCAGAGGAGTGGCAGAGTCTGGAGTGTGGAAGGTCTGTGCTTACCCACTCCACCTGGAAGTATCACCTTCCCAAAAGGTGATACTTAAAAATCTCCCAAAATATTAAGCAACCACAAAGCTGAGTTCAGTGCCTCTACCAGGGTACAGAAGGGAGACAGGGCAGCCCTCTGCCAGCAAGCTGCAGCAGCTGAAATTCCATGGGGAAAAGAGCCAAAGGAATAAACACCACAGTCCTCATGCACCCCACCCAGTGTGGGAGCAGTGTCAGCCCAGCTCCATCACTCAGCAGTGACAGCAAACATGCCACGTCCTGCTCATACTTCAGCTGAATCAATCCTTTCAATCCTTTCAGCCTGGCACAGCTCTGTTTAATTTCTGTTGGTGAAAGTGCTTGAAATCGGTGGTTGGTTTTATGGAAGTTCTCTCACCCATCAGCAGAAGGAGCTGCAGCCTTTTCCTTGCCCAGCATGGGATGGAGTCATGGCAGCTGCTGTCCACTGCTTTACTTGCCACTGCTAAACTGACCACTGCACCCACCAGCCCTGCAGTCACTGGGAAGAGCACTGGAAACTGCTTGAGAGCCTCCCACATTCCCCAGTCCACAAGAACGAACAATGAAGGGTTCAGGAAAACACTCCCTGCCTGGTTTCCACCATGCTGTGCCTAATTAACAGTGGAGTGTCTTTGCATAACTGCCTGAGGGAAGTTTTAAAAACCACAGAGCCTTCCTCATGTGAATGTGTTACTCCAAGGAAGCCACATGCTCTGCTCCATCTGATCCATCTGCTCCGCTCCTGGGTGCCTCCCGCTGACTCACAGCAAAGCTGCACAGCAGCCTCTGCTTTTGTTCCCTCCTTCTAGTAACAGCCAAGCTTCTCCTGCTTCACTGCTTAAAGGAAAATACCAACTGCAAAGGCATTTCAGGTCAGGCATCTTCTGCCTCTGCAGCAGCCTGGTTTTCTCTGCTTCCTGGGAACACAATTCAGAGGTTGAGGTGTGCAGTGTTCCCAGCAGGATTAATGCACTTGCTGTTATTTCCCTTTCTCCTCACCCAGCAAAAGCACATGGACTGCTCTGAATTCTGAACCACACTTCCAGCCTCAAGGTCTCCTCCCCAAAATTGTTATGATCCTACAAACCCTGTAGACAACTTTTACAGCACCGAAGGTAGTGACAGCAGCTGAAGAGAAGCACTCATCCATATCAGATCTGCTTCCCAATAGTCCAAGGCCTCTCTCCAGCATTTCGATCTAACCTTTAATTTAAACAAAGATTCCATTCTCCTTAAAGTCCTAATAATGACACTTATCTGCCCAATTCACAGCCCTGCCTCCCAGATAAAGGCCAAGATAAACAGCACAGAGGGGTTGCTGCCAAATGTTTACACTTTGAGATGTGAGAATTTCTAAAGAGTGTCCACCAAGCTGGACTCAGACACCGAAGTACTGTCTTCAAAACACACCAAGAAATGCAACAAAGCCAAATAAACCATTTTTTCTCTTCAATTTCTAATCTCTTGCCAGTTTTGCATCCAGCCCCAAATCTCCCTCCATATTTTTGGCACTGAGGCACCTATCCAAAAAATCCCCAGCAGCTGGTGCTGGTTCCACGTGGCACTCAGGGCCTGGGGAAGGACTTACGAGTGTGGAGAAGGCGTGGGTTGGCAGGAGCTCCATGACTTTGGCCACCACTTCCAAGCTCTGGCGCAGGTACCGCTGCCACTCCGTTTGCTGCTGCACACAAAAGGGACACTGGGGTGAGCACAGCCCTTCCCAGGGCAGCACAGAGATTTTGGGACACTGGGAAGGGAGGGGTAGGAGGGAGAAACCCCCACGAACAACATCTTTGAGAAATGTAACTTGCATGCTCCACTCAAACTGGATTTCATACAGAATTCATTCTATTTTCATACAGAATTGATAAAACCAGGGGGACAGAGCAGGAGAAGAGTGGCAATAACTTGACAGGTGAATTAAACAGTTCTATTGACAGTAAAACACTCTTTACATACTCAGCTACACAGGTGACTGAGAAAGAAGCTGCCTGTTACCATCATATCCCAAATCTGCCATTAGTATGAGAGGGTAAAAGTGGAACAAGAAACACACACCTCAACATAAGCAACAGAATCAATAGCAGCATGTCCTGACTTAATTTTGTCCTTAAATAATGAACTAAAAACCTTTTCAAGTTTTATACCAAAAGCTTAAGTCCTGCAAATATCATCATTTGCCACCCCGTTTTTGAAGCATAAGGACAACTTCATCAGGAATGCTATAGTTAATTTATACCCTTATTTGTTAATTTATACCCATTATTATCACCATGGAGAGACATCCAAACACCAACATGGTCTTTACAGAGGTATGACAGCTGATTATCCAGATGACACAAATCAAATGAATCAAGAAAATGCTTTATTTTGCGTACAAAATAGTGCTGCTATCATAATCAGAAGCTGTGATGTGACCAGCCCTCAATGTCCCAGAATTTAAAAATCTGTCTGATCCCATTTGTGATGAAATTCCCTCTGCTCCTTCACCTACCCTCTGGTGACAGCTGACCTGCCCTCCCAGGGCTCTGGTCTCACCCATTCTGGCCACCTACTCCACTCTGACATTTACCAGCTTCACGATGATCTTTGCCAATACCAACTTGGGAAAAATAAGCTTAAGCACAAACACCAACAATACACACAGCTGCAAGCTTTTTGCTTCAGAGATATTTTAGCGTTTAAATTCCACAGCAACCAGCAAATTAACTCCAAACTAATCAAACACTTTAAAATCCAAAGGTGTCCAAACATGGACATCTAATATCTCTGACAATCAGACCATAAAGATCTAATTTTTTCCCCCAATAAAAACCAAGTTAAACCCAAAGGTTACATCTTCAGTGTGACTTTTTGTGAAAAGCACCTGAGGCTGTTTTACACTTCAAACCCCACACAGAAGGGAGGGAGATGCAGCTGTTTAACCCATCCTCCCAAGTACAGGCTCTGGAGAAGCCATTCCAGGTGTCAGCAGTGCAAGGGTTCACACGTGGCCCTGCTCTGCTCTGCTCCTTACATCATCATCCAGGGTCTCGTCATCCAGCTCCTCCAGCTGTGCCTGGTTATACCTGAACTGGATCCGGTTCAACACCTCTGTCAGCAGCAGAACCAAGGCATCTTCGTACCTGCAGCCACCAGGGAGACACACAAAGTTGGGTAAAACCCTTCCAGCAGAGGAAATATGTGAAACAGAACAGTTACACCAAGCAGCTGCTGGGATTCAAGGTATCAGCTCATTCAGGTCACAAGGCACCTGTAAGGAAACAGCCTTGGCAGTACCCAACATCCCTCTGCCTCTGGAAGGGAAAGGGAGGATTGTCAGCAACAGAAACAGCCCCAGAGCTCAAAACAGGAAAGGCAGGAGCAGCTCGCCAGGAACAACACCAGGTGTCCACAAACAGGAGGCACAAGAAGCCTGGGCTGTCCTCAGCAGCCTCTGCTGCTCTGGGCACTGAATGAGGAACAAAGGAACCTGGGCAGTTGCTGCTGCCTCAGGCGGGACCTTGAGCCTGTCAGTGCTGCTGTCTCCTTCCCCACACTGGAATTTAGGCCTTTCTCCCCTGAAACAGAGCCAGCACCTTTCCTGCTTGCACTGGAACACTGAAGGCATATCCCTGCACCTCTGAGAGCCAGGGGGCTGATACAGAGCACACCAGAGAGCCAACAAAAATAACGCCAAGCTGCAAACCCAGCAGAGCACGCAATCACTCCTGGTGCCACAAACACCAGACTTCAGGGATTTCAAGCAGGGTTTGTCCAACTTTTCCTTTAAAAACCTCCTTCTCAAAATAGCTGGGATCTCATAAAAAAAATCCTACTCTTTTCCGGGGAAAATCAGGTTGGAAAAACAGGCATTAAAAAGGAGTGACAGACGCAGAGCATGACGCAAGGCGAGCGTCAGCCTGTGCCAGTCAGCTGTGCCACCAGCCTGGCAGCTGCAAGCTCTGGGCAAGGTGGCGTAACCTTGGATTGGGCAACTTCTCCAGTGGCAAAAGTGGCACTGTGTACAAAATGCAAAGTTTCTGAACCACAGAACAGGAAACTTCCTCTGTGCCCCTGTGGTGTAACCACTTCCAGAGTTCCCACGGCTCAGGGTGTGCAGGGACGTGGAGATGTCAGAGCTGCCACTGAGGACAGGCAGCTCTGACAAACAGCACAGCCCCAACCATTCACAAGCTTTTTTTGTGTTTTTCTAATCTGACAGATCTAGACACAGCTTTTTGTCATAACTTTCTCCATCACAAGCCGTGTGACACCAAGGCAACACGCATGACAAACATGTTAGGCAGGTACAGGAGCAAATCGTGAAGTTCCAACCCAAAAATCTACTGCTTGTGAAACACAAACCCCACGGTTCCCATGCTGAAAGGAGGAGCTGTCTGCTCTGCAGTACCACATTTCTTTGTGGTTATGATGCCAGGCCAGCTTTCAAAAACCAACTGCTTCTATTCAGGGTGCTCAAGGGAAAGAATCTTCCTTCTGCACTTAGCAGAACTTAATGTGGCACAAACTACGGTGCTTTTAAACCTCAAAAAGCAGAAGAGCTCACCAGGATATTCACCAGATTTTTAAAGTGGCAGCAAAGAGACTCTTTTCAAACAAAACCCACCCATTTCAGGGTCAGCATCTGCCAAGGAGGAGCTGCCAAGCACTGCTGTAATTAATACACACAGTAGTAAGCAAGTGCAACTTCTGACTTCCAGTCTCATCTGTATTTCTCAGAAACATACTCTCTACTTAAAGGCGAAATTTAAAATCCTAATTAAATAAAATTTGTTTCCTAATTGATTAATTAGTTGTATGAGCTGTATGAACACGAAGTAAGCAACTTGTGTGGTAGTTTCCTCCTCTAATTTGTGCTAAAATGTGCTCCAGTTCTATTTTAGACTACAAAGCTTCCTTCTTCTGCCTGCAAGCTCACACACAACATATGTAAGTGACAGTTTGTCTGCCCAAACCTGCTCAGCCTGAATTCTTGTGAATGACTGTGAAACACTGAGGTTTATCCTTTTTATACTTCATTATTTTAGACAAAGAAAGGACTCAACCACACATGAGCTACTGTAAGCAGTAGCTTATTTCTCTCAGCTCTTCTATGGTGACCACAAAGTCTCTTTGCTGCTGTAGGAAAAAATTCTTCCCTGTGAGGGTGGGGAGGCACTGGCACAGGGTGCCCAGAGAAGCTGTGGCTGCCCCTGGATCCCTGGCAGTGTCCAAGACCAGGTTGGACACTGGGGCTTGGAGCAGCCTGGGATAGTGGAAGGTGTCCCTGTCCATGGCAGGGGGTGGGATGAGATGTGGTTTAAGTCCCTCCAACCCAACCCATTCCATGATTCCAGGCTGTCCCACCCTGGCAGCTCCCCAGCCCTCACCTGTTGAGCACTGCTTCTTTGTCTGCCAGGCGACTTTTGATTTTGCTGGTCAGATAGTCCAAGAAGAGTGTCCAGATGTCCAAGCAAGAAAAGTAACCTTCATGTGTAGGCTGAAAGACACCAAAATTCCCAATGAGTACCGCAAGCTATGGCAAGATGGATTTCACACAATGAAAACAGGAGTTAACATCCACTTCAATCCATGGGAAGAGCTTCTTGCTTTACTGAAACAATTCTAGCATGTCACTGGAGAGATTTAGAGCTGTCAAAAGATGAGCAAGAGCTTTTGTATAAGGATGATCTCAGCATTAATCCATCTCATGGCCTGCTATGCCAGCTTCCAGCATTCCAGTGCCTAAAAGGGCTCCAGGAGAGCTGGAGAGGGACTGGGGACAAGGGATGGAGGGACAGGACACAGGGAATGGCTTCCCACTGCCAGAGAGCAGGGATGGATGGGACATTGGGAAGGAATTGTTCCCTGTGAGGGTGTTGAGGCCCTGGCACAGGGTGCCCAGAGAAGCTGTGGCTGCCCCTGGATCCCTGCCAGTGTCCAAGGCCAGGTTGGACATTGGGGCTTGGAGCAGCCTGGGACAGTGGAAGGTGTCTCTGCCCATGGCAGGGGGTGGCACTGGATGGGATTTAAGGTGCCTTCCAACCCCAACCATTCCATGATTCTATGATATTATAAAGCTGTGTCCTTGTCCTTGTTCCTGTGTACATGGGGTCAAGTTGCACTGACAGCTTCTATAGCTTGGTAAACCCAACCTCAAGCCACAGGGCTTGGGGGTTTCTAATATAAAAACTAAAAGCTACAAGAAAGCCACAGATTGAGGACAAAGAACAGCATCCCCAAACACAAACCAAGCAAGTCATAGAGACTTTTCCAGACATTGTCCATCCCAAGGACCAGAAAAAAATTAAAGCAGAAGCAAAGCTAAACATCAGGCAAGTTGTTATTGCAGGGTAACCACCTGTGACCTCTGTTTCCAGCTAAATCCAAGAGCACATTAAGCCATTTCCAAACCCCCAGCACCACTGGGAAGTGCCAGCAGGACCAGTTAAATGCTCTTTTTCTGGGTTGACTGGGGCAAACAAACTGGCCCTGGATGACAGAACAGATTGGGACAAACAAGGGTGTGGGGCTGTACCTGATGAAAAGTGTATTTGAACAACAGGGCCAGGAATTCAACCACGGGGAACTGGGAGTAGGATTCGATCCTTCGTAGGTGGACGCTCACAAAGAGACGGAGGAAATCTGTGAACTTCTCAATGTAGCTGCAAGGCAAAGGAAAAAGCACTGAGGAAAAACAGGAAAGGTGCCCCAAGGGAAAGCAATTTCATTGAAATAGTGATAAAAGCCACTCAAAATCTTCTCATTCAAAACAAAGTTACAATGAACCATCAGTAGAGCAATTAAAATATAAAGCCCTGCAACAATTACCTACAGGACGGGCAACCCTTCACTCCATTAACACCTGAAACAGCAGAAAAGACAATCTAGTCAAAAGCAACTTTAATATTCAGATAAATATCGAGTTCAACCAGGCCTGTCAATGAACACAACCCCCTCCACCCTGGAGAAATAATTGGATAGCAAAGGTCATTGTACTGATGGAGACAGGATTAGTGAAATGAACTGTACCCCTGAGGAGTTCAGCTGGGAGCAAGAAGTTAATGCAGGAATCAGCAATACAGGGGTTACATTTACAGGAGGGGTGGGAGAGCCAGGGAGCTGAGAGCTGGAAAGGAAAATTCCTCCTGCAGTGGAGATCCACCACCCAAGAGTTTCTGAGCTGAGCCCAGGCTTGGGACTGAACTGGGAAATAAAAGAGAAATCTTCCTCCAAAGCATGAGGTTCCTCAGGGAATGTACAAAGTGCAGTTCCCAAAAGGAGTCTGCCACCAAATCTTCAGGGATTGCAGCAAGAGCACGACCTCAGTGCAGTGTGGAGAGTTCTTGGGGGAAAATGGCAAAGCCCCCAGTGGGGTGAGCTTTGATTGGGGACCACAAACACACCCTGCACAGCACCAGCCTCAGCAGGGTCAAAAATCATTCCCAGATCCATCTGTGCAGCAGGAGTCAAACACTCTGTCAGCCACAGGAGGGATGGCAGCACCACACACACATCGCACACCGGCAATTCCAGCCTTCCCACATGCCCAGAGCTCTGAAATGCAAGATTACTTTAAGTTTGTCTTTAAAATAAAAAGTTGGGCTCAGCACAGTTTCAGACAGGCATGAGCAGCCTGGTTTTACTCTACTGCCTGCTCTGCACTGCTGCAAACTCCGGGGATTTTGGGTTTTTTTGGGAATCCCCACTCTTTCTAACAAGAACTCCCTCAAGACCAACAGCACTGCCAGCTGACAGAGCTGCAGCACTGCGGGTTGTTGTGAGCCTTCAAAACCACACTCTGCTTTGAACATGTAAAAAAGATTAAGTTCCTTCTTTATCTGGCACTGCCTACTTGACAGGAGATCACTGAGCACACCTGAGCACAGATCAAACACTTCAAAATCAAAGCCAGGGGAAAAAAAAAAAAAAAAAGAAGTCCAGACTCAAACATCTCCATCCTTTTAATTTTTATTTTCTGAACAGGCTCTCACCTGAGACCAGTGAAATTCTTCCTTGGTCCCCAGCCCCCTTCTCCAACCACTGAGCCATTGCCTGGATCTTTACCAGCCACTTCCCACAGTTTGGGATCTGCAAAGCCAAACTCCAATGAAGCAAAAGGCAATTTGAACTTACTCTTTCCTGGACTAGTCTGGCAGTTCCAAAGTGTTCAGACTGACTTTTAACAGAACAAAAATAACCAGCAGCACAAGAGGAAGGCGAGGAAGGAATCCAGGGCCTGCAGGTTCTGAGGACACCCATCTACTGCAGGGGGTTTCTTCAGTGCCCCTTTTGTTCAGGATTTTGTTAGTCCAAGCCAGGATGACACTTCCATGCACTAAGTCCTTTAGTTTTGGACACAAAAAGTTCAGCTGTGCCCTTAAGTGACACAAAGAAAATCCTCATGGCCTTTTCCATGGAGAAGACAAAGAGAAAAGCAAGCTCCACTGCCCCAGAAGCAGCTGGGTTTTTCCAGTCTCCAAACACCTTGGTTCCATCCCTATTTCAGACCTTAGCAATGAATAAAGCGAGTGTCACAACCCCAGACACCAACAATCCCTGTGGATAACAGGTCTAAGGAATGCCATGGAATGGCAACACCACCTCTGCCCAGGCCAGCACAGCTCCAGACCCTCCCCTGAAGCCTGGTCCCACAGGCTGCTTGATATAGTCCATAAAAGAAAGAAAATTAAATAGGGGATTGTGGGTTTCCAGGAGAGCTTTTCTGAAATCCAGACGGGAACTCCTGGCTCTCTGTGCCTTGCAGGCAGAGGTGGTACAGTCCCACAGGTCTCATTTCTAGGCAGAGAGCAACACAAGTCAGAGCTCGTAAAAAGTGAGCAGTAGAATTCCCTGTGAGCCTGGATTTCCCATCCCAAAGTTACACCTTTATCTAAAGATATGGAAAAGGAGAATTCTGCAGCAGAAACGTGCAAGTCCTCTCTACAAAAGGACCCAGAGCTTTTTTCCTAGAAGATTTTTTTTTTCCCTGAGTGGAAATCCTTTTGCACCCCGTGTACCCACAGTAAGATATTCAGCTTTCACAGAGTTGCAACCTCTCTGCCACTGCCAGCAGCCCTGTGACAAGAGGCAGCACCAAGTCACCACCCTGCCAACACCCAGGCTCAGCCACTCCACACAACAGCATGACGAGTCTCACTTTCTCCCCTACCAGTAGGAATATCTGACATAAGAGAGTGGAACTGTTCTAGGGAACAAAAGGTGGCAGTAGCACACTGGAAAATGAGAATAGCCAGCTTCCCAAGGTGCTGCTGCTTCCCTGCTTTCCAGCCAAGCTTGTGGAGAGCCTTGGAGGTGGAGCCGTTCAACACTGGACAGAGCTCCCCAAGCTGCGTTTGGCGCTGTTTAAAAATAAATTTCAAAAGTAAAAATAAAAAAGAATCAGAAATAGCCATGGCTCAATGAAGGCTAGGAAGCTATTGCTGTTTTCTTTCAAGTCCTGACTCTGCACTGTCCCCACTCTGTGTGGTTTAGGCAGAGTGGCAGATACTGACCAGAGGGGACAGAGAGGACACTGCAGTGCCTTTACCTCACTGAGCCTCTTCTGTGCTCTGTGACAACAAGGTCAGCTCTGGTGCCACCTCAGACCTGCAGTCAAACAGCAACGAACGGGGATGGGGAGGGAAGGGACAGCAAGGACACAAACCTGGGCCAGCAGCTCCCTCAGCACCCAGCCCTCGGCACGCCCTTACCTGGGCACACCTACCTCTCTGCCCAGCCGCCCCAGCTCAGCACTCTGAAAGAAACACCATCAGACACACCATGCACGACCCCAGAACAAACCCCACAGTCCTGCAGAGGAAGCACGAGGCCCTGGCACGGCAGCTGAGCCGCTCCTACCTCTCATCCAGCTCCTCGAGCCGGCTCTTCACCGTGTGCGCGTTGTTCTCCTTGGTGATCTTCTGCAGGAGGTAGAAAGTCTGCTGGAACATGCGGAGCAGGTACTCCTCGAACTCCATAGGCACGCAGTTCTTGGACATGAGTTCGTTGATGCAGGCCATGGCCAGCACGCCCAGGCGGCCCCGCTCCTGCCCCAGCACCGAGGTGTGGCTGCTGCCGTTGACCGAGGACATTTTGCGGGCGCGGGTGTCGCAGCCGAAGCGCGCGAAGTGGAAGATGGTGGTGAGCAGGGATGGGGTGATGCTCGTGGACAAGGGGATCCAGCTGAAGAGGTGTGCCAGGCACTCCAGTGCCAGGGAGCAGACG
Source organism: Eopsaltria australis (assembly GCA_034509425.1). NCBI lineage: Eukaryota > Metazoa > Chordata > Aves > Passeriformes > Petroicidae > Eopsaltria > Eopsaltria australis. Next base: position 286,427 of record JAVTVJ010001682.1, on the reverse strand, counting down.
TACTCGCTGTCTGTGTCCAGGATGGGGATGGGCTGGTTCAGCAGTTTGGCCGCGCTGGGGCTCTGCAAGAGGCTACTCAAGAGGTCACCTGGGGGAGAGAGCGGTGTCAGGCAGGGCATGAACCCCCAGCTGCCCAGCCCTGTGCAGGGCCAGGAGTGGACTCTGATCATCCTTCCAACTCAAAACACCCCACGATTCAGCAGGTTACTTGTCTGAGAGGAACTGGTGATTTCTGTACCCAGCCTCACGCAACCCTTCTGGCCTCACCACGCAGGGCACTCATGGTATTTCAGCAAACACAATGTCATGGGGTGTATTTTAGGGATTTATTATAAAATTCTATCTCCCCACAGGGTTGATCGTCCTTGATGTAAGCTTGGCACATCCCTGTTATGCTGAGTGTGGCAGAGGCTTCTGCTGGCCTGTGACACTTCTGGAGATGTTCCCAGTCACACCAAAACGCTCCCTCAGGGCAGCACCTCCTCCCAGGCAGCAAAAAACACAGCAGGCACAGATCACATCCCCCAGCCTCCCAACCACACCACAACAAAGGCTTCCCAAGAAAGGTGGAGTCTGAACAATTTGACATAGCCTCAGGATTTCTCTTCCGTGACTTTCTCCAGCCTCCGACAGAAGCCACACAAAGTTAATATTTGCAACATCCTGTGACAGAGCTCCACAGCTTCACCATAAAGCTGCTTTGCTTGGGGTATGCCAGCTGCTAGTTTCACTTTCTACCCAAACAGGGAACACAAATAATCACTGCTTTCACTTTCTTTTGTGCCAGGAGGCTTCTAATGCAGCTCCTCGCTCGGTTTCTTTGACAGAATGAAGGTTTTACTCCTGTTGTTATTTACAGGGAAGCCACTCAAACCCCTCCATCACCTTTAGTGCCCTTCTACAAAGCTTCCATTGCTACTCTGCACCTACTGATACTGAGAGAGCAACTGCAGCCACCACTCAAGGTGCAGATGAGCCTCAGCTCCACAGAGCAGCACAGCAGGTAATTATTTCTGACTGCTGCTGCTGTGAATTCTCTGTAGAATGACGTGGAGAAGTTCTAAAGTTCATCCTGCCTAGTCCAGGGTGAACTCCTCCCTCACAGATATCCTTTCATCTCCCACCTCTAACCAAGCCATCAACAAGCCACAGACTCCCTTATCCTTGGTGGCCTTTGCTTCCTCAAAAGCTTTCAGAATCCAAGGGCCAGCCCCAGCCAAGCTGCCTTTCCCACAGGTGCTGCCCCCAGTCTCCAGGCTCCCACCTGCTGCACAACTATTCACCTTCCCCAGCTCGTTCAACACACTTCTCTTCCTTGACTACAATCAATCTCTTCATCTATAGAAACCTGGCGCTTGCTGCACTACAGAATCTGAAGTTCTCAGAGAATCTGGGTGATTTTTTATGGAAGTGAAACATCCTGACACACCAGCAGTGCCAAAATAACAGGCGTGATTTACTGAGCCACTTCCATCGTACACAAGAGCCTGAGTGATGAACGCATCCCTCCTAAGTCTTCATTTTTCACCAAGATTGATATCTTACATCACTGAATTCATAATTCCCTGCCAAGCCTTATCATTGCTTCATTCTCCTGCACTCCAGAAACCGAAGGCATCGTGTGGCTTGGGCTGAACGAGACAATCCTGCCCTTCAGTCTTAGCACTGAACTGCCTGTGGGGACATTCACACCTGGACACACCTGCACAGCTCACAGTGTGCTTTCACAGACCCCCTGAGGCTCAGGAAGGCCAAGGGCACCAGGCAAGGGCAATCCCAGGCACAAATCCAGGCTGGGCAGGGAATGAACTGAGAGCAGCCCTGGGGGGAGGATTTGGGGTGTTGGAGGATGAGAGCTGGCTGTGCCCTGGCCGTGAGCACCCAGAAATCCCCCTGTGCTGGGCTGAGCCCCAGCCTGGGCAGCAGGGGAGGGGGGGATTCTGCCCCCTCAGGTGAGACCCCACCTGCAGAGCTGCCTCCAGCCCTGGGGCCAACAGCAAAAGGACGTGGAGCTGCTGGAGTGAATCCAGAGAAAGCCATGGAGATGCCCCAAGGGCTGGAGCCCCTCTGCTCTGGAGCCAGGCTGGCAGAGCTGGGGGTGTTCACCTGGAGGAGAGGAGGCTCCAGGGAGAGCTCAGAGCCCCTTCCAGGGCCTAAAGGGGCTCCAGGAGAGCTGGAGAGGGACTGGGGACAAGGGATGGAGGGACAGGACACAGGGAATGGCTTCCCACTGCCAGAGGGCAGGGATGGATGGGATGCTGGGGAGGAATTGTCCCCTGGGAGGGTGGGGAGGCCCTGGCACAGGGTACCCAGAGAAGCTGTGGCTGCCCCTGGATCCCTGGCAGTGCCCAAGGCCAGGTTGGACAGGGCTTGGAGCAGCCTGGGACAGTGGAAGGTGTCCCTGCCCATGGCAGGGGGTGGCACTGGATGATCTTTAAGGCCCCTTCCAACCCAGATTATCGTTATTCTTTTAAACATTCAGTTCAGCCAACTCCACAAAAATCAATGAGAATTAAAGATTCTCATCTCTTAAGAAACTCTCAATTACATTCCTGGAACTCCCAGCAGCTGGTTGAAGTGCTTTGCATACAGTTAAATCACTGAAGCTCTGAGGTTCAGGGATTTTCAGTGTCTTTGCAAACAGGTGACAAATTTACAGCACCAGCTGCATTCAGGCCAAAGGAGAAAACTCCCAGTGCCTGCCTCTGCAGCAGGAGAGCAGCCACAAGCACTTCTGCTACTCATTTGTTTGCCACAGGTGAGTGAAAGGATTCATCAGGAAGTGTGCTATAAATCATGCAAAGACAACGTTTGGAGGCTGAGATTGTTGCTGAGTAAATCCTACACCATGGCAATAACTCAAATGTTGTCCAACATGGGACAGTATCAGAGTTCCTTTGCTTAAGTGATATGAGAAATGAGTTTAATGTTGTCTTCAAGTGCTATTTAAAACCTCTGCAAGACTTGCAAGTAACCATTTCACTCCACTTCCCTGTGCAAATAAAAAATAGGAAGTGGAGGTTTTCCAAGTTCCTGAAGAGATGTGGGCTCTGATGGAAGACATTAAACATTCATGGGGACTCAGGAGCTTATTTTGCCTCTTGGAACACCTTTAATCTCACTTGAATGGGAAGAGTAAAGGGTGGTGGCCTCTCCTAAGCAATGAAAACATTCAAGAGTTGCCAGTACACAGGAATTGAGTCCTGCATGAACTGAGTCTCAGGGAACACAAAATGAGCAAGCAGTGGATCAGAGGGAAGCACTTGGTGTTCCTTTTGGAATCATCACCTCTGGAAGTGTCCAAAAGCCACGTGGATGTGGCACTCGGGGACACAGTTTAGTAGTGGCTCTGGCAGTGCTGGTTAATGGCTGCACTCAATTTGAGAGTCTTTTCCAACCTTTGTGATTCTTTGACTTCAAGAAGTTGAAGCACAACCAGTTTTAACACAGACAGCAAAGACACAGCAGAGAAAAATAAAACAGAGAGAGTTTCACACAAACAAGTTTGCACAGGCAAAATGAAACTTCTAAAGGCACTGCCAGTGTGGTCCTGGCTCTTAGCAATTATCTTGAAAAAACACAGTGTGAGAAGTTTGTTTGTTTTCCCTGAGAGGGGAGAAAGGAAAAGCCCAGCACAGAAGTGCAGCCGACTTCCAGCTTGGGAAATATGAGCCCAAGTCACGAGGTGAGCACACAGGTGGATGAAAGCTGCCTCAGCACAATCCCCAGGGGACTGAGGGACATCTCCAAGAGGCTTCCACAACAGCCAGCCCACAATTTGTTCCACCAGTGCCTTCCCCCAGCACCATTCTTGACAATTGACACCAGAAGCTTTGATCTTTTCTGTAAATATTTCCTGTTCAAACTCTTCCCAGCTACAGCAAAATCCACTCTCCCCCTGCCAACCCACAGGAATATTTCTTCCCATGAAAGTCTGTGGTTTGTATATAAATATAGAAGTATCTTAAGCTCTTCTACAGGAAAGGAGCACTTGAAATGCTGCTCAAACTTCAATGTGAAAGGTTTAGCACGAAGCAAAACACGGCCAACAGCTTATCAGAGGCAGCAGTCTGCAGCTGCCTGGTGCAATCTGGCCACAAGGAAGTGATCTGCAGCTCCCAGGGAACTGTTCAAGGTCCCAGGGACAAGGAAATGAGTGCCAAGCACAAGGACACAAAAATGTTTTCTCCATTTCAGAGGTAACTAAGAAATAGAGATGTAAATGGATTAACATCAGATAAGCACTTATACAAAAGTCTAACAGGGATAGAAAACAAACTTTCACAATCACAGAACAGTTTGGGTTCAAGGGACCCTAAAGCCCATCCAGTTCCACCCCTGCCATGGCAGGGACACCTTCCACTATCCCAGGCTGCTCCAAGCCCTGTCCAGCCTGGCCTCGGACACTTCCAGGGATGGAGCAGCCACAGCTTCTCTGGGCAGCCTGGTTCCATTTCACAGAGACTTGGCTACCTTTATTTTCTTTTTCCTAGGCAGGTTTCAGTTTTACTCCACTGGGTTTTGATGTGCCAACACCTGGAGTTCAGGGGACAATGCCAAGCCCATGCAAGGCTTGGGGAAGAGGGGCTGGAAAGTTGTTCAGTGGAAAAGTGTGCCCAGGTGGGCAAGAGCGCAATGGCACCTGGCCTGGACCAGCACGGGCGTGGCAGCAGGACCAGGGCAGGGACTGTCCCCAGTGCTGGCACTGCTGAGGCACCTCCGGTCTTGGGGTCAGTCTCAGGCTACTCACAACACTGAGGGGCTGGAGTGAGTCCAGGGAAGAGAACAGAGCTGGGGAAGGGGCTGGAGCACCAGGAGCAGCTGAGGGAGCTGGAAAGGGGCTCAGCCTGGAGAAAAGGAGGCTCAGGGGGGACCCTGTGGCTCTGCACAACTCCCTGACAGGAGGGGGCAGCTGGGGGGGTTTGGGCTCTGCCCCCAGGGAACAGGGACAGGAGGAGAAGAAACAGCCTCAAGTTGTGCCAGGGGAGGCTCAGGTTGGATATTAGAAAAATTCCTTCATGGAAAGGGTGGTCAGGCAGTGGCACAGCTGCCCAGGGCACTGGTAGAATCCCCATCCCTGGGGGCATTTAAAAGTCATGTGGATGTGGCACTTGGGGACATGGTTGAGTGGTGGCCTTGGCAGTGCTGGAATAACTGCTGGACTTGATGGCACTAGAAGGCTTTTCCAACCTTAACAATTCCATGATTTTAACTCACTGTCACTAGAGCATTTTGCACTGACACTTCAGGGAGGTTTCTGCTATCTGAGGACAACAAGCAGCTCTGTGGGCACTTTCTAATGAGGTGACATTTGCAGTGGAGTGTCCCCACAGTGGAAATTGTTCCTTAGTATAGCATTTTTCTTTCCAATCAGGAATTTGTTGGCCTATGGAAAGCTCTAGGAAAGGGTTATTACGAGAGGTTAGACAGTAAAAGAAGGAACATTCTTTTGCAGGTTTAAGTACATGGAAATCCCACCCTGCAGCTTTTCCTTACCACTTTCTCCTGAGGTCGGGGACGGTGGTGGAGTGGCAGCAGTAGCACTGTGCTTATCCCAGATGCTCTCCAAAATACCTGGCCAAAGAGAGACCTGTCAGAAGAGCCTTCAGAAACACACACTGATCTAACAAACACAGCACAGACCGCAGGAGAGCTTCGGCAGAACACATCTTCAGTGCTCTGAGAAGGGCCAGAAATATTCCATAATGGCTTTAGGCTCACTAAGAGAGGACAATCTCCATCCCTCTTCATGGAGGGAGCTCAGCAGCTGCTCAGCTGCACAGTTTGGTTTATATTAAGTTGACCCAAATGCTGCAGGGCAGAGCTGAGCGTTGCAAGTGCAGCAGCAGCCACTGCATCACCCCCACTCTGCTTCCCTGAGCCCCAGGAGTGCCAGCCCAGCTGCAGCTCTGGGTGCAGAGGGGACACACTGCTGTCAGTGGCACAGGGGTGGCTCATACCTGTGAGGAGCCCCAGCACTGTCTGCACCTGGTCCAGGAGCAGCTTGCGCAGCTCCTCCTTGCGGGCCACGCTCAGGTCCTCGCGGGGACACGCCAGCTCCTCCGACGTGGTTTTCAGCATGATCAGCCCCAGGGGAGTGGTCACGGGGGACTGGATCAGCTGAGGGGGACAGGAGAGCAGAGTGATGACAACACTCAGTGACAGACAGGGATTAGCAACACCACTCACAGTTTACAGCAGCCCCAGCACGGAGGGCATTGCAGTTCCCACAGACACGTTCGATTTCCCCAGATGTGAATCTCGGATGTTGCAACAGCCTGAGCCCCTGGGAACCCTTGGGGTTTCAGGAGGGCTTTCATAATGTCATTGCACACATTCTGTGTCCCAGCAGCTCACAGGAACAGCTTGTCCCTTCTGTTTGCTGCATCCTCTGCCCTCAGCCCTGCCCAGGATCATCTCAGCATCAGCATCCCCAAAAATCCCACCCTTCCCACAGGGCCCAAAGGCTGCAGCCAGGAGCAGATACCACCAGACACAGCTGAGGGATCTGCCCTCCCCTTGCACCTGTGCTGCATCTCAAACTGCAAATTGCATTTCTCCCAAAAGAGTGACTTCTGCCCCACCCTGGAGCAGGACTGGACAAAAAGCTGACTTGTGCCTTCATCAGCCCCTGGAATATTAAAGACTTGTTCAAGTGGGACAAAGTTTGTTTCCAGCTGAAGGACAGCACTGCTCTCCACTGCTGCCCAGACACATCCAAAGTGATTTATGCACTGCTCCCTCTGGGAGAAAAAAGTCCAAAGCCAATCCCAGTTGCTACCAGTAATCCTTGAAGCCATAATTCTGTAAGACAGGCTGACTTTGCTCCTGATCCCCTGACCCTCCAAAGGAGAGCCAGGCTGAGTTAGCACGGCTAAAAACACAGAGTTTGGTGAAAGATTTGGGGAGAAAATAGCCCATGTAAAAGCTCTTCATCTGGACATCCACCTCAGCCTTTGAAAAGGAAGTCCCAGGCACAGAAGCAGATGGTAAAGAACTCAGTGAAACACTCAACTTCTGGTAAATTGTGAAGGGACTGAAAATCACCTCTCAGAATATTTTCTGACAAACCCAGGGCGTTTGAGCAATACCAGCCACTGGTACCTCAGTCAGGCTAAAGAAATTTTAAACCTCTAAGGAAGCAGCACTTTTTGTAGAACCACTGAGTTTGTATAATGACAACACAATAGTCCAATTTACCTTTCTTCTCCACCCCTCCAGAGGTTCAGTAAAAGGTTTAGAGACTACTCAGAGTACTGGGATATAATTTAATGCTGAAGAACAAAGTACATGCAGTAAATGATCTCAGAGGAGAGTCCTGAGACAGGGCTCATCTGCAATTCTAACAGCAAATCATTCTGCTCCTCTGCCACTCTTACTTCTATCGAGGCCCTGGAATTCAGCATTGCTGTTTTTCCTCCACTTTCTCCCAACATTTTAGGAATGTGGCTGCCACATAAATTAATTTATGGGAACATTTCCCTCCACTGCTGAGCTCACAAGGAGAGGCTTAAGGGAAGACAGATTTATCAAGTGAGCTCTGCAATGCCTTAAGATAACCCCGGAGTGCTAGAATGGCCAGGAGAGCTCAGGCTGCCTTTCAGTTCAGCTCCAGGTGAAATGAGAGGCAAAACTCCATGTGGGGACAGTTATCTCCAAGTATTTATTGTCAAATTGACAAGTGAGGCAAAACCTGCAGCACGTCCCACTCCAGAGCACTGTCAGAAAAGTGATTACACCAGCCAGTACCGAGCTCTGCAGCCAAGATAGGATTTTTTTTAATTTTGCAATTAATACTGGATCCATTTGCCTTAACAAATAAACTCCTGCCACTCAAGGACTTGGATTTAAATAACTGCCTTGTGGCTTGGCCGTGGGCTTTGCTGCATTCAAATCATGTAATTATGTCAGCAGAAAAAGCCTGTGCAGCACTTCAGTTTACACTCAGCCTCTTTAAGCCAATTAGGAACAATTTTAAGGCAACTGGAGACAAAATACTCCAACCAAAAGAGGTTTGCACCAGCCTGGTGAGGCTCCAGCAGCGGCCTGGCTCAGGATTCCCTGCAAGGATGCTGAGTTGCAACCAACATTGCAGCCAATAACATGGATTCAGCCAGGATCCTCCAATTCACAGCTGAGCCTTCCTGCAGGAGCCCTTTAAACACCCCAACAACATCTCATTAGTGACCTTAATGATGAGGTACCAGAGATTTTGGGGTGTCTTCGGCAGTTGGGTGAAAAATCTCCACCAGCCCCATGGAGAAACTGCCCTTTTGAGAACCAGTGACACACCCATAGTTTTTTATTCTTTTTTGTTTCAAGAACAACCCATTTTCCTTGTATTTTCAAGAACTAGGCCATAATATTTAAAATTCAATGTGAGTACTTGTGGCACAGTATTGTTCCTTCCCCAAAACACTTTTAACACTGGAGAGAAATGTCACATGTAAAAAGTTAAGGGCTACCACAAAATTGAAAAGGAATTTACAAAGCAACATTTACTGTTTAATCTCCACCAAAAGAAACCCCTACTAAAGTAAACAAAGTGATGTTCCTAAGGGAAAAATTGGCTTCATCCATGGATAGACTTCTCACCTGCAGGATGTTGGTGAAGAAGTCGTGGTAGAACATGGGCCAGTCCTGGCGGCCGATGTCCACGATGACTTTGCAGAGCTTGTTCCTGATGAAGTAAGGCAGAGTTTTGTGGTGAGCCAGCAGCAGCTTGGGCAGGCAGCTCCTGATCTCCATCTTGTCCTGGGATGGGACCCCCAGCCACATCTTATTGATCAGGTTCTGCAAAAGCAATGGACATCCCAAATGAGCCAAGCGTGGATGTTTCACGGAGGTGAAACACTGAGAGAATCTGGGCACGGAGAACTGGGAATCACAGACAAGTTTTGGTTGGAAGGGACCTTAAAAATCATCCAGTTCCACTCCCTGCCATGGGCAGGGACACCTTCCACCATCCCAGGCTGCTCCAAGCCCCAGTGTCCAACCTGGCCTTGGGCACTGCCAGGGATCCAGGGGCAGCCACAGCTTCTCTGGGCACCCTGTGCCAGGGCCCGCCCACCCTCCCAGGGAACAATTCCTTCCCAAAAACACATCTATCCCTGCCCTCTGGCAGTGGGAAGCCATTCCCTGTCCCTCCATCCCTTGTCCCAAGTCCCTCTCCAGCTCTCCTGGAGTCCTTTTAGGCCCTGGAAGGGGCTCTGAGGTCTCCCTGGAGCCTTCTCCAGGCTGAACAACATAAAGCAGGGACAGAGCATCTGGCAGAGCTGCTGCATCTCACGGCCCAGGACTGGCAGTGCCAGAACAGTGCTGAAGTAACTGGTTTAACTGGTTTTGGGTCAAGCAGAATTAATGGCATGCACAGAACCATTTCCTCTGCTTTTTAACCCTGGGCACAGAGGGTTTCCTCTCTAAAGCCTTGGATGAAGCAGAAAAACAAAAACAGGGAAGCAGGTTTGGTTTTCCAGGCCTCTGATGGCACCCAGGTGTCCTGAAGCTGAGCTGGAAGGTCACTGGAGCAGGCACTGCCTGGCAGTGACAAGGCACCACTTGCACAGAAAGCTTTTAGCCCACTTAAAGCCAGACAAAATCCAAAGGAAAGCAGAGTTGCAAATTGCTTCTCTGTCCTGTTCCGATCCCACTTAGGGCTCTGGAGTATTAGGAGCTGAATCTCTTGGGATAACCCAGAGGAGGCTGAGGCAATGTCTGTGCCCATCTGCAGGATTCAACCTGGAGAAGGAGAATGCTGGAGACCAGAGTCATAGCCTGGCTTTGGAGTCAAATATCCAAAATTGGAAGATGATGTATGGCCAAAGGAGATGCAATCCACAGCAGGATGTGCTGCAGAGACACCAGTTCCCAGTGGAGAGGTCATACAGGGATATTTATACAGAAGTTCCTCAAAGAAGTTGCTTTAGGTTTTTTCTAGCAGAGAAAATCCAGAATTGCTGCTTAAAAACAATGGCCCAAGCAGCTGAGGGTTCCTTGGTGCAAGTCCAGAATGCCAATGAAACTGGAAGATGTTTAAGCTTGAACATCCATACTTTAATGCCCACTATGTTCTGTCCCACTCCTCTCACCTGCCAGCAGCAGCTTTCTCCCTAGAAATGCTTTTGGGAAGATGTTTTCTTTTCCAAAAAGCAGGAGGTGAAAGCAATTCATCTGGAAGGGAGTTGGGAGGAGTTTTATTCCAAATCCACTGCTAACTTCCTAAAGTTTGGGAAATCCATGACCTTGGGCAGTTCTGGGAATGATTCTCGTGTTCACACCCCTCTGACTGATCCAGTACCCAAGGATAGCTGGGGAAGCTGCAGACTGGGACAGACCATGGCTCTGGGAATTCAAGCTCCCCCATGGAGAGATCCTCATGTCCCAGCTGGGCTGGGGACTCCTGTCCCTCCCTCTGCACTTGCACAGTGATTTCTTTATTCTGGGCACAATCAGGTTTTTCAGTGCTACTTTTTCTCCCTCCAGGGAAGCAGGGGCTCAGTAACCAAACTCCATAAAATATCCTGAACTGGCAGGATCCACACAGGGCGATCCCAAGGATCACTGAATCCAACTCCTGGCCCTGCACTTGTTTTACTCATCAGGAAAACAGGACACCATCCCCTGAGCAGGAATAATTCCCATGTCATTTGCCATGATCATTCCTTTCTGAGGGGAAGGTAAATCAGATTCTCTTTGCAGATGGGGTCCAAACTCCCTCTGCAATCCCTAGTAAGTAAAATTAATATTTAAGAGAAGAAATCAGCAATGATGTGGATAATTTGTAAGAACAACACAACTTTAAGAGCGGAGTTTTTATCTCAACATGTATTTTATCTAAAAAGTGGCCCAGTGCAAAGGCTTTAAACTCCTCTGATTTAGGGGCACAGCTCAGAGTGCCCACCCAGCCAAGAACACAACACAGAGGCCCAGACTGAGGAGTGACAGTGACCAAAATGCCAGGACATCCTCAGGGACAGGCCCTGCACTGGTCACTGAGAACTCAGTGACACAACAGAGCTGTTCACAGAATACTTCTGCTTATTCCAGTGGACACAGAGATCAATATCAAAGCTTTTAACCCAAATTTTGTTCTTTTTCAAGTAGGTGAAGAGAGGGATGTGGCTGCCTAAGAGAGACCTCACCTGTCCAACCAGCACAAGGTTGCAGGATGTAGCTCAAGAGCACACACTACCACAACTACAAAACATCAGAAAAATAAAAGCAAGTTTGCCTTCCCTCCCAGCACTCAAAGCCTGCAGGAGCCAGGAGCAGGTAATCACCCCCATATTTCTGATCATAAAAACAGCATAAAAGCAGTAACACCCTTAAAAGCATCGTGCAGAAACTCAAGCAGCCTCTGAAACTGGAGGTAATTTGTGCTTAGAGATGCCAGGAAATGAATTCTTCAATTTGTGTACAAAGATTCATATTCTCCCACTCTGAGTCTGCCATTAAGCAACCTCTCTAGCAGAGAGCAATAAAAGCATCCTTTATCACTGTACTTACCAGGGCTGCCATTCCAGACAAACATTTCCCCTCCCAAAAAATCGATTGCCAGATAAAACTGCACCAGGCAGAGAATGCACTGAGCAGGCAGGAGCTCAGCTCACCTCAAACACTGTCAGGCTGTACATCATCACATAATCATTCCTTGTGCTGGACAGGAAGTACAGGCAGAACCTCCAGGCTCCTATCTGCTGGGCAAAGTTATTTAAAAGCTCCTCTGCAAAAAAAAAAAAAAAAAACAAAAACAAAAAAACAAAAACCAAAACATAAAAATAAAATATTACTTTAAAATGTACTTCAGTTTTAATTTTACTTTGATGTAAAATCTTCCATTAAAATTCTTTAGCTGTAAACAAAGCCATAACAATGTACAGTGATAGCACAGCAACCGAGCAGGGGAAGAGACCCTGTGTTCAGGGAATGACTCAACCTGGAGGAGGGCAAAAAACGTACTAAAATCACATTCTACAGTGTTTAAAGCAATGTAACAATAGGCTTTAATGAAAACAAAACAGACGTGTCATTTTCAAATCAGTTTTGACATAAATACTGCAGCAGATAAGAGGTGAATATTAAAAACAAATCACACGGCAATTGTATTATGAGCATTGTTGTTTCATCTGTAAAAGCCAAATGGTGGGATTTCAGGTCACTGTGAGAGAGTAGGAGCACTTCAGATCACAGTGTTCTAAACCCACCTTCTTTGAATGCAGCTCCAAGAGCTGCTGACTTTGTGGAAGTTCAGGGTGTCAGAAACCTCCCTGAACCCTCAGGGAAGGATTTGGTCATCTCTCATGAGGTGACAATGTGACAAAGAAAAGCCACAAGTACTGCTTTACAGGCTAAGCAGATTTAAAGCTTAATTAAATGTTTTCTTTCCTGCAATTTAAGCAGGAAAATAAGAGATACCTTTTCCACAGCATGAGATCCTCGGAAAAACCACAACAAAAAAACTTGTGTTGTTTATTTCTCAGGATTTCAGTCTTTCATGATCACACTTTTGACACGAGATGGTAGAGACAGAATAATCCCAGAATGGTTTGAGTTGGAAGGGACCTTAAAAGTTTATCCATTCCCACCCCTTGTCATGGGCAGGGACACCTTCCACTATTCCAGGGGCAGCCACAGCTTCTCTGGGCACCCTGTGCCAGGGCCTCCCCACCCTCACAGGGAACAATTCCTTCCCAATATCCCATCCATCCCTGCCCTCTGGCAGTGGGAAGCCATTCCCTGTGTCCTGTCCCTCCATCCCTTGTCCCAAGTCCCTCTCCAGCTCTACTGGAGTCACTTTGGGCCCTGGAAGGGGCTCTGAGGTCTCCTCAGAGCCTTCTCTTCTCCAGGTGAACATTCTCAGCTCTCCCAGCCTGGCTCCAGAGGGTTTCCAGTCCTTGGAGCATCCCTGTGGCTGTTCAGGAATAAAAGGAATCTGCCTCTTTACAACCAGCAGCTCCCCCAGGATCTCTGCTGCCTTTCAGGACATGTTTAATACCACCACCCAAAGGGAATTGCTGTTATTCCTGCTCGTCATTCCACAGAACTGGGACAGCCTTGCTCTGCATTCCTAATGCTGAAGGCTGCGCTCCATCTCCAGGCAGAGCTTTGCCAGGACACACAATCCAACACTGTGGAGAGGAAATGGCACTGGTTTATCATCCATAGGAACTGTCACAGATTCCCTGGAACCCAAACTATGGAAACCTTTCCTTCCAGCTCCCACCTGAGCAGGAGAGGGGCAGGAGCCAGTTCAGTGTGAGGCACAGATGAGTTGAACACAACCAGTCCCCTCTGCTGGGGCTGCAGGCAGGAGGAGCACCAGGACCAGCCCTGGGAAGGGAGAGGCACTCACCTATCTCACGTTTCCGCTCATTTGTTGTGCAATTGTGGAAAAACTCCGTCATCAGACTCTCCAGAGCCCGCAGTGAGGCCTCTTCTGATGCCTGGGGATGACATTGAAGGAAAGAGTTAAAACTCCTGCCCACTCTGACACAGGACAGTGGCATCAGAACATCACACAGGCACCAAAATCCAACACCAGCAGGACCAGTACAGGGCAAGTAACTGGGAATCCAAACTGCTCACTGGTGTCAAGGAGCAGCAGGATTTGTCCACTGCAAGTGAAACCTTTGGACATGAAGGACCATTGGCTCAGCTCCATTAATAATGACAACAGTACAACAAAATTCCTTTATTTTGGTGGCATTCAGGAATTTTAAGTCAATAAATAATTCTCACAAAGACAGCAAGTTTGATGCTTTCACATGTTTAGAGGTCATAAATATCCTATCATGAGAAGCACAAATTCTGAGAGGATTTCTCTTGGACACCAGGAGGAATTTCTTCCCAAAAAGGGTGATCAGATATTGGAATGGGCTGCTCAGGTGGGTGGTGGAGTCCCCCATCCCTGCAGGTGTCCAAGGAGGGGCTGGATGTGGCACTCAGCGCTCTGGGCTGGTGACAAGGTGGGCATCAGTCACAGGTTGGACTCGATGATCCTGGAGGTCTTTCCCAACCTCAATCATTCCATAATCCAGTGACCCCCGACACCTCTCCCTGTCTTTGCCTTGGTGCCATCCTGCTGCTCAGGAAGCTTGAAAAATTAAGGGATTTCCAACACTCTAAATAGCAATACACCAACATTCTGCAATCTGATTCAAGAAGAACAGCCCCCCCCCATCCTCAAATGTAGCTTTAATTCTTGGCAATCATTAGTTACAGTTTTAATTCCTAAAGAAATTATCAGGATTAGCATCCAGCTAATCTGGAGCTCTCTGCAGTTGGGATGATTTTATTCTGGCAAGGTAACAGCCTTAGAAACAGCCCTGCTACAGCACAGACCATGCCACAGCTGTGTCTCCAATGTTTAAAACCCATGCTATCAATAATAAATGCACCAAGATTCAAGCCCAGACCTCCAAGCACAAGAACCAAGCAAACATTTAAGAAAACTGAAATTTCTACCTCAAAAAAACCAAACCCAAACCAGAAACAAAAGCCATGCCTGGCAGTGTCCTGCAGAGAAGAGACTGAGACATCCTGCAGAAACACTCCAGGCTTCTGCTAATTCCCATTTCCATGCACAGCAGTTTTCCCAAGGGCCAAGCACAGCAGGAGCCCCCCCTCACCGGATTAACCCCCAGGAACACCAACAACTCCTCAGCGAGGGCTCTGCTCTCCAGCAGCTGCAAGTGGATGCTCTGCAGGACACCAAATATTTCCATTTACAAAGGAATACTGAATTCCATCCTACCTCTCCTCTTCCTTCCCTGCTTTTTCCTTTTTTTTCTTGCTCTTTAAAGCCCTGCTCTAGAAATCAAGGACTATTTTAGCAAGAGATGTTGGTAGTGGGAAATGGGCAACAATCCAAGCAGAGCCACGTTTGCAGCTCAGGTTTCCAGCTTTAATCCATTTATTCTTGGGCTGCAAACTTCCCTTCAGCCATGGAGCAGCCTCCTGCCAGTCACCATTCCCAGATAACAGCACCACTGTGGATAAGAGCCTCACTTTACAAAGAAATAGTTGACTAAGTGGAGTCCTTAATAACTTAGGATATGGCCACACTGACATTTGTGGTTCCTAAGTTGTCCTAAGTTCCCCCCCAAGCAGATCCATACAGAGAAATCCAGTATTTTCCTAACTCCCTGCACTTTCCTTCTCTGCTGCTCAACACAGAGTGAGTCTCACCAGCAGCTCCTGATGCCAAATCCCCAAAGATGAGTTTCCAATCTCAATTTGATGCAATTCCTCCAAGAGCAGCACTGCTCTCCCACTCCACCTTCCACGACCAAGATCACCTCCAGTCCATGGAAAACTCTTGGTTCTTCACAGGATGGAAGAGCTCAGATGTCTTTGGATACTTAATTCAATCCTTCTTCAGCAAGAGTAGTTGACATCAGTACATTTTTTACAAGATTCAAGATTTATGTCCTGTTTTTGGAAATAAATTATGGAGTTCTTATAAGTCTTGAGCATCTGCCATGTCCTCCACTGACTTCAGCACGGAGATTTGGAAGATCCCACTCCTTAGGAACACAGTTAATCTTCCAAAGCAGAACACTATGATCAAGATGTTCAACATGTCAAAAGCAGGAAGAAAAGAAACCACAGAGCACAACACAAGGATTCCATGCAAAAAGCCCTGGCTGGAGAGCATCCAAGGCCACCTTGGGCACACAGACACAGCAGGACCTCCAAGATTGTCCTCTCCTCTTGTTTGACTTCTCATGGCTCTTCTGGAGGTTTGGCCAAAGGAAGGCTGAGAAGGAAAAATTGTCTGAGGTCACCAAATCCCAGCCCAGGATCCTGTTTTAACTCCAGTCTGGACTTAACAAGGACCTGCATTTGCTGATGCCTTTGGGTATTCCTCAAGTTCCCCAGACCCTGGGGCACCTGGTGATCCCCCAGCTCTCCAGCAAGGCTCTGATAAGGAAGCCACGTGCTGTGCAGAGCTGCAGGGGAAGGCTGCTGCACCTGCACCCAGACACCTGGAAAGGTGATTAGTGAGACTCCAATAAAAGTCCAGCTGTTTGGAGCACCTGGGGCTGTACCTGGAATACTTCCTAGTGTTTTTCCCATGGTAACAAGCAGTTTGCTTTCTTTTAGGGCTCCTTGTTTACTCTGCATTGAGGAGAACGACAGGCAGAACCAGCAGTGCTGAGTTCAGGTTCTGGTCTGAAATTCTGGGTCATGCACAGATTTAATTTTCCAAGGTTTTCAAGGAAAGTGTGGACCATCAGTAATAGAATTTAGCCCAGTTTTCTATGTCAGGGTTGGCAGTTTGCCTCACTTCCATGAGGCATTACTAAATATGCAGCTATTGAAACAGAAATACTTCCCACTCTCTTTCAGAAGTCAAACCTGACCCCTCTCACCCCTAGTGCCTCCCAGGGCTGGATCAAACATCAGGAAATACCATTTCTCTCTCCTGCCAACCAATAGAGAAAAATACATTCAGTTCTGCACCTCCTGCCTGCAGAGCAGGTAACGTGAGCTTTTCCCCATGAGAACTCTGCAGCTCACAG
The DNA here is from genome assembly GCA_034509425.1 of Eopsaltria australis. NCBI lineage: Eukaryota > Metazoa > Chordata > Aves > Passeriformes > Petroicidae > Eopsaltria > Eopsaltria australis. The sequence continues at coordinate 269,904 of JAVTVJ010001682.1, read as the reverse complement.
AAAGCAGGGTAGATAAGATGTGACACGTCACCATCCACTCTTGCTCCACTGCATCAACACTGAGGCTGAGTTCTGACCCACAGGGAGGGTCCTGGCTGCCAAATTCAGCAGATCTGTGGCCAAAGGTGATGTCCCTGTCACAGCTCCCTTAGGGGAAACAAGGCAGTCAGATGTGAAAGCAAGCAGGGCTAAATGCTAACACAGCCACAGCTGCAGATTCCCGTGTTCCAGCAGCACATCCATACTTTGACCCAGAATTTGGGTTAAAATAACATCTCTGGGAGGTGTCACAGGTGATCATCCCCAAAATAGGTGCCTCTAGGTGTGCTGAGCTGGGTCCACACCACACAGACTAGGCAAGCAGCAGCCCTGCTCCAGGCCTGCTCTTCCTGGGATTGTCCCATCTGACCCAAGCAGGACCTGATGTGGATCAGGGTGGGAGAGAGCCTCTGTCAACCTCTGTCCTTCCCATCCCATTTCTCCTCACTGGGTTTGCTAAAGGTGTTTCACATCACTATCAGATGAGGGGTGGAGCTGCTTACTCATTCCAGTTATCTCTGGACTCCAACCCTCGGTGCCCTCCTCTAGCCAGGAAAATGAGCTCCAACAGCTCCCTGTCCTGACAGAAAACACAAGATTTGCTACCAAGAACCTGCACATCCAACAACATCCACCAAAGCACCACAAGAAGGACCCACCCCACCAGCTGATTTCAGGGCTATCCTCCGGTTACATTTTAAGCTGTATGAGTCATTAACTGATTTCTGCTGATTAAGGGGGAAAAAAAAAGCTGCCAACCTCCTGCATTTCAGGCTGTTCAATATTGCAGCTGCACCTCAGCGATGTTCTGGAGGAGCAAAATCTTTGTACCCTGCTGACTCCACACCAAGCTCAGATGCAGACTATGACTAAAGCACTGGGGTAGAACGAGTTACTCATGCAGCTCCAGCAAACAGCAGAGCAGCGATCCTTGGGCTGCAGTTTAGACACTGCACATGCACTTGAGTAGCAGATACAATGCTAATTTTAGTTTCCATATCACCAAACACAGCCCTTTAAAAAGCACCTGCTCATTTTGCAAGACATGGAAGTGCTTTCTAAAGCCATTTTCTCCACAAGTGCTTTCATTTAGAGTTCACTTCCTCTTTTTTTAAATTTCATTTTACACTCTCTGAAGGGATTTTTTTCAGTGAGGGGAAAGCTTTTCTCTACTGCTTTGCCATAAAAACACAAGCTGTTAACCTTGTAATGTTGGCCATTAGAGCATCCATCACACAAACGATGCCCTAAATACGGCAACTCGGGCTGATGACAACTAAGAGCAGGGTTATGTCTGCTCAGTTTTTCCCTAATGTGTTTGCAAATGGATATCACTCCAAGACAAATTTAAGGCATTCCCTCTCCAGAGCTTTTTTTAGTAAGATGTTAATTGCAGCTGCAATGTTACAAAGGTGACTTCATCCTTCAGGCAGCGCAGGAGCATCTTCCTGACGGGTGGAATGGAAGGAAGGATGGATTTTACACCACAGGAGCTTCCCAACACCTCCTCCAGTGGCAAGGAGGAAAAGCCCCGGCTCTGCTGCACCCCAGGAGCCCTTCGAGCAGATCAAACCCCCCTTCTGCATCTCTGCTCTTTAAATAAAGACAGGATTTCTGTCGGGGAGTTGTTCCCACCCCCTGCACCCATCCTGGTTTGAATTCCGACGCCCACCCCTGCTCATCCCTGTCTCCAGTCCCTGCTCCCGCTGTATTTAACACCTCCCAACCCACAGAGCCCCCACACCGTGCACTGCCAGCAAACGCAGATCCCTCTGCAGCTTCCTCACCTTCTGGAGCCTCCCTCTCCATCCCAATCCCAATAATCCCAGCCACCCCCCTCTCCTGCCATCTCCAGTGCAAGACACACAGCCCAGCACAGCTCAGCCTCCCCCCAGTTATCAGGATTCAGATTTTATCACATTTATCTGTTAAAATCACTATCAGCTACGTCTACCAGCTTGAGGGCAGCTCTTCCAGGAGAGGAGGGACTGCAGGGGAGCACACCACGTGAATCCCAGCTGGTGGAAGCACTCCCAGCTGGAATTGCTATCATGCCACCAACCAGACAGTGCACAGGGTTAAAAAAACAGACAAGAAACACGAAATTTCATCCACAGCACCTGTATAAAATAACTCATCATCACCCTGTCTTTGCTAATTGCAACGTCCCATCCTCTTCCACCTCGGAGCCTTCTGCTTCCAGTGTTGTGCAGTTAATTAACAGCACAGTCACACACCTAAAAATACAAACAACTACACTCCAGCTGCTGAATTTTCTTCCTTCTATATTAATTATAGTCAAGCCTAGCTTAATGATGCACATATGAATTTTGAGTGTTAACACCACTAACATCTCCATGTACTGAGGTAGTCATTTACTCATTGAAGGATTACCAGGGTGTCTTTCAGAGCCCCTCCCTGCCCCAGCCCTAACACAACACGATCATGAACAGGTAAATCAGAAATCACACTCTCAGAAAGCTGGTGGGGCATTTCAGGCCTGCTCTCAAAAACCTGGAGAACACCTGGGACAGCCCTGGGTCCCTCAGGGCAGTGAAATCCATGGAAGAAGTGCACTATTATTTTTAGCAATAAAAGCAGAATTATGAAGTGTTTTTTTAAAAAGTTGTAGGACACCCAACACATCCTCCAGAAAAGATAAGCACATGCTACACGAGGCAGAGCTGGGAGCTCAAAAGCAGTGTCAGTCATTATATTTAATCCTTTCCACTAATAATTGCCGAATTTGGGGTTTCACCCTCATTGCCAGGGTCTCTTTTCAGAGCTCTGACACGAGGAGCCCGCAGCATACGTGCTCCCCAGCAGTGCTCTGCTGATGCTATCAGGACAGGGCCCAGCCTCCAGTCTCAGTTTCCTCGTTGCACTTCAGAGATGTTTTTTGTGGTTTCAAGAACCGAAAGCAGACTGGGCCTGGCTCTGTGCTCCCAGCACAGCTCAGCTCCTGGGGCCATGGCAAGCTCTGGCTGCAGAGCTGACCCCTCTCCCGGCTCACTCATTTCAGAGACCACGACTTCAGCACCTCACTAACAACATGGAGATTTTGCAAACTCGTTATAGTAGAGTTTTTGCTTCAGTTGTGGGATAAAAGTCACGGATTGCTGCTGTACCTCAAGGCAACTGGCAGAGGAGCAGAGGCAACATGCTCCTCTCCGTGTCCCTGAGGTCCCAAAGCTCAGGGCCAGCTCCAGAGCTGCTCAAAGCCCTCCTGCCTGGACACTCCCCCCTTCAGGAACCTGGCTGCACTTCAGGAATCAGAGTGTTTAATTTAAACATCACTAAGGGCTCAGCAGAACCCAGGCTGAGCAGTGCTGCGTGGAACAGGCCATGGAGAGCCAGCAGTGCCAACCTGATTTCTGCACCAGAGATCATCTTACCTGTAACACTGCCTGCTCCACGAGTAATCAGCACCTTTTTCAATACCCAAGGGATCTGGTTTCTTAAACCCTCTTGGACAGGCAGGTTCAGTTAACCAGGCATCAGGTTTGAAGGCTGAACTTTGATTAACAGGCTCAAGTGTCTGAGTCTGATTCTTTCTAACCCAGTAACTCTTAACCCACATAACCGAGCCCAGCAGGCAGCATGTCCTCCACCCAGCAGTTCCCAGTGGCTTCAGCACCTAGGAGTTCTCTCAGAAACCCAGCAAAGGAATAAAACAATCCCAGCAGGCTGGAATGAGCAAAGGAAGGTTTAGGCACAGTGCTTTTCAAGCCACCCTAGCTGAAGATGAACCCAAGAGCAATTTCTGGGTCCCTGACGCCCAGGAAAGGCAGCTGGTCACGTGCTGCTGACTTCCTAATTGATTTCTTGTGGTTTAGCTGCTGGAAAGGGCTCAGCAACACAGTATTTTCCCAAACAAGCAGTTGCTAAAATAACAATACACAGCTGAGAAGTGCAGAAGCACCCCAAGCAGATCCCTCAAGATCAATACCCTGCACATTACCAAAGCACAGCAGGCAGAGGTGGCTCTGAAGTCACTTTTTGGACTTGCAACTTAAATGTGACAATCCAGCCACAGCCCTCAGCCTTTCCTCAGCAGACACTTGGCTCAGTCATTTCTCAGCTGCTGGGCACCACTTTTTAAGCCATCAATGATAAGAACTTTTCATTTTTTGTGGGTTATCAGCAAAACCAGCCAAACAAAATCTGCTCATCAAACAGACACAGCTGAGCACCTGCCAAGGGTGCTTGGCTGGGCAGGGGCTGCTTCCAGAAGTTAACACACTGCAAGGTTACTCTGGTGGTCTCAGCTCAGAATCAACTTAAATTCCCCCAGTGAGGTCTAGAAACTCACACCTCTGAAGCTGCATCATTCCCTCCACCTCACACCCTCCCTTTGCTGGGTTGCCCAGGATGCCCCACACTCCAAAGCAGCCTGTGACCCCCTTGCGGGGAGATCCCATCCTTCCCTGTAAGGCAGTGCTTGTGCAGGAGCTCCAGGACCACGGGCACAAGGAACAAATCACTTCCCTTTTCTCTATGTAAACAAATCAGGCAGGACCACAGGGCTGCCCTAAATGCAGCTTCACTCCCTTTGAGACAACACCTTCTCCAGAGGTTGAGGTGAAGTAACCCAACTTCTGAACAGGCAGGTGGAAAAAAGATCCCAAGGAATCCTTTGGAAATGAGTATGTTGGTGAGGACAGTATTTGTGAAGGGAATAAAAAAAATCCTTATTTGTAAAAGGTGTTAATAAAAACGCCCACATCATCTTACTCCAGAAATCCAGAGATGAGCAGCAGCGCCAAAGGATCTCACACTGTACCCAGTATGGCCTCAGCTGAAGTCTGTTAAAAAACCCCACACCTGTCACACAAGCATGGAATGGTTTGGGTCAGAAGGACCTTAAAGATCATCTCATCCCACCCCCTGCCATGGGCAGGGACACCTTCCACCATCCCAGGCTGCTCCAGGCCCCATCCAGCCTGACCTTGGGCACTGCCAGGGATCCAGGGGCAGCCACAGCTTCTCTGGGCACCCTGTACCAGGGCCTGCCCACCCTCACAGGGAACAATTCCTTCCCAATATCCCATCCATCCCTGCCCTCTGGCAGTGGGAAGCCATTCCCTGTCCCTCCATCCCTTGTCCCCAGTCCCTCTGCATCTCTCCTGGAGCCCCTTTAGGCCCTGGAGTCTCCCTGGAGCCTTCTCCTCTCCAGGTGAACACCCCCAGCTCTGCCAGCCTGGCTCCAGCCCCTCTGGACTCACTCCAGCAGCTCCATGTCCTTCCTGAGGTTATAATGCCTCTTCCTAGAGAGAACACTCTTCATGCTCTTACAGATGAAAATCTGACACTTAAAAATGCCAAACCCTTGTTCCTCCCCACTTGTACAAATGTAGCTGCTCCTTTGGCCAGAGAGAAGACAAGATGCCCAAGCGACAGGAGTGGAGAACCTGGCGTGGTTGTGTAGCAGCTCTGAGGAGTCCAAGATGCATGAGGAGATTTTTAAAAACACTTCTCAAATCCCTCACTGTCAGCAGAGCCACAAATAAACCCTTATTTATCTCAGCCTCCAGACAAGTCCCAATAATACCCAGGGAAAGGCTCTGAATCACAGTTGTTTGTAGCCCCAAGTGAAGGAGTCTCTGGAATTATGCACATATGCAGAGCTGGAAATGGGAAGCACCAGGGCAAGCAAAAAAAGAAAGTGAACGTAAGAAAAAACCACAATTATTCAGCATATTTCTTAAAGGGGCACCTCTACTCAGATGCAGCTCCAGACAGCAAATTCTGCTGATTTTTCTCCACCATCCACTTCTGCCTGGCAGGATTAAGCCCATTACCATAGGGAAAAACTCTCCCAACACCTGGTTACACAAAGTGCAAGGTTTAAGGCAAACTTGGGGGCAGGATTCTACCTTATCCAATACATTTCACCAGCCAGACCTGACTTCCAAGGAGGTGTGATTACATGAAAATATGGAATTTTCAGACCCTCACCCCTTGTCAAAGAAAAGTAAAAAAAGATTGTGATACTCTGAATTTTATTCCTGGCAAGAGCATTAAAACTTGTGTTGGGCATTTAAGAGTGTATAATGAAACTATCATGAGGAACACCATGGGAATAACGAAGATTTTTGTTAATTAAAATGTTTTCAAAGGACAGCTCATGCAGGGAGAACATCCAGACCAATTAAAGAAAAACAAGATGTTGACATTGCAATGCTTCTGCACTTCGGGGGATTTCACAACTGTGCTTTGCTGCTCACCCCTGCAGCTCCTGCACCTCTGGGACACTGGGATCCAACCCCTGGGGAAGGTTCCAGGGGCTCTGATGGGCCAGTGTGGGGAGATTGGTCCTGGGGGACCCAAAGGGTCACCATGACCCAACCAGCTCCATCAAGCACCAGCAGCAAACAGGAAAAAGCAGCTTTTGAAAGCCAAAGCTGCCTTTTCCCCCTGCAGCTTTCCCCAACCCCAACAATCCCTGGGATCAGAGGAATGGCTGGAGCAGCCCCCAGCCATGACTGGGAGCAGGAATTGCCTCCTGAGCACTGACCTCACACTTGCACATCAGAGATTACAGCTCACGGATCACTTCATCCTCATCTTTGTTTCCTTCACACTTGCAAAAAGAAAGCCAAGGAATTGAAGAAAATACAATTTTATCCCCCATAACAGAAGGATTAGGGAATGGGATGGGGAACAACAAATGCAGCTATGCAGAGCGGCTGGCTTTGCTGTATCCTCTCCAGACCGTGATTTTAAACACCAAGGAAATCACCACTGAGCCAAACTTCCATGGAAGAAACTGCTCTTCATCCCAAAGAAAAGGTGGAATTGCAATGCAGAAGAAACCTGCTCTGTTCTCACTCATTGAAGCAGCAGAGAACCAGCTGAGCACAACACAGATTTCTCAGGCAAAACATCTCTCCAAAGGAAAAATAACCCTTATTCCCCTCTGGAAAGCTGCATCCAATGCTGCCTTTGGCATCCTGACAAGCCAGTACACAAAACAGATGAGCACACTCCTTTCTCCAAAGAGGGGACAAAAAGGAACCAGGACAATCCCTCTCGGGAAGAAATCCACGCTGCAATTAAAGCCCTAATAAAATATTAAGTCAAACTGCTAAAAATACACACAGAGATCCAGCCACAAACTTGGAGATGCTGGAACAAATAAAAGATAATTTAGAGCGTGAATGCAAAGGGCTGGAAATGGGAAAAGAAATGGAATTCTGGGCATGATCCACATAGGAGAAGGGTCAGGGAAGATCAGGGAAAAAAAAAATAAGGAATTTGTGGTGTTGCTAGAAGAGCCTGGAATAGTTCTGGTGGAGTGAAAGTATCCTGAGTGTAAACAGAAAAGAGAAACATGGATAAAGAAAGGAATCAAATGTGTGTGGAGGGAAGGTAAGACTGGAAAAGAGGTGCTTCACCATAAGCTGTAGGTGCTTCTTAGCCCAAGAGAAGCTGCATCATTCCCAAAATTCCAGAGGACAGAGAACCCACAAATAAACCCCAGGGGGTGCCTGGATGAGTAAGAAAGTCCTTGACCATGAGAATCAGTAGGGAAAAAGCCAACTGATTTTCCTCTACCAAAATATTAATATTTACATTTTGGTTGGAACAACGGGGCCTTCAAGGGAGAACAGGCACATGCTGCACACTTCATAAAGGCTGGAAATGGGATTCCAAAAATTGTTTTATATAAATGGGAGCCCAGACATTTTATTTTGATAAAACAAAGCAGCAAACATCTTCTTTTCTTTCTCTCAAAGAAGAGGGTTGTCATGTTGACACCCGGGATGCAGAGAAAGCCAAGGCAGCAGTGACCCAAATACAAATATAGTTCCTAAGAGGAAATATCTGCTGTCTGATAGAGGATAATGATTTGGAAGGATTTTAGGGCACATTCTACCACACAGGTAGCAGCCCATACACCTCAGAGCTACATTTTCTTCTACTTTGCAAATACTAATGTATAAATCCAACATTAACAGCAGCTGCTTATTTCCTAAATGACACCACCTAACAATGGGCAATTAATTCACCAAACTGAACCCAAAGCTCTTGGAGTTCTACAGTACCCACACATGGAGTGATCTCTGCACAGCACTGAACCCCATGGCAGGAGCTTTGTGGTACCTGCCAGATTTTAATGCTTTTCTGCTGAAATAATTACAACCACCACCACCCATCCATCAGCAACAGCCAGTGGAAATGAGCTTTTCAGGCTCGTTTAGTGAACCTGGAGGCTCAACAACTTTGCCTTGACAGCTTTTAGTCCTCCTGGAGCCAGTGCAACCTACATTTAGCTACACAGGTCTTTGAAATATGGATGTATTGGAATTAATATAGGTCCTGAAAGGGATTATGTGCAACCATTCTGCTAAATGAGCTGTCTTCTTCTGAGAAAGAGCTTTGCTGTTGGAGGAAGCACCCGAGCAGAGATCAGCTCTCCTGCTACAGTCCCCATTCCTGGTTCATCTCCAGAGCTGCCCAGGCCTTGCTGTGGAGATGGGAAAGTTCACCAGCATTAATCATCATCTCCAGTTTGATGATTTAATAAAGGGGAGATAACTGGGGGGCACACAGAGTCACAACACGACTCGCTGGCCAAAAAAGGAAGCCAGATGTTGGAGCTGAGGCCGGAACTTCCGAGTTCCTACTCTGGTTTCTCTGCTCAGCAACTGATTGAGTCAGAAGGGTTCCACAAAGGGTTTGCTTTTATTTTAACTGCACACGAAGGGGACGCACTGAGAGCAGGCAGAACTTCAGGCTTGGGGTGTAGTTTTGATCCTGCACCTCAGCTGGCACTGCTGGGGGACAGAGGGAGGGGACAACACGCTCAGCTCCCTCTTCATCCCAAAACTCTGCTGTGACAGAGTCCACCTCACCACGTGCCAGGACTTCCTGCCTGTGCAGCAGCAGCAAACTGCCCATCTCCCCACAGCACAGCATCCCTGAGCTCACCTGGGCCAGGGACAGGCAGCACAGCATCCCTGAGCTCACCAAAGCATCCCTGAGCTCATCCGGGCCAGGGACAGGCAGCACAGCATCCCTGAGCTCACCTGGGCCAGGGACAGGCAGCACAGCGTCCCTGAGCTCACCTGGGCCAGGGACAGGCAGCACAGCATCCCTGAGCTCACCAAAGCATCCCTGAGCTCACCTGGGCCAGGGACAGGCAGCACAGCGTCCCTGAGCTCACCTGGGCCAGGGACAGGCAGCACAGCGTCCCTGAGCTCACCTGGGCCAGGCACAGGCAGCACAGCATCCCTGAGCTCACCAAAGCATCCCTGAGATCACCTGGGCCAGGAACAGCAGCACAGCCCACATGGGGCTCAAGCATCCCCAGGGTGATGGGACAGCCAGGCCAAGGGGCTCTGCAGGAGCCAGAAGCTGCTGCTCCCTCCTGTCACAAGGTCCTCAGTCACTGCAAAGAGCAGGAGAGCTCCCCAGAGCAGCTCTGGCTCCCAGGCACAGCCTGAGCCAGCCTCAGGGCCAGCAGCTCAGCGAGGCTGACACAGAGTGAACAGGAGCTATTCTGGTGATTGAGCAGGAGCTCCTTGGCAACCACCAGGATAACCCAGGGCTCACCAGCATCACCTGGCAGGACGTGCTGCAATCCACACACCCTTCACTCCCTTGTGAATGAAAGGCTTCAACCATCACCAGGCAGCTTCAAGCAGGAGAAAACAACAGCACTTACTGCTAAAAATCGGGAAGGTGGCAAGAGAGGCTGTGAAATAAAAGCCAGGATGCTGCTGTGGGAAACTCAGAACCATCCAAGCTGCAGACGCCCACTGCCTGCTCCCATTTCAGCAGCTCCATGTGCCTCATACAGAGCAGGGACACGAGATTCCCTGGGTCTGGGCTGCCACTTCCATTGTCTGCTTCCCGCGTGGCTGCTCGCCCGGGAGGCCCAGGAACAACCTGAGGGAAGTGTGATTTGTTCTGGGAGAAGCCTGGCTGCAGTTCTGCAGCATCTCTGCATCCCAAACCTCACACAGCAGCATTTCCTGGAAGTCCCTTTTCCTAAGCTGCTTCATTTGCTGGCAGGATACAAATCCCACATAACAGAAGAATGTATTTCCTAGGAGGCAATCACTGAAATTCCAGCCTCCCATGGGAGTCAGAAATGCAATTCCCAGGTGAGTGGTTTGCTCAGGAGATCCCAGCTGAGCTCCCAGGGCTTCAGAGATGGCTCATCTTCACCAGTGGAAGGAACAAAGGTGAAGGAAAGAGTGATGAGACAAAGACATGGCTTACTTGGACAGAAAACAAATCCCTTCAAGGATAGCTCCACGAACAATATTTACTTTAAAGCTGTTCACTAAAATCCTCTGGAAGGATCCTAAAAGCTGAGTAGGAAACAATGTAATAATTTGTATTCTGTGAAAGAAAAGCTTGAAGTCATCTGCTCTGTGTGCTTAGAGATGAACTCCACAGAAACCCTCCTGGATTTTGCAATATCCAGTTTTCCACCACGACATCCTCGTCACCTTTCCCTCAGGAAGGCCCAAACTGGCACTGCACAAGCACTATTTACACACACAGCAGGCAGGAGCAGCCCCAAGAGCCACACAGAGCTCTCTGCAAACACCTCTGAAAGCAAAGAACGACTGAAGCTTCCTCTAAACCCAAATTTTGAGTGGCATGAAGATTTCTGAGCCATGAGTGGCAACTCAGCCCAGCAAATACTTGTTCCACAACATTTACAGTGTCTGAGCTCACTGTGCATCACTGCATTCCCTCCTGCCTTCCCAATTTCCTCCCAAAATTCCCGCCCAGTTAATCAAGCTCACTCCCTTCCACATCAACCCAATTCAACCTCACTAAAGAAAATCTGCTCCCAGCAGCCTGTTATTGTGGAGCAGAGTTTAACTATGTTTGATTTGTTCCCAGTGTGCCTTCCAGCAGCTCATCTTCACGCTTTCCCAACTGTTTCCGGGAAGGAGGGTGCACCAGCAGCAGAACAGGCCCATCTGTGGGCTCCAGGGAAATGGGAACAGAAGGAAAATCTTGCACAGGAGTCACATGATGGGCTACAACAGCAAATCCTGCAGCACAGCCTGGGCACTGCTTCTCAACTTCCACAGGCAGCACTCGTGGCTGAGCCAAGCAGTGGATGTTCCAGGGAAAGGAAGAGGAAAACAAGGTGCAGTTCAGGAGGATAAATGTGCGTGTCCACAGGGAAGCGAGGGCAGAGCTAACCGGTCCTTTTGCCACCTGCAGTTTGAAGTGCACACCCTTGGCCTACCAAATCCTGCAAAACATTTGTTCACCTTTTTCAACCCGGGGTGTTCACTTAGGAGAATCCACCTCAAAAATGTCACCCCTTGGCTGAAGCTAAACCCACAAAGAGCTGGGACACGTGGCAGACACATCAGGAGCCCACCCTGAGCACCCTCACACCCCCAGGAGCAGCAGGCTACTACCAGCATTTATATCCCACCCCAGCACATCCCAGGTGGAGCAGCAAAGCCTCACCAAGGGACTCAGGAAGCTCAACAAAGGGGCTACAGAGAGCAGAGCTTCCATAAAACACCAGCTGTACCCAGAGCACATCACACAGCGAGCAGATGGGACTGTCTGACTCTTGGGTGAAGAGATTCACAACCAGGACCCCAAGTTTCAGAAGAAAAGGGGTGCAAAGCCTGATCCTCCATCACCTAAGGCAGGTTAAGCTAGAAAAGGGTGGAAACTGGGCCAGACACCTCAGCCTGTGTTCAGAGGGACTCTGGGTGAGCCAGGGCAGATCCCAGGAGCAGATCCAGGGCTGCTGACAGCATCTCCCCACTCCCTGCCCACCTGCAAAAGGCCCGTGTGTGGCTCCCTTCGCCATCCCCACAGGTACTGGGATACAAGAGCTCCCTGTGGGTAGGACAGGGGGAAAAGAGAACAGCAGCTGTGGACAGTGACAGTGAGCAGCACCCCGGGCCCCTGGAGGCAATTCCCACCTCCCAGCCCGGCTCTGCGGGCACCCGAAGGATCAGAGACTTTTCCTCCACCTTCCTATCGAGGGGAAGAGAAGATTGTGCAAATCAGAGCGGGCTGGAAATGTCCCCGTGTCTCCCGGTGGCCCCGGCTGGCTCTGCGGGGAGGCAGCTGAAGGCCGATGTCTCCAGCACGGAAAGGAATCCAGGTCATTCCTGCAGCTTATCCAAGGCTGCACTGGAGGCCATCAGGGCAGCCACAGCCGGGGAATCGTAACCACGGAATGGTTTGGATTCGAGGGGACCTTGAAGCTCATCCCATTCCACCCCTGCCACGTCCAGGGACACCTTCCATTATCCCGGGCTGCTCCCAGCCCCAGTGTCCAGCCTGGCCTCGGGCACTGCCAGGGATCCAGGGGCAGCCACAGCTGCTCTGGGCCGCCCCTCAGCACCCTCAGTGCCACAAAACCTGGCACCCCCGACACCCCCAGGCACCACCGCTCCCAGCAGGAATTTGCGCCTTTCCGGCTTCTTACACGGAGTGACCGCGGCGGCTCGGGGGCTGCAGCCGCCCCTCGGCTCCGGTGTCCCGGCCCGAGGTTCGACTCCCCCCTTCCTTCCCTCCCTCCCTGCCTCCCTCCGGTCCCCAGCTCACCATGGCCACGGCGGCCCCGGGGCAGCTCTAGGCAGGGCGCCGCGCTCTGCTCATCTCATGGCCGGCGGTGGCCCGGCGGGGCCTCCCCGCCCATGCACCGGCGAGCCCCCGCCGGCCGCGCAGCCACGGGCACCGGAGAGCTGCCGGCGCCCAGCCCCCGGGCCTCCCCCGGCCGGCGGGACGGGGAGCCCCGGGGCGCCGGGCAGGGCGGCGGGCGGAGGGCGTGGGCGGCGGGCGGCGGGGCCCGCGCGGGAGCGGTGCCGGTGCCGGTGCCGGTGGCGGTGCCGGGGCTACGCCAGGCGCATCCCGGGCCCGCCCCGCCCTCCCACCGGAAGCGCTCACCGGGCGCCCGCAGCCAATCAGAGCCGGGGCAGCGCCCCCCGCGCATGCGCAGCTGGGCGTGGCGCGGTGCCCGCCGCCATCTTGGAGAAGGGCGCGGCGGCTCCCGGGGCGCGGAGGGAAGGGCACGGCCGGGGCTGCGTGCGGCCCCGCCCCCCGCACTGCGCATGCGCCGTGGGAGCTTTCCCGCGCGGCAGGAAATGGGAGGGGATTGGGCTGAGCCTCGGGGGCGGGGCTGGGATAATGGGATAGTGGGATAGTGGGATAATGGGATGGGATAATGGATGGGATGGGATAATGGGATGGGATATGGGATGGGATGGGATGGGATGGGATGGGATGGGATGGGATGGGATGGGATGGGATGGGATGGGATGGGATGGGATGGGATGGGATGGGATGGGATGGGATTGGGATGGGATGGGATGGGATGGGATGGGATGGGATGGGATGGGATGGGATGGGATGGGATGGGATGGATGGGATGGGATGGGATGGGATGGGATGGGATGGGATGGGATGGGATGGGGGGGATGGGATGGGATGGGATGGATGGGATGGGACGGGATGATGGGACGGGATGATGGGATGGGATGATGGGATGGGATGATGAGATGGGATGGGATGATGAGATGGGATGGGATGATGGGATGGGATGGGATGGGATGATGGGATGGGATGGGATGGGATGGGATGGGATGATGGGATGGGATGGGATGGGATGGGATGGGATGGGATGGGATGGGATGGGATGGGATCAATGGGATGGGATGGGGGATGGGGATGGGGTTGGGGGATGGAGAGATGGGGATAGGAAATGGGAATGCACCCAGACCTGGGCCAGGGCTGGATCTGAGCCTGGAGCTGGAGCTGGATCTGGATCTGGATCTGGATCTGGATCTGGATCTGGACCTGGGCCCCCAGGGCTGCCTGTGCCATCTCCTGCCTCCTGCCCCAAAGAGCTGCCAGGGCTGCAGATGTGGGTCCTGGCTTTGTTCTTAATTAAATTATTAAATTTTATTTACTAATTAAATAATTAAATTAACTGGGACGGGGCAAACCCCCAGCCCTTCCAGCCCTCTTCAGCAAGGACAGCAAAGTCCCGTGGGGTGGGATCCTTTGGCTATTCCCACATCCCGGCTGTGCCTCAGCCTGGAGCTCATCAGTTTTCCAGTGCCTGACGCGGCCAGGAGCGAAGGCATTGACAGGGACATCCAGATCCATCAATGCAGTGGATTAATGTTCAGAAAACAGAAACCCAGCTCCTAACTGCTGCCTCACAAAATCAAGGAGCTGGGAACCACCGGAACTCCAAACCAGTGAGGCTGATAGAGATCAAAATATTCCTTATGCTTCCCAAATCCCTGCGGCACCTGTAGTGACAAGAGGTGGCTCAACCTGGTGGCTTAAGGGGCTTTAGAGGGGACAGCAGCCCTGAGGGGACATTGCAGAGGCTGGCACTTCCTTTGGAGGATTAAACACCACGAGGAGGGGGATAAACCCCTGTCCCCAGGGCCCCACAAGGAGCTTAGGGCTGAGCGGTCTCGTGGGGTCTCCAGGAGGATTTTCTGTCACGGAGGATTTTATTTCCACGCTCTCAGCAGAGCTCTGACCCCACAGGCCCCAGTCCTGCTCATCCCTCCAGGGATGCGCCCTGGCCAGGCAGGGTGAGGAGACACAGCCTGGATGGGCTGATGGATCATCGTGTGCCCCCCCAGGCAGAGCCCTGACCCCAAAATCTGCCTCTGCATTGCCTCCAAACCTCCCCAAAACCTCCAAACCTCCCCAAAACCTCCAAAATGCCCTCCATCACCTCCACAACCCCTCCATCACCTCCACAACCCCTCCATCACCTCCAAAATCTCTCCATCACCTCCAAAATCTCTCCATCTCCTCCAAAACCTCTCCAACCCCTCCAAAACTTCCCCATCACTTCCAAGGCCTCTCCATCACCTCCAAAACCTCTCCAAAAATCCCTCCAACCTCGCCAAAACTTCTCCAATAACTCCAAAACCCCTCCAAATGCTCCAAAATATCTCCAGCAACTCCAGCACCTCCCCAAAACCTCTCCAACATTTCCAATCCCTCCAATGCCTCCAAAACTTCTCTGACTCTTCCAAAGCCCTCCAACACCCTCAAAATCTCTCTGTCTCCACAACTCCTCCAAGACCTTCAAAACCCCTTGAGCACCTGCAAAACCCCTCCAGCCTTCCCCAAATCTCTGCAACATCTCTAAAACCTCACTGAAAGTTCCCAAAACCTTCCAAAGCCCCTCCAACGCCTCTCAAATCTATCCCCTTCAAAATCCCTCAAACACCCCCAAATATCTTCCAATATTTCCAAAACATCTTCAGCCCCTCCAAAACTTCTCCAACACCTCCAAACCGCTGCAAAATTTCCTACACCACCCCCAAAATCTTCTATTGCCTCCAAAACCCCTCCAACACCTTCGAGCACCTCTGACTCCTCCAGAATTTTTTTGAAAACCCCTTGAACACTTCCAAAGCCCCCTGACACCTCCAAAACACCTGCAACCTCTCCAAAATCTCTCCATCTCCAAAACCTCTCCAAACCCTCTTCAACATTCCCAACACCTCCAAAACCCCCCCAGCGCCTTCATAATCTCTCCAAAACTCCTCCAGAACCCTTCTAGAAACCACTCCAGCATCTCCAGAACCTCTCCAAAATCTCTGCAGTATTTCCTACACCACCAAACCACTCAGATGCTTCCAAAATCTCTCCAGCACCCCCAAAATCAGTCCAACACCTCCAAAATCTCTCCAACATCTCCAAAACCTCTCCAACATGTCCAGAATTTCTCTGACTTCTCCAAAACTCCTCCGACACCTCCAAACCCCCTCCAAAACCTCCCCAATATTCCCAACACCACCAAAACCCTCCGATGCCTCAAAAACCTCTCCAATCCTTCCAAAATCATTACAACGCCTCCAAAATCTCCCGAACACCTCCAAAACTCCTCTGACTGCTCCAAACCCACTCCAAGACCTCTCCAACGGCCCCGGCTGAGCCGAGGTGGGTCCGTGCTGATCCCAGGCTGGAGCTGCCCGGATCTGCCACCTCAGCAGGGCTCCCAGGGATGTGCAGCTGCGCGGGCTCGTTACCATGGCGATCATTAAAAGGATAATCTCATTATCACCGTTTGTCACCCCGGCAGGGCGCTGAGGGACACGTGCTCCGAGGAGTGGGGACAGCGGGGACAGGGATCTCCTGAGCCTCCCCAGCCAGGGGAGCTGCTGCTTCCACCTCTGGGGGGTTGGGGATGGGGTTTTTTGGAGTCTCCAAACGAGAAGCGGCTCCAGGTCGTTGGGATGAGGAGGGAGGGATCCACAGGCACGGAACAGCTGATGGGAGCCTAAAGAAGGAACCTTCTGCCAAACTGCTGGATCCCTACAGGGAGACTTATCCTCTATTCCAGTTATCCCTTCAGAGGCCAAGGACATGGAACAGCTTTCAGGGATGTGAGGCTCAGTTCTGCGAGCCTTTGCTGTAGAAACATCTGTCCCGAGGTGAAGGAATCATAAAGCACGGAATGGTTTGGGCTGAAAGGAACCTTAAAATCATCCAGTGCCAGCCCCTGCCATGGGCAGGGACACCTTCCACCATCCCAGGCTGCTCCAAGCCCCATCCAACCTGGTCTTGGGCACTGCCAGGGATCCAGGGGCAGCCACAGCTTCTCTGGGCACCCTGTGCCAGGGCCTCCCCACCCTCACAGGGAACAATTCCTTCCCAATATCCCATCCATCCCTGCCCTCTGGCAGTGGGAATCCATTCCCTGTGTCTGTCCCTCCAGGCCCTTACAAAAGGTCTGTCCCCATCTTCCTTCCAGGCCCCCTTTAGACACATCAAGGTGTCCCCAATGTCCTTGTGCCTCACACAGGAAACACCAGGTCTCACACGGCCCCATCAGGGACCTCCTGTTGTTGATCCATGAAAAACAAGGTGGGAATTCCACATCTGCCTCCAGCATCACTGGAGTATGAGGAGGAGCCTGTCCTGGGAGTGTGGCCATGCCAGACCCTGGGCCTGCTTTATCCCATTGTTGGAAGTGCCATTTCTTAAAGCAAATCAACAGTGCCCCAAAGCAGTGACTGTGGCAGCCCTCGTTTCAATCTGGGGCTCCTCCATCCCTGCAGAGGGAGCAGCAGTGCCTGGGCTGAGCCTGGACCAGCCCCGAGGCAGGAAAAGCCATCCACCTTTCTTTTTAAATTATTTGGTAACTTGGTGTTTTAAAAACACAGAAGGAATGGAAATGCCATGGAGCTGAACAGCTGTTGGGGGAGATGAAGGGAACAGGATTTGTGAAAATAATTTGTTACCACATGGTTTATCTCTCAATTTTTATTTCAAACAGGCACTGAAATGCCTGTTCTCCAAGCATCCTGCACTGCTCCAGCCTTGATTCCAGCCCCCTCAATCCCACATTCAAATATTCATCACATTTAATTGCTTCACTCCCATTTTGCAGTGCTTGGGTTTTGCCCTCAGGGTGAGTCTGAGCCTCATGCCAGCCCAGCAGCTGGCTGTGCTTCCCCTCACATCCCTCCCCTCTGCTCCCATCTCCTTTATTGTTCCTGCCACAGACCGAGCTGGAACTCATTGGGAATGCCAGGGAGAAACGAGCATTTTACTGCCCTGCCACCTCATGCGAAGCCATTTGATGAAAAGGGTTAAACCGTGTTTTATAAGTCCAATAAAGCAGCGTGGAAAAGTTTTGTCCACAAAGCCCCACCGCTCCCCACGTCTCCCAGGTTCCTTGGCAAGGAATGTGCTTATTTAGCAGGCTATAAAAGCCCAGCAGGTAAAAATTCCTGAGCACAAATTCCTGCGGAAAGTACAAATGTGGATAATTAATGATATGAACCCAGCAGAGCCTGGGGACAGGGAGCTCGTCCCTGGGATGGGTCTGTGTCCTCCCCTGCCTGGTGTCCCAGGGCTGGGGGTGCTCAGCTGGGGCTGGCATCCCACCCCATCCCACACTTGAGGGACTGGGCAGACTGGTCAGGGCCAGGGACCTTTGTGGCTTCGTGGCCACCACCAGTCCTGGCCGTTCTTCCTGTGTCCACTCCTGCTGTGCCCCACATCCCACGGGGATTCATCTGGGACTGTGCTGGGGGTTTGGCACTGATTGTACCCCTGGGAAAGGCTTCCCAATTCCCTTTGAAGGGACTGGGACTGAACGAGTCCATTGGGACAGGGCGCTGAGCAGATCCCCAAAGGACACACGGATGGGGAACACAGCAAGACCAAGCTTCAGCCGGGGTTTGTGGGTCTGATATCTTGAGAGTATTTGAAAGGGAGCCCTGGAAATTCACCCCAGTGTCCCATCCACCCCTCCCAGCAGTTCCAGAGCCACAGGAGCAGGTGGAACCCACGGCAGTTCTCTCCCTCTGCTCTCTCACAGGCGGGGAGAAAGGACTCGTTTAGGCTGTGGCTTCTTTTGAACCTACACAAAGTTCAGTCTGTCCCAACCTTCTTCCCAGATACCAAATCCACCCAGACAGCACAGCAGGATGTCCTGAGCTGCTCTTCTGTGCCTCTCCCTGCTCTCAGCATCCCACGGGACACCAGCAGAGGGGCAGGGGGTGGTGGAGGAGGATGATGGAACCTGGGCTCCCATGGGCAAGGTCTCATCCTGAGGGGTTGTCCCTCAGCAGGAGTTCCTTTGGGGATCCATCAGGAGCCATATGGATTCGTGACTGGCCCCTTGGTCCAACATTGTGGTGGGATTTTATTTAGTGAGGCAGGAGGGTCCCCTGAGCCAAGCCAGTGCCCTCTTTTCCCAGGAAGCAGAGGGTGGAGGGGGATGCAAATCCAGAAGCCATTAGGGGTTCCCCAGGCCTGTGCACTTTCATCCTCTTCCCTTTTTCCCCAGGTTTCTACTCCACTCTGCTCAGACCATTAGCCAAGGCATTAAATTTTAACATTTTTTGTTGCTCCTGCAGATATTCCTGGTGAGTGGGTGCCTGGGTGGGTGCCAGGGCCCTGGTGCCAGGGGACGTGGGGCCTGGGGCACCCACCTGACCCCATGGAATCCCTCAATGCAATGCCTGGGGGATGCTGATGCTCCTTCTCCCAGCTCCCAAGGACCAGCACGGACAGAGGATCACTGCAAACACCCTGCACTGCCCCAGAGCAGCCAGGCTGGGTGCTCACCTGGAGAGGAAAAGGCTCCAGTGAGAGCTCAGAGCCCCTTCCAGGGCCTCAAGGGGCTCCAGCAGAGCTGGAGAGGGACTGGGGACAAGGGATGGAGGGACAGGACACAGGGAATGGCTTCCCACTGCCAGAGGGCAGGGATGGATGGGATATTGGGCAGGAATTGTTCCCTGTGAGGCTGGGGAGGCCCTGGCACAGGGTGCCCAGAGAAGCTGTGGCTGCCCCTGGATCCCTGGCAGTGCCCAAGGCCAGGCTGGACATTGGGGCTTGGAGCAGCCTGGGATGGTGGAAAGTGTCCCTGCCCATGGCAGGGAGTGGGAATGAGATGAGTTTTAAGGTTTCTTTCAACCCAAACCATTCTGGAATTCCAAGACTCTGCGAGATAAAATTGGGATCATCAAGGTCTCCTGGGGTACAGGACCCAGAGCAGCACAGCGAGGAGTTCTCTGGCCATGAGGAATTAAAAAGCCATCGATTTCTGCCATTAGCGGGGGTGTGGCCGGGGCAGACGCCACAGGCAGAGCCACTCACTGAATAATTCAGGGCAAGAGATGACGAAGCCCAAGGCCCGGCTGGGGAAGCCTCTCCATGTTCTGCCCCAGCTTCCCAAGGACGTGGCTTTTGCTCCTGTCCCAGGACACTGGTTGAGGGCTGGGCCAAGGATCAGGTTCGGTCCCAAGGACCTGGGGGACGTGTGCTGGTCCCTGAGCCAGTCCCAGTGGATGGGGAACAGTGACATGTCAGGGCCATGTGGGTTTGTGGCTCCTGACCCAGCGTGGCCCGGTGTGGCCCCCTGGAGCAGCCGGACATTGCCTGCAGCAATGGTTCATTTTGGGGCAGGGACACTCACCATGGGGCAAAGGCACCACTTCTGGGGCAGGGACACTGCTGTGGGGCAGGGACAGCCCTCCAAGGCTCCGTGGTGCTCCTGTCCCACCGTGCCCGCGCAGTGGGGAACAGCCCCGGGATGGTTCCCGCACCAGCTCCTCCACCATCAGCAGGCACGGGGCACCCACGAGCGCCCAGGCTGAGAGATTCCCCCCGGATTGTGCCATGTCCCCTGTGCCAGGGGCTGGCCAGAGCCTGGGGATGTGGGACAGAGCCCTGGGGGACAGAGCAGGGGCTCCTCGGTTTCTCGCGGTGCCCCGAGCGGGCGGGCTGAGTTTGCCCGGTCTCAGCCCGGAGGCAGCAGCCGGCACCGGGAGAGGGCGGCTGGAGCCCGGGCACACGGCATTCGAGGAGTTAACTTCCAGCCTCGCCGCGGGAGTCGGGAGCTATTAATACCCGCACGCCGCTTTAGCTGTCAGAGCGAGCGGCTGCTCTGCCGGTGAGACGAGCCCCGCGGAGCCGCCGCTCCACGACGGCACAACTTTCCCCCTCCGTCCGTGTGTGGGGCTGCCGGACCCTGCTGGACCCTTCCAGACACTTCCAGACCGCGCTGGATGCTGTCAGACCCTGCGGACCCCACCTGCTGCAGGGGGCACTTTCCCTCACCGCGACACGGGCACTGTCCGGTGCCACGGGGCAGCCGCTCCCCGCGGCCTCTGAAGCACCGCAGGGCTTGCCCGGTGCCTCGGCCCGCCCTGCCGGACCCCTGGTGCTGGTGATGCCATCCCAGGCTCCTGTTCGCACCCCCTGAGGACGGGCAGTGCCGCCGGCCGGGCAGCGATGGGTGTCGGGGTGGCACTGGGCATCACTGGCCCCGAGGTGAGGGCGACGCGGGACACGGCACAGCCCGGAGCTGCCTCCGTGCCCGGGGAGAGGCCGGTGCCGGTGCTCAGCCCGGCCGTGTGACGGGCTCCGGACACCATGGCCCCGGCTGGACCAGCGTGAGCCTCGGGCCGCCGCCGGCACCGGCGAGGAAGATGCCAACACCCCTCCGGCATTGCCTGCCCTGCGGTCGCCCTCGCCCGGGCGCGGTGGCCACCGGACCTGAGCGATGGATTCCTTCTGCTTCGTCTGCTTCCAAAAAGAGGAGCTGCAGCCGCTGCACCTGCACAGGTCAGTGCCGCAAGCCCGGGACAGCCCCGGTGGGGACACAGCGCCGCTGGGGACACGCCACGAACCCACGGGAGGGCACGGCACGGGAGGGGGCACCGAGCCGGGCTGGGGACAGCGCCTGGCGCGGGCCGTGCTAAAGTTTCCCTTGGAGCAGGCGCATCCTCTCCTGGCCAGAGGAGCCCGGGGCCGGTGCTGTGCCGGGAGAGGCTGCGCGCAGAGCACGTGTGTCCGGCCGGGATGAGCTTCCCTGGCAGCAGCTCTGCAGGGAGCCCGGTGGGTGTCCCGGGCCGTGCCGAGCCGTGCCAGTTCAGCCGTGCTGCTGTGCCCATGGAGCAGTGGGGCTGTGGGCAGCAGCGTGTGCCCCCACGGCGTTCCGAAGCCATCCCAGAACCATCCCCGATCCATCCTGGGGCTATCCCACCCAGTCCTGCTCCCCCGAGCAGGGTCCCTGGGCAGTCTCTGCTCCTCCCCGCCTGGCTGGGGCCGGGGGCCCAGTGCAGCTGGGGGATCCACAAGGGGAGCCCCGAGGCTCCCCGAGGCCTGTCCCTCTGGGCAGCAGCACCGGCGCTCGCCTCCCCCTTCCCCGAAATCTCCTCTCCCGCCGGCGCTGCTGAGCGACAGCCAAGGAGAATGTGCCGGTGCCGGAATTAGCCGGGCAGCCGGCAGGATGCGAGGTGTGAATGCCGGCACATGTTGTGCCCAACTGCTCCTCCGTGGCACTGAGCCACTGCCGGCTCCTGGCCCACGCTACCAGCCCCGAGCAGAGCCCCTGCCTGCTCCAGCCAGGAGCCCTCCAGGCACTGCCTGTCCCCAGCGAGGTCTGGGGGCCTCAGGGCCATAAGCTGGACCAATTCGGGCAGTCTGTCCTTCCCCTCGGGCTGCAGGAAGCTGTAGGATTTGTTTTGGTGTAAATCATGAGTTTTTGGTGCCTCAGTTCCTGTGAGTCAGTGCCCAGGTGGGGAGAACAGAGGTACCAGGGATGGAAAGGGCCTGGGTGTGGGTGCTGCTGGCTGGAGGGGTGCACAGAATTCCCAGGGTTCCTGTCCCACAGCCCAGCCCGGGCTCGGAGCTGACCAGCGGCACCAGCCTGTGTCAGGCCACAGGTGGCATGAGTTTGGCGTTCTCAGCCAGGGAGGGAGCAGCTGGGCTGGCAGTGTGGTGGCCCAGGGTCCTGCGTGGTGGCTGCAGGGTCCACCCCTCCCTGCTCGGGGCACGGTGAGGGACGGACACCCACGACTTTTTCCCAGAGGCTTCCCCCTGTCCTCCCTACTTCAGGGTGGGCTGCACTGGGCTCTGTGTGTGGGTGCGTGTGTCCGGTCCCTGAACACCCCCATGGCTGTCACCAGCTTGTCCCTGAGTCTGTCTCCATCCCGTGTGGACACAGCTGCCATCGCCTGTCACCTCCAGCACAGCGCCACCGAGGCGAGCCCCCCGCGGTGACACGAGGTGCTGCCAGAGGTGTCCCTGCTCTGTCACCGCCCCGGCGCCCGGCCCTGGTCCTGCCCCCTGTGCCAGGGGCAGTGCGTGGGCCCCACGCGTGGTGCTGTGGCGGTGTGTCTGTCCCCCCATGTCTGTCCCCACGTGTTTGTCCTTTCATGTCTGTCCCCCAGTGTCTGTTCCCACATCTCTCCCCTCCGTCCGTCCCCCCTATCTGTCCCCACGTCTTTTCCCCTATGTCTCTCCCCCCGTGTCTGTCCCCCCGTGCCCGTCCCCGCAGCCTCTAGATGGTGCCAGGAGAACGGCAGCGAGCGGAGGCGGCGGGCGGGCGGTGCCGGGTGCTCTTGGGGTACCGGGGTGCCAGGGTGCCAGGGCGGGCCCCGTGGCTCTCCCCGTGCCCCCAGTTCAGTCCCTCGCTCCTCTCGAAGAAACCCGTTCTGCTCCTTTTCCCACACAGCCCATCCCGAATAATCCCTCTTGTCCCGTTCCATCCCCGCGGCTGCACAGCCCTCATTGTGCTCCAGGGTCAGCACCTTTCCCAAGATCCCGAACGCGGCCGGTGCCGCCCCAGCCCGGCCCGGGGGCTCCGGGATCCATCCCTCGGGGCGCTGTGCCCCGCCCGGCTGCTCGGTCCCTGGCAGCCCCCGGGACAGCGACGGGCTCTGGGGCTCGGGGCCGGGGAGAGCACTCCGAGGGTCGCTGGCCGGGGCTCGGCGTGTGCCCACCGCCAGCGGGGCTGTCCCACGGCTCCCGGGCCCCTCCCTGACCTTGGGAGCAGCCACCGGGAATGTCCTCCCGGCTGTCACCGCATGGGATGGCAGCACCCGCACGGGGGGGACTCGGGGGGCTCTGAGCCCCTCGCCCCGCGCTCCGGGAACCAATCCCACCACCCCCTTTCCCCGGGAATCCCCGTGGCTGGGCGCTGTCCCCAGGGACCGAGGGGACACCCGGCGCCCCCGACACGGGTGGTGGCCCCGGGCTGGGGGCGGGGGGTGCTGTCCCCGCAGGCGGGACACGCCGGAGCCCCGCGGGGGGAGCGGGTCCCCTCCGCCCGTGCTGCGGCTCCCGGCGTGCTCCGCTCCCTCCTTCCCTCCGCTGCTCCTTCCCAGCATCCCCGCAGCATCCCCGGCAGGTCTGGCTCCTGTCACCGGAGCGTGAAAGGCGCGGGTGGCCGTGGGACCCCGGCCCGCGGCCGTGTGGGGCTCAGCCCCTTGGCTCCCGCCCTGACCGAGCGGTGCCGAGGGGACAAGCGACCTTCTCGCTGAATCCGAGGGGATTTGGCACGCCGGGAATATTTTGGGCTTTCCAGGTCATTTCCCGATGCCCATCCTGTCCAAGCACATCCGGATATTCCCTTTCCGAGCACAAATCCCAGGGGCACTCGTGGTCCCTCGGGGAGGCGGAGGCTCTTCGCACGGTTTGGGATTGCACGAGGTGATAAACATGTTTGATCTGGCTCCTTTCATCTCGTTAATCTTAATTAGTTATTAATATTCCGGGAGTGCTTTGAAGACCACGAGCTCAGTGCGGGCGCTGCCTGGTACAACTGGTGTTACTATGGCTCAGTGTGCGTGTCACCCACGTGCCACCGAGGGGCAGGGACACCCCAGAGGGACCTGACAGGCCCCACGGAGCCCCATGGAACCCCCCGGAGTCACAAGGAGCCCTGCTGAGCCCCACGGAGGCCTGGCAAGCTCTGAGGAGCCTCACGGAGCCCCACAGATCCTTATGGAGCCCTACAGATCCCGTAGAGCCACGTGGGCTCCCACGGAAGCTCAAGGAGCCCTTGTTGAGCCCCACGGAGCTCCACACAGCCCCGCTGAGCCCCATGGAGCCCACAGAGCCCTACTGAATTTCACAGAGCCCCACAGGGTCCCAAAGAGCCCTGCTGAGCCCTACAAAATCCCATGAAGACCTGCTGAACCCCGTGGAGTCCCATGGAGCGCTGATGAGTCCCATGGAACCCCACAGAACCCCAGAGAGCCCCACGGGGTCCCACAGAGCCCCACAAAGCCCTGACAAGCCCTATAGAATCCCAGGAAGCCATGCCAGGCCCAGCTGGTCCCCGTGCCAGCTCAGCCGCTGTGTAGCCAGGGCAGAGCCCCAGGACGGTGACACTGGGAGCTGACCCGCGTGTGACACTGTCCCTGCAGCCCCTCCACGGTCCCTGGGCCGGCTCCCCGGGCACCGGCACCTCCCGCCTGACCTAGAAACAGCCTCGAGCTATAAATAGGGAGAGAGTTGACAGAGAGCTCGGAGGAGCCGCTCGGAACGCCACGAGCGGGAGGCTGCGGGAGCCAGGATGGCCTGGCAAGGACAGGCAGGGGACACGGGGGGACAGGAGCCTGGGGAAGGGGCGAGGCTGGACCCACCCCATCCCGAGCGGCCCACGGAGCGGGGCGTGCGGGGAAGGCGGCTGGGGCTTTCCCTGGCCCGAATCAGCTGCTGCGGTGACACGGGGACCACCCCAGCTCTGCCCATCTGCCACACTTTTCCTCTTTCCCACACCTTCACCCCTCAGGTGCCCACCTGCCCTGTGCCCCCCCTGTCCCAGCCCGCTCCGCCCCCACCCAGCCCGCCCTGGCCGGGTCACTGCGCTCCAGCGTTTCTCCTCCCAGCGCCATTCCGGTGCCTCCATCCCGCTGGGAATCACCCACACCTGGAGCATCCCAGCCGCAGGAGCCGCGAGCTGTGGCAGGAACCGGCGAGCGGAGGGGGATGGAGGGGACCGGCCCCGGCAGCCGCAGCCGCCCCTTCCGCGGCCCTGACCGGGGCTGGCGGGGCCCGTGAACAGCTGCCAGGCGGGAGGAGGGTGACAGTGGCACAGCCGATGCCGGCACAAATTAAAGCGGAGTGTGATTCAGCCTCTTGCCTTAAAGTCATTCATGAAAAGACTTAATTGCTCTGCATCCACAGCGCGAGTGGAGCAGAGCCATCAGTGAGTCAGTGCCGATGGCTCCCCGGCCCTCTCCGGTTTTTGGGGCCTCAGGGGGCAGTGGGACGGCCCCGGTCGAAGCGGAGCGGGCACAGCTGATGTGTGAGAACACCCCTCGGAGGATGGGGCAGCCCCACGACTGTGGGTCTCTTTAAAGTGGCATCGCAAGGAGCGAAGGGCCCTGGCACCCAGCTGAAGGATAAGGAAGTCCCGAAGCAAATCCTGGCCTGTGTTCAACATCCCTACTTGGCCTTGGTGGGCACAGAAGGAAATCCGGGAAGATGAGGTGTGTCCAGGGATGCCCCAAGGGGGAGCACAGTGCCAACCTCTCGCCTTCCTCCGGGAGAGCTGTCACTGCTCCCCAGGCTGGAGGTGCCTGGGAGCTCCTGGTGTCCAGCTCTGGCACCACTGGTTGAAATTGTTGCCAAATTTAAGGCACCTGAAGGGAAGCCCCCGTGATGTCTTTGCCTCATCTGGCATTGCCTGGCTTGGCCTGAATGTTCCCACCATCCATGAGCCACGGGGAAAGCCACATGTCCTGCACACATTGAGGAGCAGCAGCATTTCGGGGGGCTGTCTGTGCCGTGGTGGGCATCACCTGTGCAATGGCACAGGGTGCCCAGAGAAGCTGTGGCTGCCCAATTCCTGGAAGTGTCCAACCAAGGCCGGGTTGGATGGGGCTTGGAGCAACTTGGGACAGTGGAAGGAGTCCCTGCCCGTGGCACAGGGCTGGAACAAGATGATCCTGAAGGTCCCTTCCAACCCAAACCATTCCCTGACCCAGGACGGGCATTGCCCGCACCACGGGGGCATCACCTGTGCCAAAGGAGAGGGAACAGAGTCTTGGAGGGCTCAAGCACAGCAGGGCCCAGGGAAGCAGCGGGCAGCAGGACACGGTCCTGTGCTTGGGCATTCCGGCTGCGCAGAGCTGGTGACCCCCAGATGCTCCAAGCTCGGACTCTCGGGGTCCTTGGGTGGGGTGTGCAGCCGCCCCCTGCGGAGCACCGCTCCCATCTCCATTGTCCCCAGCGCCGGGATCTGCTCCGAGCCCAACCCGCGGCACCGGAGCTCCGCACCCGGTGGGGAGGGGGCGGCTCAGCCCCGACCTCCCATTCCGGGGCTGCTCCCGCACCGACTCCCCCCGGCTACATCGGGGAGGGCGGGGACAAGCAGAGCCCCGCATCCCGCATCGCTCATTCCGCATCCCCCCATCCCCGCGGGGCCGGCGGCGGAGCCCCCCCCGCGCCTCCCGCTCCTCCCGCTCCGCGCTCCCTCCCCGGGGCGGCGCCGGTGCCGGTGCGGGCGGAGCGCGGCGCGGGGCGGGCGCTGCCGGGGGCTGGGGGGAGCGCCGCGCTCCGCTCCCTCCGCTCCGCTCCGCTCCGCTCCTCCGGCGGCGGCGGGGCCGCGGCATGAGGAGCCCGGCGGGGCGGGCGGAGCGCGGCGGCGGCGGCAGCGGCGGCTCCTCTCCCGCCGGGGACGGGGCGCGGCGGCGGCTCGCCCCTCCGGTAAGGCGGCGGTGCGGGGATGGGGTGCGGGCACGGGCTGCGGGGATGAGGATACGGGGATGGGGTGCGAGGATAGGGGTGCGGGGGGCGCTGCCCGCCCGGTACCGAGGCCGGCCTTTGTTTGCCCGCACGGCGCGGGGAGGGGACAAAATCCCCATCCCGGTACAATCGGCGCTCCGGGATGAATGGAGCGGGGTGGGCACCGTGCCGTGCGGGCGCTGCCCCCTGGATCGGTCGCCCCCCCCCGCCCCGGGTCCCTCCTGCGGCCGGTGGCACCTGCGCCCCGGGCGGCCCCGGTACGGCGGGGGGACGAGGGGGAGGGACGGGGACGGAGGGGCGTGAGTGACACTGAGCGGAGGCTGGCCCCCGGGGCTGGCCGCGGGGCTGGTCCCCCGGGGCTGCCGGTGGGATTGGGGGTGTCTGGAAGGGTGTGCTGAGCTGGAAGGCAGCTGGGAAAAGGGAAAGGGGAGAACAGCGAGAGGCGGCCTCGGGGGCAGCTCAGGCCGTGTCCCCTCGTGTCCCCTCATTGTGTCCCCTTGTGTCCCCTCATCACCTCCCTATCTCATCTCCCCTTGATTCCCCTCATGCTCCCTCACCTCCCCTTGTCTTCCCTCACCAGCTTCCTGTCTTCCCTATTACCTCCCCTCATGTCCTCTTGTCCTCTTGTCATCTCCCCTCATGCCCCGTCCATCATCTCCCCTCGTTTCCCCTCATTGTTTCTCCTCATCGTGTCCTCTCTTGTCCCCTCGTCATCTCCCCGTGTCATCTCCTCTCGTCATCTCGCCTTGTCTCCCCTCGCGTCCCTTCATCACGTCCCCTCCTGTAAGGATGTGTCCCCTCATCACCTCCCCTTTCTCCCCTTTCACCTCCCCTGCTGTCCCCGCTGTCCCCTGGCTGCAGGGCCGGCCTCCATCCCAGCCCGGCGTCTCCCCGGCTGCAGGGGGAAGAGGGAGCGTGACCCACTTTCCTCCAGGTCCGGCCTCGCTGCCGCCGTGGCCGCGGGCGGGCGACGCCAGCCGGGAGCCCCAGCAGAGCTCGGGGACCGGGGACAGCTCGGCACTCCTCTGTCCTGGACCCGGCATGGGGGTGCTGCCCACGGGGAGGCAAAGGTCGGAGCTGGGTGTCCTTGTGCCAAGCCCCTCCAGCTGCCCGGTGTCACCGTGTCACCGTGCCGTGCCCGGGGTGCTGCGGGTGAAGAGCACGGCAGCGGTGGGAGCATCTCCTTCATGGAGCATCTCGGTCTGCGGGAGGCTGAGGCGGGGGCGATGCCCGGGCTGCATGGGGCAAATGAAGCCCCTTGGAGCGGAGTCACGGCTGGGTTTTGTGGCAGAGGGACGTGTCCCTGTTGTCGCCAGGAGCGAGCGGGGCCGAGGGCCGGCTGGCCCCGCCGTGGGGTCGGGCAGGTGCCGCTCGGGGCGTTTGTCTTTGCAGATCCAAACCGTGCGGTGCTGCCGGCGCTGGCGGAAGAGTTTTGGGAGGGAGATGATGACAGGCTGATGAAACCAATCAAACAATGAAGTAATCATAAATCCCGGTGCTGGCGGCAAAGGCGGGAGGAGCTGCAGGCTGGAGGAGCTGAGGTCCTAACGAAGCCATCCTGCTCGGCAGCAAAAACCCCGGGAGGCCGAAGCGCTGAAAGGCAGCCAAGGTCCTGTCATTGGGGCCGATGGACAGAGACAGCCCGCTGTGGATGAGAGCAGGGCAAACCCTGCTGGCAGCGCCGGGAGAGCAGCGCAGAGGGCACAGAGAACGGTGGCAGGAAGGAGGAGTGGTGGCTCCCCGGGGAGCTGTCGGAGGAGAGAGTCCTGGCGCTGCTTTGTTTGCTCTTCCCAAATTTGTCTGTGAAACCTGAATCCTGGGACCGAAGGCTGAGGAAGCTTGTCACAGGCTGCTGGCCAGGATGGGAGATGGCTCCTGCAGCGGGGGACACCGTGGATGGGTGTGACAGGGCCTGACCCTGCCCTGCAGCTGGAACATCTGCACCAGGAGAGCGGCTCCTGCCGACTGCGAGCCCACACCTGGCTGGGCGTTCATTGGCTTTGCTGAAGACATTCCTGCTGCCGAGCAGGCTGCTCTGGGCTAGGCAAGGAGCTGGTATGAGAATTGCTGGATAACTTGGAATTCAGTGCCGGCTCAGTCCTAAACTGGGGGCACTGGGGTGTCCCAGTTGCTGCAGGTGCTTCGGTGGAGGTTTGGTGCTGGTTCCGGTGGTGTTCCAGCATTTCCTGGGGCTGTCCCGCTGCTGTAGGGACAGCTGGACATGGAGACGTGTCCTATCCATGGCCTCTTTGGGGTGACTGCTCCTCCTGGGCTGCGGGATGCTGGCAGAGGGGCTGTCCCCAGACCACTTCCAGAAGCCAAGGTCCCCATGCTGTTCGTGACCAGCCGCCTCCCGGACACACTCGGCTTGTCCTGAGTGGCTTTGGATGGCCCTGGGGTGGCACGTGGGTGCAGGAACCCTCTTCCTGTGCCTGTTTTGCTGCTTTGGGTGAGGTGGGAGCTGGTGGCCAGCCTGGCTGGAGGCTGCCTGGCCATGGTGGGTGCCAGTGACTCCCAGTCCCGGCGAGATTCCCGTCCTGCCCCCACAGCCACGTTGTCCTCGTTAGGCCAAGGTGCCTTTGCGAGCCCTCCCTGGGCTCCAGCGTGCCACAGCCCCTGGGAAGCACAGCTCATATCTGGTGTGCAGGTCCCAGCGGCATGGAAGGGAGGAGAGGATGTCCCTGGAACGGGGTCAGGCAGGAAAGGAGGTGGCAGGGGCTGGAAATGGAGCGGGGCACTGGGAGGCAGCAGCTCAGCGTGGGGCACGGCCAAGGCACCACGGGCCCCTCGTCCCAGTGACACCAGGGGGGTGCTGGCATGTGGAGAACTGGGAGAGGGGATGGCTCTGGCAGGGCCCAGGGCATGACTTTGCTGGCTCAGTGCATTGTTTAGGGGAAACAGGGCAGGTTTGGAAGCTGGTTGGGGTGTGGAGGGAGGGAGCACCCTCCTGATGGGTGCCCTGGCCTCCAGCCTGCTGGGCTTGGGTGGGAGTCGGTGTGACCTGCTCATAACTGAGGGTTTGGGGATTGGAAAAGGGGAAATCAAAGCTCTGCCAAGTGCAGGGACAGAGCAGCGTGGGCTTGTGCCCATCCCACTGCTGCATTTCTCATTTCTCCCCTCTTTAAAGACGAATCTGGGTCTTGCAGAGACCCTGCCCTGCAGAAATTTTCCCTTCATCTTCCCAATTCCTCGCCCCAGAGCAGCCCGTGGTGGAGTCCCAGCCCCTGGCGCTCAAGCCTGCATGAGGCTCAGCCCAAACCCTTTTCCTGTAACCTCCCTCAATAACCGGGTTGTTTTTCTGTCAGTCTCTGATGTGGCCAGAGGGATTTTTTCCCCCCTTTCCCTCTTAATTTCCAAGCAGCCGCCGCTCCAGCAGCCTCCTCTGCGGGAGCCTGGGGCAACTCTCCCCGGCGGCCTCTGCTCCTCTCAATGAGCTCCTAATGAGTTTGCAATTAGTTATCGGCAGAGCCGATGGGCCCAGGGCTGGGCGTGCGGCGGAGGGGGATCCAGAGCAGAGCAGAGCATCCCCGGCAGGGAACGGCGCTGGGGCAGGATTGGCAGTGCCAGCCTCGGCTCCTGGCAGGATGCTGGGCTCTGGATACGGGATAATGTAATGCCCTTCCGGGATCTGCTCCACGGCGCTGGGGATGAAGCCGGGAGGTTTGGGAAGAGGAGCGGCAGCTGCCGACGGGAGACGAGTGGCTGCCTATAAATACCTGCCAGGGAGCAAGGAAGAGGTGGGTGGATTATCCTCCTCACTCAATGAGATAAACGGTTCTGAAGCTTAAACACAGAACAATTTTAGTCTGAATAGTAGGAGAAATGGCTCAGGATGCGGAGATGACGGCAGGAACCGCCTGTGGTGAGCGGCAGGTCCCGGGGCCACGTGGCTGCAGCCTCGCTGCCTCTTTGTCATTCCCGGGATCTCGAGCCGTGCCGGGCTCTGCCAGGACTCGGCCGGGATGCGCCTCCTTCCTCCCTGCTTGGGAAAGCTCCTTCAGGAACACCTGAAACAACTGAGCTGGAGACGGTGGGTTTGGCTTCCTTCGGGCATGGTGCTGACTCCTCTCCTCCAGGGCTTTGGGGTGGGAGAGGAGCTGGGGTGCCAGGAAAAGGCCCCGTTTTGGCTCTGGAGTGACCTGATCTGGCATGTGGCTGCAAGGTGGTCCTTGGTGTGACTGGCCTGGCTGCAGAAGGATGTGGGACCTCAAGCCTGGCCAGGCCAAGCGGGTGGCATCTCCTGCCACACTGGCACTGCCATCCCTCCGTGTCCCGCCGTTCCCGCATCCCCGCTGTCCCCGGGAGTGCACAGAGCTGGAACCGAGCTCCCGCTGCCTCCTGCTGCCGCCCCGCTTCGCTGCTCACATCAAACCCAACGTGTTTTCAAAAGCCTTTCAATTTTTAATGAAAACTTCTGCGTTTACGCTTTCCTTGGCCTCGGTGTGTCGGTATTTTGGTCACTGCTGCTGTTCGGCTTCTCCTGGGATTGGCGGTGGCTCCGTGTTCCCGTCAGCCCTGACCGAGTGGGGGGCTGTTGTTCGGCACTGCGGCAGGATCCCGGCACATCCCAGTCCCTGGCAGCGTCCTGGCACATCCCAGTCCCTGGTAGGATCCTGGCACATCCCAGTCCCTGGCAGCACATCCCGGTGCCAGCTGTGCCAGCCCACGCCGCAGCACGGGACCTGACTTGGCGCGATCCCTGCTTCCCATGGATGTTCCTCGGTTGCTGGTTGGGAAGGAGACACCTGGAAACCCCAACAGGCTGAGCCAAGGGGAAAAGCAAACAGCCCTTGACTTGGAGAGCACTTCCACAAGCCGCCAGTCCTCCCTCTCCTCTCTCCCATCCAACCAGCAGGGCTTTTCCTCAAACCCAACCTTCCCGACTTGAATAATTGCATTTCATCGCCGGTTAATTAAGGGACATTGATGAGCGCAATCGTAAATCCAAGCGTAGCCAGAATTCTTCGTGCAGGATGCTGGGGGCTGTTCTCAGTCCTGCCTCCAGCGAGCTGCTGCTGATCCACCTCCACCTCCAGCACCCAGACGCTGCGATGGTGCTCCTCTGCCAGGGGGCCAATGAAACACTATGGAGATGAGCTGCTTCGGAGATCTTATGAGTCAAACTGTTACATTTTTGGAACATCATGATGTTGAAGTTCCTTTTCTATTTTTTCCCCAACTTCCCAGGGAAAAAATATAACTATAATAAGTGAAGAAGCTGAGCTTTGGTTTGGGATGACAGGCAGAACAGTGGGGGGAAGGAAGGAAGGAAGGAAGGAAGGAAGGAGGGAGAAGTTGGAGATCCAATTCAGCCTTATTGGGAAGGAGCTGGGAGGATCTTGGTGTGTGATCCTGATCATGGGGTGCTGCAGGTGCTTTGTGGGGTGTCTGGCACCATCTGGGGTGGCTGTCGCAGCCCCTGTGTGGGGCTCAGCCCATGGGCACCACCTGGGCTCTCTCTGTCCATCCTCATCCCCCTGCAGCCACCGAGTGCCCTCCCCACATCCCTGGCTGCCCAGGGTTTGTGCTCACAGGGTGATGGAGGGTGAGGCAGTGCCCTGAAGACATCAGAGGAGATGCTGGGGTGGTTTCACTGCTCTGCTGGTGTGGTGGGTGACTCCGAGCTTGGATCTTCTTGTGGGAATGGTCAGAGTGAGGAGAAAACCACCCCGGTTTGTCGGGAGTGAGGAATGCTGGGGCTGTTATCCATGTGCGGCTGGCTGGGCCGGCCTCTGCTCCGCTTTGGTGAGATCCCACCAGGAATGCTGCATCCAGCTGTTGGTCCCCAGCACAGGAAGGACATGGATATGTTGGAGCAAGTCCAGAGGAGGCCACAATGATAATTATTGGGATGGAACACCTCAGCTATGAGAAAAAGCTGAGAGAATTTCGATTGTTCAGCCTGGAAAAGAGAAAACTGTCAGGAGACCTCAGAGCCCCCTCCAGCACCTCAAGGGGCTCCAGGAGAGCTGGAGAGGGACTTTGCAGTGCCAGGACAAGGAGGGAATGGCTCCCCACTGCCAGAGGGCAGGGATGGATGGGATATTGGGAAGGAATTGTTCCCTGGGAGGGTGGGGAGGCCCTGGCACAGGGTGCCCAGAGAAGCTGTGGCTGCCCCTGGATACCTGGAAGCATCCCAGGCCAGGCTGGACAGGGCTTGGAGCAACCTGGGATAGTGAAAGGTGTCCCTGCCCATGGAACAAGATTGGTTTTAAGGTCCCTTCCTTAAGCAGTCTGGAATTCTGGGATTCTCCACACCAAAGTATCTGGCAGCCTGGCTGGGGAAGGCCAGGAGCTGGTGCTGGTGGATGGTCAGAGAGATATGAGGGAGGGATTTGCTGCAGAGCCTTGGTGCCTGTGTCACGGCTCTGGTTCCACTCTGGAGCTTCACTGGCTGGTGTGAGCCTCAGCTCTGGAGGGGACTCAGTATTGGAGGGGACAGGGCTGGCTCTTGGGGTCCCCACTAGGAACACAGCAGCAGGAGGGACCCCCAAAGGGCCTTAGCTCCTGTCCAGCACAGTGGCTGTGAAAAAATGTCCATGTGTGTGTCCCTGTGTGTCCATGTGTGTGTCCCTGTGTGCCCATGTGTGTGTCCCTGTGTGTGTCTGTGTCCCTCTCTCCTGTCCCTGTCTCTGCCATGTCTGGAGCCCTCCCTTTGCCCCCAAACAATCCACACAGCTGCAGCCCCAGTGGAGGCTGGAACATCCCCTCCAGAGCCACTGGGTTGGTGACCCCTGGGGACAGAGGGGTGGCACCCAGTGGGGATTGCTCAGCATCACCCTGGCAGCCCAACCCCCATTTGCAAGGAGCTGTGGCTGCAGCCCTGGGGACGGGACGGGATGGGATGGGATGGGATGGGATGGGATGGGATGGGATGGGATGGGATGGGACGGGACACAGTGGCTCTGCAGCCCCTACAGAAGTAGTGCCATCTCTGCCTTGCAGCGCAACCATGAGCGCAGGCTCGATTGAGCAGGAGCCGTCGCGCAAGCTGGGCTGCTGTGGGGTGCCCCTCATCACCGAGGACATGCAGTCCCTGGCCATCCGCACCCTCTCGGGCACCGACATCACCAAGCATTATGACCTCATCCGCGAGCTCGGCAAGGGCACCTACGGCAAGGTGGACCTGGTGTCCCACAAAAGCACAGGTGAGGGGAGCGGGGCGTGTGCCAGGAGCGGGGTGTCTGCTGTGTCCCAGCCGAGGGCTCACTCCTGTCCCCTGCCCTCCGCAGGCACCAAGATGGCCCTGAAATTCGTCAACAAGAGCAAGACGAAGCTGAAGAACTTCCTGCGGGAATTCAGCATCACCAACACGCTCTCCTCCAGCCCCTTCATCATCAAGGTCTTCGATGTGGTCTTCGAGACTGAGGACTGCTACGTCTTCGCTCAGGAGTACGCCCCCGGCGGGGACCTCTTCGACATCATCCCGCCTCAGGTGGGACCCCGGCACCTCTCATGGGACCCTTTGTGGGATGTGGGCGCTCCGGGGGTGCTGAGCAAAGCTGCCCCTGTGGGAGGGGGTGCAGGTGTGGGTACTGGGCACCCCTGTCTGGGCTGGGCTTGACCACAAGCACCTACAAACAAGTGTGGGACCCACAACCTATCCCCTGGGTGGCCTAAGATCCATCTCCTATTCCTAGCATGGCCTGAGACCCATCACCCTTCTCCTGGGGAAGTTGTGGCTACTCCAACCCTGGAAGTGTCCAGGATCAGGTTGGATGGGGCTTGGAGCAGCCTGGGATACTGGAAGGTGTCCCTGCCCAGGGAAGGGGGTGGAACTGGATGATCCTTAAGGTCCCTTCCAACCCAAACCAGCCTGAGACCCAGCACCCATCCCTTGGGTGGCCCAGGGCCCACCACCATCCCCTGCCTCAGGTAAAAGCACCCATGACCATCGGGTGCCGGGGCTGGGTGGGACCCCACAGGGCTCGGTGGCTGATGCCGTGTCCCCCTGCAGGTGGGGCTCCCCGAGGAGCTGGTGAAGCGCTGTGTGCAGCAGCTGGGCCTGGCCCTCGACTACATGCACAGCAAGAGCCTGGTGCACCGGGACATCAAACCAGAGAACGTGCTGCTCTTCGACCGCGACTGCCGCCGCGTCAAGCTGGCCGACTTCGGCATGACCCGCAAGGTGGGCTGCCGCGTCAAGCGCATCAGCGGCACCATCCCCTACACGGCGCCCGAGGTGTGCCAGGCCGGCCGGGCCGAGGGCTTCGCCGTGGACACCAGCATCGACGTCTGGGCTTTCGGGGTGCTCATCTTCTGCGTCCTCACCGGGAACTTCCCCTGGGAGGCGGCGGTGGCGTCCGACACCTTCTTCGAGGAGTTTGTGCGGTGGCAGAAGGGGCGGCTGGCGGGGCTGCCCTCGCAGTGGCGGCGCTTCACGGACAGCGCCCTGCGCATGTTCCAGCGCCTGCTGGCCCTCGACCCCGAGAAGCGCTGCCCCGTCAAGGAGGTTTTCTACTTCATCAAGTGCGACCTCATGGCCGAGGTGCGGTGCCGGCCCTCCTACCGCTCCCGCAAGCACGCCAGGGACAAGCTCCCGGCCGGGTCCCACTGCCACGACGCCAGCGGCTCCTGCACCCCCGCCCCGCTCAAGAGGACCGTCCTGACGGAGGGGAGCGGAGCCCGCGGCCCCGAGCCTGGCGCAGCCGCCCCGGGCACGGCCGGCAGGACAGACGGACGGCAGGACAAGGGCAAGGGGCAGATGGTCCTGGCCACAGCAATAGAGATCTGTGTGTGACGGTGGCTGCGCGACCCGCCCCCTGCCCCCGCCCTGGGGACAGGGATGGGGGGAGCACATCGTGGTGGTGGCACGAGCCGGGACTGGGCTCTGGGTCTCCCAAAGGAAACAAAAAAAAAGGAAAAGAAACACAACTGAAGAGGAAAAGAACAGAACTGGTTGCGCTCTGTAGCGCCGAGGATGCCGATCCCCCTGTCCTGCCTGGGCCAGGCCAGTGGCCGGAGCCCAGCCGGGGGCACCGCTCGCTGCTGGGGAGGCTGGGGGCACCCACAGCCCTGCCATGGCTGTGCTGCCCCTCCAAGGCTCCCCCCAGGGTGGCATGGGGAGGGGTCTCCCAGTACGGGGACGAAGGGTCAGGGGGCGGCGCACTGGCCCTGCCCCCATCCCGTGCTCGACCCCAGTCCGGGGAGCGGGAAGGCCGATGACCCTGCACCGTGGAGGAGGCCTTTGGGGAGGTTTGGGTGGGTGGTGATTTGCCCTCTTTCACTGGTCCCCACCGCACTGCTGGGGACTGGGAGGGGATGGGGAGGTGGGCGCCGGGCTGGTGACGGGGAGCCGGGGGGTTGCTGGAACCCCTGAACTCCCGGCAGCCCCGGCTGCCTCCCCGCCGTGGGAGGTGCTGGCAGCCATTGATGTAGCAAGTGTCCCTGTCTGTGTGTCATTGTGCGTCCCAGCCACCGCCACTGGCAGCCCCTGTCCCCTGCTCTGCCCCACAAGGCTCAGGCCCTCTGGCCGGAGCTGTGCTCCGGGCTGTGGCCGCTGGGTGCAGTGCCGGCCATCCAGCAGGTTGGATGCTCGGGGCCAGGCTGGCTGTCCCATGCTGGCGTCCCCGTGTCCCCTCTGCAGACTCTTTGTACCCAGGGACTGGAGGAGGTGGCAGCGGTGCACCCCAGGCTGGCCTGCACAGCCCGGGAGCAGGGGAGGGGGCTCCGAGTGGGCCCGCCTGCTTCCCTGTGCTGTCCCCATCACCCCTCCTTGCTGTCACCCCTTCCCCAAACCTGTCACCCTCCCCTGGGGCTGGCGGGGAAGAGGCAGCGGGATAGACCCTGCCGGGGCTGGCTGCAGCGAGGCAGGGCGTGGTGGCAGCAGCCACTGGTGGCCCCTTAGTGACGAGGTGCTGGGGTGTGTGTGGAGGTCACACCTTCCCTCCCGGATCTGGGCACCCAGCAGAGCGGGGAGCTCACCCCGCCGCCGCGGTGCCGAGGCTGTAGGGGCACCCCAAGGCAGCAGCACCCTGCTGTGGTTCGGGCTTCCCTCCCATGGGGTGGGTGCCGTGGCGCCGCCGCGGTGCCCCAATTCCCCACAAAGGGCTATAACGCTTTCCAGCAGCAGCAGCAGCAGCAGCAGTTTACAGAGCAGGGGCCGCCCCCGCCCCCGCCGTGCCCCGTCCCCGGCACCCCCGGGCCCGGCGTTAGACGTAGCATTGCCCCACGTAGAGAGCTAGGCACCGGTTTTACTCCTCTTTGCCTTAGGTCCCTCGATGTCCTCGATCTTTCGTGCAATAATGTAGATAAGGGATCCCGGCCGCCCCGGGGGGCTCGGTGGCACCCCTTTGGGAGGGCTCGGTGGCACCGCCCGGGGTGTGTCCCAGGGGGTGCCCGGTGTGATTTCTGTCCCCGTCGAGGTCGCTGTGTCCGTAGGTTGTCAGGTTTTTATTTCCACTTCCCTCAGCTGTCGGGTTTCGGACCTTCTTCCCATAGGAGAGGCTGTAGTGTCACAGACGTTACCTCAGTTTGTCACTGTTGAAAAGGATTTAAAAAAACCACAACTGAAACCATAAAAAATGACAAAATACATAGTTATAAAAGCAACAAAAATTTCTCAATGGTGGTGAAGACTTTTTTTTATTAAATAAATGAAACGTGACGCTGCTTGTGCAGGGGCAGAGGGCACAGCCTGTGCCCTGTCGTGGCCTCAAGAGTGGCTGTCCCTCCACTTTCTCCCTATCACCACGGCCAGCAAGGGAGGGGAGGGATGTGGGGAGCAGCCCCGTGGGGCAGGTTGGCAGCACCCATGGGTGGGGGGCACCCAGCGGCCCTCGGAGCAGCCCCCTCCGAACAGTCAGGGCTGCCTGATGCCAAATGTATTCCAGCCACGTCCGCAGGCTAATTTCAATTTCCTGGTAATTATGCAAATGAATGTGGATTTAATTAAGGGCAGATTTCATTAAAGTCTTCTTGGGGAAATGAGAACAGGGTGGGGGAGAGCGAGGAGGAGGAGGCGGTGGCAGGAAAGCAGAGATGAAGACAGCGCCTGCCCCGGAAGATAAATGGTCCCGGGGGACGCGGAGGGGATGGACGGGATCCTTTGGGAGTGGGGGTCCCACCTGCCCCTGCCGTGGCACTGCAGGAGCCCAGAGCTGTGCGGGGGCAGCGCCGGGGATGGAGCCCGGGCAGCGCAGCAGCAGCTCCCGGGTGCATCCCCAGCCCCGCTCCGGGCACGGGGCAGCGAGTCCTGCTCATCCCCGGCTCCAGCAGCGACGGCTCCCGGCTCCTTCCCTCCCAACAGGGCAGCGAAAGCATTGCTCTGACACGTGATTCGTATTTTTCTGTTCTCCGGCTAAAAATACAGATTTGGCCACGCCGAGAGGTCTAGGAAATCAATGCCATTGTCACCAGGCGCTGGCTGGCAGGACCCTCCCCTCCCCGATCCAGACAAAAAAGGGAACGCTGCCATTTGACGTCTCCGAACCGAAGCGCTCGCGCGGCTCCAGCGGAGCTGCCTTTAATCCAAAGTGAAATGGGGCTAATTTTATCCCGGCAAGGTCGGGATGCTGCGAGCCCGGCAGCGCCGGCGGGGCAGGAGCCGCTTGTCTCCAGGCAGAAGCTCCAGTCCCAAAAAACGTAGCTGAAGTTTGCCAAGCCAGCACCTGCCCGGTGAAGGTGTCACCTGGCCGGCAGAGCTGCAACCTCCCTGCCTCCCCTCCGAGGCTGCTCCCGCTTTGGCCGGGAAGGCGACCGGACATTCCAGGGGCACGGCCGCTGACCTTGGGCAGTCCCCGAAGGAAGGATGAGCAACACAATCACTGCTCTGAAAGAAAATAATCCTGGACTTGGACAGATCCTGGAGCAGAGGGATGGGGTGGCAGGTGTGGAATGGTGTGCGTGCAGCATCCCGTAGAACCAGATCCTTCCGAGCTGGGAAAGCCAGGAAGGCCTGGCTGTGACACTCAGCTGCTGATCCCGCCTCGGATTTCATCCACCCCTCGATTCCGGAGCCGGATCGTGCCCGGTTTTCCTCACAGACACTTTGTGAGGCACTGCAGCCCCAGCTAAAACACTGGGGGTTGGGAGTAAAAATAAATGGGAATGATCCACTTGTTCGGAGCACAATGATCAACGCCAAGCTGGCATTGCACGAAGTCCCACCCCAATCGCAAACAAGCCCTTTAAAAGGTAATATTTTGCCACTAGGATGGTGCTTCAGCTCGCTGCTGACTCAGGAGGGCCGTGGGATGAGGAGGGAGGTCCCACGCATCCCGAACAGGGAGGGGAGCGCAGGGTCCGGGCTGCCGGGGGCTTCCCCAGCCCGGCTCGGGGACACGGGGGGACGCCAGCCCGGCGTGGGGAGCATCCACGACCTGCGCTTCTCGGGGCTGATCCGCTTTCAAGAACTTCCAAAAATAGCAGCGGCACCGCGCTGGAATGGGCGTAGGGAGGAAGTGTGACTCATGTGCCACCCGGAGCCCCGGCGGAACCGGGCGGGCACCCGAGCGGGACTGCGGGACTGCGGGAATGCAGCAGGAATGGCAGCAGGAATGGCAGCAGGCACGGGGGCACCCCGATGCTCTTTGTGGTGGCAGCAGACTGCCCACGGAGGGCACGCGGCCCGGGCTCGTTCCTGCCTGTCCTTCCCGCGGGGACCCTTCTGTCTGCGGTTCCAGCTGCCAGGGATGATGGACAGATGTCACTCAAGGCCTCGCAGCGGCCGAGGGCCCCAGCGGGAACGAGCTGCTGGAGACAGACAGCAAAAACTGTCCCGAGGTGGGAAAAATCCCAGCTGGTGCCGCGTGGGAAGGCTCAGCAGGCCTGCAGGAAGAGGCGACTTTGTGTGACAATCCAGCCACCTGTGGGCA
>JAVTVJ010001682.1:0-225591 GCA_034509425.1 Eopsaltria australis | reverse complement strand
GATGGATGGATGGATGGATGGATGGATGGATGGATGGATGGATGGAAGGATGGATGGATGGATGGATGGATGGATGGATGGATGGATGGATGGATGGAGGGATGGATGGATGGATGGAGGGGTGGAAACAGACAGATCCTACAGTCCCTCAGCTGAGCTCTCCAGGAGTT
The DNA here is from genome assembly GCA_034509425.1 of Eopsaltria australis. Classification (NCBI taxonomy): domain Eukaryota; kingdom Metazoa; phylum Chordata; class Aves; order Passeriformes; family Petroicidae; genus Eopsaltria; species Eopsaltria australis. The sequence continues at coordinate 225,421 of JAVTVJ010001682.1, read as the reverse complement.
TTTGCAGGACCAGCAACCCCAGTTTGACCCCACACCATGTGAAACTGTCCTGGCAGAGCTTCTCCCTTGGTTTACTGGATCAAAATGGTCACTTTTGGGGACGGGCAGTGGCGTTGCTGCTGGGCTGGGGCCATGCCAGGGCCAGGTGGGCCCAGACAAGGCTCTGCCAGCCCTGGTCTCCAGCATGACCCAGTTAGAGCATGCAATGAGCTCCTGTGCCGCGCTCCTGGCTGAGCAGCGCTGTTCCCTGCTTTAATTACCCGCGGGTGACTCATCCCGGCCCCGTTTATCAGCGCCCGAACACAAAGCGCCCTTTGTGCTCCCCAGGCCCTGCCAGGGGCGATTGCCAGGGACCAATTAATCACCGGCTCCTGCTGCCACAGGCCTGGAGATGGTGCCCTGGGAAGAGCGAGATCAAGGACTGGAGAAGGGCCACTGCCTGCCCCATGGGGCAGAACTGGGATGGGAGCCCAGGTCCTGATCCCACCCCAGGATAACAGTGGTGAGGCAAAAACATCCCCTGCCAGGGCCCAGCCACCACCCCTGTCCTATCACAGCCATGGAATGAGAGTTGCGTTGGGAGGGACCTTAACACTCATCCCATTCCACCCCTGCCATGGGCAGGGACACCTTCCACTGTTCCAGGCTGCTCCAAGCCCTGTCCAGCCTGGCCTTGGACACTGCCAGGGATCCAGGGACAGCTACAGCTTCTCTGGGCACCCTGTGCCAGGGCCTCCCCACCCTCCCAGGGAACAATTCCTTCCCAATATCCCATCCATCCCTGCCCTCTGTCCCAAGTCCCTCTCCAGCTCTCCTGGAGCCCCTTTAGGCACTGGAAGGGGCTCTGAGGTCTCCCTGGAGATCAGCAGTGGCCCTTGGCCAGGGGAGGTGCTTGTGGCTCTGTCAGCCAGAGCAAGGCAGGTATTTGTGGGCATGGGAGGTGGGTGGCACAGGATTATCGAGTTTGGTGACAATGGATGATCTAAGGACAGCTCCAGCAGGTCCAGCAACTCCTCCTGCTTCCTGAGCCAGCCATGGACCTCAGGAGACGAAACCTAAGTGCCCAATTTCAAGTTTGTTGAAAAGGCAGCAAATCTTGTTGGCTGTGCAGTCCGAGAGACTGCATTCCCAGGGCATTCCCAGGGCTCAGCAGGTCTCGTGTGCACCGGAGCAGAAACTTTTTAGAGTTGGAAGAGTCAGTTTGGCCAGGCTGACAATGCTGAGCAGTGCATGTGTCTGCACTGGTGGCTGCAGAGGCTCAGCAGAACCGGCACCCAGCTCCCCCAGCAGTGTCAGAGCCACCCAGAGAAGGGCATGGGCAGGCTGTGCCCAGAGGGGAAAAGCTGCTCCTGCAGCCCCCTGCCCACTCAGCCCCTGCCCCTGCCCTGCCCAGGCTGGTGAGGGGAGTGATCTGGTCCCCTGGCATCATCTGTTGGGGTGTCAGTGTCCTGCTGCTGCTGGGGACAGCTGGCAGGAATTCTAGGCCTGGTTGGTGATCAGTTAAATCTGTCCTTGCACAGAGGAGCTACAAAGCTGCAGCATGAGGGAGGCTCTGCCTGTGCCCTCGACAGGGAAAAGCATCAGCACCTCCACATCCCTGGGGACACAAATCCTTCCTGAGGGGGGACAAAGGGCTCACCCGAGAGCTCCCCAAGTGTGGGAATGAACACAATGTGCCCAGCCCAGGGCACAGCAGGAGCTGTGCAGGGCGTGGGGAGCTGCCCCTAAAGGGAGCTGATCAGGCTGGGAAAGTGGGATATCAGCAGCAGGCACTGTGTTCCCATTTCTGCCATGGCAGGAGCCTGAGGGGTTAACAGCAAATGCCACCTCCTGTATTTCATCTCTCCTCCATTGAGGCAGCTCTGACACTGGCAGCAGAACAATGCAAAATTCTGATTAGCTCTGGTTTTCCAGCAAGAGGGGAGGCACAAGAGGGTGGGGATTTAATACTATTCTGCATAATTTTTAATCTAAATTCCATTTCTTTTCTTTTCTTTCACCAGGAAGCAAACAATCTAGGGGGTTTTGTACTCAATTTCTTGCTTTCATAATCTAAATGAATTGTTTGCAAGTAGGAGCCAGCTGCAAAACTGGCAATCTCGGATCAAATCTGCCTTTCTCCTAGTTCTTTCAATCATTAATTTGCTCCTCAGCTCTGATTAGCTAATCCTGGCTGCCTTGTGGCAGTTTCTAGGGAAAAACAGTGCGAGAGCTGCAGCTCCCATTGACGGAGCTGGAGCTGACGGGATTGATTCCTGGTGGCTCGTGGTGCTCCTGGTCGTCACTTCTCCAGAGACAAGTGGGGTATTCTCTAGGAGAAAAGGCTGGCAGGGTTATTTCTGGAATGCTGGCATTTTGGAAATACCAGAGGATGATGCTTTCCCCTGCTCTGCGCGGGGTGTGCGAGTTTGTTACGCTGAGATTAATTAGCTGGGCTTTAAAATAGGAATCCAAGGCCCCGCAGCAGATCCTGCCTCGGAGATATCCGGGTGCTGCCCCATTTTTGGGATGTTGCTGCTGTGCCTGGGGGATGTGGCACAGCTGCCACCTCCATTTCCTAGATGGGAAACTGAGGCACAGGGCTTGGCCTGCTGGTGGATGGAGGCTCACAGAGCTCAAGCCTCAGCAGGGATGTCTGGAAGGGGATGGGAAATGGGATGTGCTTTGTGTCAGGCCACTGGTTTGTTACACAGTGCGCTGAGGCCCTGGCACAGGGTGCCCAGGGAAGCTGTGGCTGCCCCTGGATCCCTGGCAGTGTCCAAGGCCAGGTTGGATGGGGCTTGGAGCAGCCTGGGACAGTGGAAGGTGTCCCTGCCCATGGCAGGGCCTGGAACTGGATGTGCTTTAAGGTCCCTTCACACCCAAACCATTCATAATTCTCTGATTTTATGAATTAGTTCTATGAATTAAGAGTAATGATCTCAACTCCTGGGAGTGCTCCTGCCAAGCCCAGATGGGCTGGGGGTGTCCCATGGGGATGTGACCTCCCCAGGCTGACTGCTGGCACCCACCAGAGCATCCCCTCATGCTGTCCAGCTCCTTGCAGCCCAGTCCCAGTCCCAGGGCCCAGCTGGGAGGGCCAGGGCTCTGTGACCCTTGTGTCACCAGGCTGCTGCTGGCCCCGTGTGCCCCTTCCTTGCGTGCAGCTCCACAGGGCTGCTCCCTTAGCTGCTGTTTTCCTTCATTCCTTTTCCAGACCAAATTCCCCGAGTGCTGGGGGTGGATCCTTTTAATTTTCATTTGTTTCAAAGCCGTGCAGGGCTTACAAGCATGACAGAAATGTGCCTGGAGTGCAGGAAATGGCCTACTTAGCTGCAGGAGCAGAGCAGGCTCCTCTGCACGCTGACTCCAAGGACCTCGTCCTTCCCAGGGACCAGGGCAGCTGCTTCTTCCCTCTCCAGCTCCTTTCTGGAGATGTTTGGTCCTTCCACAAAGCCCAAAGAGCCCATGCAGGCAGAACAGTGCTTGGGAGCAGAGGTTGGGAGAAATTTCTAAGGTTGGATGGGGCTTGGAGCAAGCTGGCATAGTGGAAGGTGTCCCTACCCACAGCAGGGGGTGGGACTGGATGAGTTTTAAGGTTCCTTCCCTCCCAAACCAGTCTGGGATTCTGGGATTCTGACAGTGAAATGCTGTGTGAGGTCAGGACAGGTCACAGTGTCCTCCCTCACACCCAGCTGGCTGTGACAATCTCCTCTGGCTGTTCCAAGGCAGTTTAGAGAGGGGCAGGGGCAGGGGCTGTGTTAGGTCTGGTGCCTGCTGAGGAAGCAGAGCTTGCAGGGCCAGACTTCTGACAGCTTTGGGACTTCCAGGGCACTTCCATCTCATCTGCATAGGGGCAGATGTCAGATGTGTCACCTTCGCACAGTTTGTGTGAGCTGGGAAGGAGGAGAGCTCAGCCCAGGCTCTTCCAGAGGGAAAGGCCATGCAAAGAAGGGGCTCGTGTGCCCACAGCCCCCAGAGCTGGGCTGGCCAGAGAGCTGCACATTGCTCTGCCCTCACCTCTGGGACACTCACAGGGACTGTCCCTGCCACCTCTGCCATGGCTGCAACTAGAAGCACGCACAGAATGACAGAATGTCCTGAGCTGGAAGGCACCCAAAAGGATAAAGGATCCAGCTCCTGGCCCTGCCCAGACCCCCCAACAATCCCACCCTGGGCATCCCTGGCAGCGCTGTCCAAACACTCCTGGAGCTCTGGCAGCCTCGGGGCTGTGCCCATTCCCTGGGGAGCCTGGGCAGTGCCCAGCACCCTCTGGGGGGAAGAACCTTGCCCTGAGATCCAGCATCCCTGTCCTGGCCCAGCTGCAGCCGTTCCCTGGTCCTGTCCCTGTCCCAGAGCAGAGATCAGAGCTGCCCCTCGGGAGGAGCTGCAGCCCCCACTGAGCTCTGCCCTCAGTCTCCTTCTCCAGCTGAACAATCCAGGTGCTCTCAGCTGTTGCTCAGATCCTTCCCCATGCCCATGTCCCTCCTTTGGACACTCTCCAACAGCTTTAGATCCTTCTGATATCGTGGCACCCACAACTGTCCCAGACCCGAGGTGAGGCCACACCAGAGCAGAGTCAAAGTCTAAGTCTTTGCCTTAGCAGGGCAGGTGGGAACAGGAGGCTCCCTGGGTTGAGAAGAGTCTTTCCTAAAGGGAAAGGACCCCAGTGGATCCCAGGAAGGCTGAGGACCTCTGCATTAACACCAGCTTCCTTTCCTCAGGGCTCCTAGAAGGGGTCATAGAATGAAGAGGTGCTGAAGGAGGAGGAAGAGGAGGCAGGGCCGTGTGCCATGGGAGGGAGCAGGGTGTGGGCTGGCACTGTCCATCACAGGCTGCTGCAGCACAGGCAGGTGAACATTGAGCTGTCCAGCTTTTAATCTTATTGAACAGCTCGGCCTGGTGTGCTGAACCTCCAGGGATCCAGCTTTGCCTCTGACTGTTTCCATTTCATTTGCTGTGGGTTTGTCTTTGGTTCAAAGAACACAGGAGCAGCAGCACACGGAGTCTCTCCATGGAGTCTGTGAGGCCTGGGGGAGATGGAGTCCCCAGGCACCTGAGACACACAGCAGTGAACACGTGCCCCTGGATTTGCTTCCCGAAGTTTTCCCAGCCACAGCACTGCTCCAAGCCTTGCTCCATGGACACAGCAGATTGTTTCTGGGTGGGCTGCACTGGGAAGCCCAGCCACAGTTCAGGGGGGTTTGTTTTGGGGCACTGAGCCCTCCTCCACCACTCTCATTTCTCTGACCCATGCTAACACCACACTTCAGACTCTGTTTTAATTCCAAACAAACAGTGATCTTAGAGCTGGTTGTGCCTGTGTATCTCTCTCCACAGTGGCATCCAAGGCTGCCTGGGGGCCTTGCCCATCTCTGCTAGCAGTCCTGGCATTCAATTCGATGGATGCTCTCTGATGTCAGCGAGTCAAAAAGGCAGCAGAGCAGCTCCTGGGCCTGGGGAGAGAACAGGGAAGGGGTTGGGGGAGAGCTGCGAGTTCTGCGCATGGCAAAGAAACTTTTTTCCACAGGCAGGTTCCTTGTGTAGAGGATGTTTTCCAGGCTGGATTAATCCCAGCACATGTGGCCGTGAGTGTCCCCCAGCAGGGAACCCCCTGCTCCTTGTGATGCTCAGGAGTTATGTTTTCAAAGAACTGAAGACAAGCAACAACATGCAAGGTGCTAAGTGAGAAATCTGCTCCCTCCCTGGCTGCTCTGCCTGTCCTTCCCAAGCCCAGCCCTGGAGCAGCCCTGGCTCTGAGCTGGAGAGGCCAAAGTGGTGCCAAGGGCTGCAGCCCAGGCTGCAATCCTGGTTGTGCTAATGAGCACCACGACCCCAAAGCACTGGGGACGCTGTGCTGCTGCCCACCCCACACAGCCCTCGGGCCCTTCTGCCAGCCCTGCCTCTCCTCACAGCTTTTTAGTCTCTTTCTTGGGATTCCAGCCCTTCTGCCTGCTGCTGAGGGGCAGAGGATCATGCCAAGAGGGCCTGGGAGGTGTTTTCCCTGTGTTGCTCTGCCCCCGGCCCATGTTTCAGGTGTCTGTAGCAGCAGCTGTTGTGGCTCCAGGCAGAGTGGAGGGATTGGAGCTGCCAGGGGAGGCTGGACTGCTCCCTGTGGGCTCTTACTGAGTGACAGAGAGCGTGTCACCCCGCTGCTCTGGTGGCTGATGGTGGTAGGTCAGGGATGTCACCCAGGGACAGCCACTGTGTCCTCACAGTCCCATCCCAGCCACAGTCACTGCTGCAGGTGAGGGGCAATCCAGCCCCAGGACATCCCAGTCCCCAGGCTGAGCACAGCACTCCCTGACCACTCCCGTATCACTGGAGACATCCCAGTTTGGGCATGGCCCAGCTGCAGGGACATCTGGGACACCCCTGGGATGGTGGCACCAACAAACCATGGCTCTGTCACTTTCTAGTGTGAGCTGTGCTGAGTGTGCCCTGGTGTGGCACCTGCAGGGTCACTGGGGAGAACAAGGAACTCCCAGAGCCTGGATTTGTCTGCTCCTTAGGCAGGTGTTTCACCCAGGGCAGGTGAAGGTGCTCCAGGAATGCAGATAACCAGGCCAGGTACAGATGTCAGCACTGCACTAGGCCACATTTGGAAAGCTGATTTGTCATCCTCTTGCCTAATCCCAAATCACACTGGGAGCGAGGATGATATCCCATTTCACTTCCATGGCTCCACTCCACCAGGAAAGGCTGCAGCTCTGCTCAGACCTGGAGGATTTGAAACCCATGTTCATTTAACCCTCCTGAACTTTGCCTGATATCGAGTTGTTGCTCATTAGCTTTGCCCTGCAAAGCCTGGCTGACATTTCATAAACTCATTAGCAGGAGATCAGAGGCTCAAACATCATTCCTGGGGCCATCCTTTGAGGAACAGATTCCCCGGTGCGTTTGCTCCTCAGATCTCACTCTGATTCCTGAACCTACCCTGAACTTGGGAGGAAAAGGCTCGCTGGAAAACCACCAGGAGCTGCTGCTGTGCTGTTTGTACCCCCAGGGAGGTGTGCTGCTGTCCCAGGACTGCATTCCTGCTCGGAGCTCCGAGCTCCTGCGAGCAGCCCCTGCTTCAGAGGGATTAGATTGTGCATCCCAAGCTGCCAGGAGCAGGGAGAAGGGCTGAGCATATTTGCTTTTGCTCCTCTCCAGCACAAAAAGCCCTCTGAGCCACTCCCTGATAGGCTCGTTCCCTGGCTCTGCCGGGAAGCAGAAGGGATTTTATGTCAGGCACAGAGATGTAATGGCCTTTCAAAGCAAATCAGGAGACAGCCTGGACTTGCTGCCCTGTCACATTCCTTGGCAACAGCCTGGCACCCTGGCAGCAGGCAGCACTGGGCTGTGACAGCCCTGCAGGGCCCTGCAGGCAGAGCTGCCCGGGCACTGCAGCGCCGGCAATCCCACTGCGCCCTCGGGAAACGCCTGCGAACGGCAGCTGAGCCACGCTGGGGAAGTTGGGGTGGTTTTGTCTGTGTTAAAAGCAGCAATGCACACTTCAAAGGGGACTCGGTGTTTTTTAAGGTTCAATCCTTAGATCACTGGTGCTGAAGGCAGCAGCTGTGATGTGTTGGATGAGGTTACAAACACATCTCGCTCACCTGCTGGGCTTTTATTGGGAAGAAAAAGGGATCCAGAGGAGAGGTTAGTCTACTTGCTATCGTTTCTCACTCTCCACAAGTCTTTTATCACAGAATCACAGAATGGTTTGGGCTGGAAGGGGCCTTAAAGCTCGTGTCACTCCACCCCCTGCCATGGGCAGGGACACCTCCAACTCGACTTTACATCTCCTGGTCCCAACTCCTCAGGCTCTGCCTCCTCTATCCAAACCTCACATTTGTTCTGAACTAAACTTTCATGATTATAGCCAGAATTTTGAATGTATTTATGCAGTTTATTCCCATTAGCTGCCCACATGTCTGGAGCTCAGTGTTTCCTTTCTTGGGATGCATTACTGAGAAAATATTCAGCTAGACCATCCCTGGAATAGGTAATGGCTTCACTCCTCCTCTTCCACTTGGATTTGGGCTTCTGAAATGCAACTTTCAGAACACAGGACCTGTGCCAGCTTGGCCATAGGGCTGAATGAACATTTCCTGTCACTATTTTTGACAAATATCACAGACACTTGAAATTGTTGCCTGTGAGGGTGGGGAGGCCCTGGCACAGGGTGCCCAGAGAAGCTGTGGCTGCCCCTGGATCCCTGGCAGTGTCCAAGGCCAGGTTGGACATTGGGGCTTGGAGCAGCCTGGGACAGTGGAAGGTGTCCCTGCCCACGGCAGGGGGTGGCACTGGATGATCTTTAAGGTCCCTCCCAACCCCAACCATTCCATGATTCTGTGCTATTTTTCTCAGTGTTGATTTTTCCACAAAGAGTAACTGAATTTCTATGGAAAATATAGAACCTTCATCAATATCTTCAAATGTTTTGATTCAAAACTGTGTCACCACTGCAATGTGGGAGACAGTTTGACAGGATTTTGGTCCCACCTTCCCCATGTTCTGGGCTCTCAGCCTAAGCCAAGGCTTGGGGCTGTCACCACCTCTGACTCATAAAAGCTACCATTTTCTTTGAAATTTCAACCAATATTAAGAAGTTTCCTTCATAACAGGGGCACAAAGGACAGATACCCATACCATAAACTTCTCTACTTGCCTGATTGTCATTTTGGGGATAAAGGAGATGCTCTGCAGTGTCCAAGACCGCCTGGTTCTGCCAGCAGGCACTGGGGGCAAAGAGAAAGGGAAGCAGGGTTAGTTTGCCATGTCAGCTGTGAGGGAGGGAGATGACCCAGCTCTGGGGAGGTCTGAGCCTGGTGCCAGCAGCTCCAGCCATGGGCATCTGCTCCTGCTCCTCTTGACACAGTTCAATCCTGGGTTTTACAAAGCTTTGTGTAAATGGCTTTGCACTATTTAAATACAATTAGTATTTAAATACAAATTTCAAACAGACACATCCAGCTGCATAATGGTGGCTCTGGGGCAGTGGGAAATGCACACAAATGTGGGTACCTTGCTCTGGGCAAGGGGCTTTTTCTCCACAGACATAATCCGGGTGTTTCCCCCCAATCCCAGGATTTATTGAACTGCCTGGAGCAGCAGGCACTGCCTCACCAGTCCTGGCTTTGCTCTGGCCCTCCTCAAGCTACACACGACTTGACCACAAAAAGTATTCCAGTGCAATCAAAAGGCCAGATTCCAAATTCAGAAGTGTCTTTTAAACGCACTCCGTGCACACTCGGAGCTCGAAAACTCTCCCGAGGCTTTGGAAACCACTCCCTGCTCCCTGCCCCCATATCCAGGTATTGAGCTTGGCAACAGTTTTCCCTTCACTGCTTTTCAACAGCCCTGAGATTTTACACCCCATGTGTTCATTTTTTTTCTCTCTTTTAAAAAAAAAATTCTACACCTCCTTCCCCTCCAAAGCTCCCTGGGATGAGCTTCCTGCAGGGATAACATCGCTCCCTGCTAGCAGCAATTAACACTTGGTAAGAATGTTTCATCAGACAGAAAAACATCCAGCTAAGTTCCTCAGCACTCGGCTTCTGCTCCGATTGCAGCATCTCGTTTAAAGGCAGGAAGGCACAAAGCCTGGCCTAAATTCTGATTTTCCCCTGCTGCAGCCCAGTTTTGAGGGTGCTTTAGTCAAACCCTGCCTACTGAGCTGACTTAACCAGGTGAGCTGCTAAGTCTGTGCACAACACAGGTCCTGACAATCTGAAAGTGCTTTTTAAATGCTTAAACCATAGAAGAGTAATCACTGTGGAGTCAGGATCGCCTCTTAAGGCAGCTAAATCTGGTTTGTCATGCATAAAAAGCAGAGCATGCCTTCCTTCCAGGAGTTGCTTTGAATCCACTGCTGTAAATTCTTGCCTCTGCCACCCTGCAGCCAGGAAATGTGGCTGTGAAAACAAGTTATGACAGGGAGAATTCAGATGCTTTATCCCGAGCCATCCAGCAGCCGGATGCTGACAGAACAAGAATGGCAAGTCCCACACGGTTTTCCCTTGTCTGTGGATGGGATGGTGGCACTGCCCTCTCCAGGGTCCCCACTGCTCCCTCACCTCTTCCAAACACCTCCCTCTGCCCAGTGAGCTCCCCTTGGCACAGCCTCTCCCACATTCCTGCTTTGGCTCCACTTTTGGCAGGCAACCAAACTCCCAGGCTGCCTTTGTGCGCACACCTGCATTGTTTGCGTCCCTTTTTCTGTGCTCAGTGGTTTTTTAGTGCAGAAATAATGCCCTGGATGTCCAGAGAGCAGCCAGAGCAGGCTCTGCTGCTGAACAACCACAGCAAGGAGGGTCTGGGGCTGTCTCCAAATCCCCCAGATCTGAATGTCTCTCCTTGAGAGAGCTGGCTTAGGAAAGCTTTAATATGCTCAGGACAGGGAGCAGCTACGCTGGCAGAGCTCACATTGTTCCTCTCAACACCCGATTCCTTATCCCAGCCCATCTCTGACATCACAGCCAGGCTTCCATACAGATGGGAATGTCCCGCCCCGTGGCACAGAGCCGGGGAAATGTGGCTCAGCTGTGCCTCAAGTCCCAGAGCTGGGGAATAATCCCGGCACCGCGGTGAGGCTTCAGCAGTGCAGGGACCTGGGCAGGTATTGGAGTGCTGGGCCCTGGCAGACAGAGGGAGATAAATATCCTGTGATTTATCCCCGACCGACCGAAAGGGCTGATGGAGCTGTAAGAGTAATTAACCTCTGGTGTTATTTAAATTGAAGGTGTCTTGGCATGAAGTGACCTTGGGAAGCACCAGTGAAGTCAGGCTGATTTTAAACACTTCGACAGGGTGTGAGCTCCTGATCTCCCTGAGGATCAGAGCCCTCCCTCCTCCCACCCTCGGGCACACCTTGCTGCCCCTCCCTTCCACAGGCATTTTCCATCACGGAGGCAAAAATGATTTTTTTTTTTTTTTTTTTTGTAGAACTGGTTTGAAATGGCTCTGTGATCACCGGTTCTGGCACTGGGGAGAGAGGCAGAGTGGATCCTGTGGTTTGGGGCTGGATCCTTTTGTTTGGGGGTAGATCCTGCCCTTTGGAAGTGCCTCCTGACCCCCAGGGGTTATGCACGTGTGTTCTGGAGCTCAGCATGGAAGTTCATCCTTTGTAGAGCAGGAGGAGGGGTGAAGGTGCAGACACTGGCACCTATTCCTGCCCACTCCCAGCTCAGCCCCTGGGCTCTCTGAAAGGCAGGAGAAGCCACGGGAGGTGTCTCTGGAGGGGCTGCCTTGGGACTGGCCACTGCAAACACATGAAGCCTGAAGGAGAGGGAAGTGCTGGGCTGCAGCTCATCCATGACTGTGATGCTGGGGAAAATAAAGAGGTGTGGGGTGACTCTCCCAGAGCTACCTCCAGCAGTGACCTCCAGGGATCCCAAAAGCTCACTTTTTTTTCATTATCAACCAGAGAAAAAGTGGGAGAAATCTCACCACACAGGTCTTGGGTAACTTGCTGTACTTCTCCCCTTGCAGAGCGGAAGGTTTAGGATTTTAAATCCCAAGGGCGTGATTTAAAATGAATGGAAGTAAAGTCAAGATGCTGTCAGTGGCTTAAAAACATTTTTGAACAGTTACCAATGAAATCTTTTCCAACCATTCCTGCCAGGTGTGGCCCTGGGAATATTTCTGCAGAGTGTGAGAGCTCTGAGGTGCAGAACGTGGATGTTCAGCTTTGATCCCGTGCTGCCTGCAAACTCCAGCATCCCTGAATCCCTGATTCCTGTCCCTCTGACAGCATTTTCTGGAAATCTTCCAGAGGGCACAGCCAAAGTCAGGATGGTGTTTTTGGCGTGGCTGCTGGGCTGCTCCACATGGAATGTGGCACAAACCTGACTCGTGGCTCCTGTGCCAGAGGAGCCATGTGTGAGAGCTGCTCATGCCAGTGCCAAATACCAGCCTCATGCAGGGAGCCCTTCCCTCTGGGGAACACAGGGTTAATTGCCCTGCTAATCACTTCGTTTCACTAATCAGTCCCTGCAGAGGGGTTCTGTTTGTTTTTCCAGGCTTACACATCCTCTACCCAGCGTTTCTGGTGATTTATTTAAGAGGCTAATTTTTGATTTTGCTTTCTGGTGTTTATTTTAAGGTTTGTTTTTTGTTGGTTTTTTTTCTTCACAGCAAACATAAAGTCTGCTAAGATATTTCTCCTAGGAATTTTATTGATTCAGCAGGTCTATTCCCAATGTGAGTGCTTATTTCAGAGAATTCCCTGTATTCATGGAAGCATGCTGCCAAGCTTTGTGGACACTGCAGGTCCTTAACAAAGAACACAGCTCGGTTTTTAAAGGCCCTGGGTAGAGCACACATGGATGGCTTGGGAACTGGGGGACACTCTCAGGTATTGGGCCCCTCATGAGAAGGCAGACATTGAGGGGCTGGAGCGTGTCCAGAGAAGGGAACAGAGCTGGGGAAGGGGCTGGAGCAGCAGGAGCAGCTGAGGGAGCTGGGAAAGGGGCTCAGCTTGGAGAAAAGGAGGCTCAGGGGGGACCTTGTGGCTCTGCACAACTCCCTGACAGGAGGGGGCAGATGGGGGGGTTTGGGCTCTGCTCCCAGGGAACAGGGACAGGACAAGGGGCAATGGCCTCAAGTTGTGCCAGGGGAGGTTTAGGTTGGATATTGGGAATATTTCTTCATGGAAAGGGTGGTCAGGCTCTGGCACAGCTGCCCAGGGCAGTGGTGGGGTCACCATCCCTGGCAGCGTTAAAAAAAGAAGTGTGAATGTGGCACTTGAGGGCCTGGTTTAATGAGAACGTGCTGGTGGCACTGGGTTCCTGGCTGGACTGGATCTTTTCCAACCTTAACAATTCCATGACCCAGTGGCTGACCCAAGGACAAGGTAACCGTGCAGAACAGCTGCCCTGATCAGAAGCACAGAGCAGAGAGATGCCCTCCCTCAGGGCAGGAGCTCCTCCTTACCTGTCCAGCAGGGAGCTCAGGGAGGTGACAGCGCTGTCCCACTGTGCTGCCAGCACCAGGCACAGCCCATCCTCCAACAGGGAGCACTGCAAGAGAGGGAGGAACAGAGCTTTGGTGCTGCTCTGCACTTGGACAAGTCTCTTAAGTCTGGCTGATGGGTGAGGAGCAGCAGCCACAGAGCAACAGATCCTTCCAGGCAGAGCCAGTGCCATGTGTGAGCTGTTGGTGATCCCCACAGGCCTCCAGTATTCCTGCTGCCCTCTCTGGGTGAAAACCAGCAGATTATCTGGGTGTGATATTCAGGCCCTACCTCTGCTGGAGGCAGGAACACCAAGCCAGGTAAATACTGAGTTATTGTAGCAGAAACAGTCATTACTTGAAGCAGCCCATCTCCCTGCTAGCGAGGGAGAGCAAAGGCTCTAACTTTGACCTTTGCCTCAGCAGTGCCAGATCCTTCTGGAAACTCGCCAGCTCTGCCCAGGGCCATTTATCTCTGACAGGAGGAGGGATGGCTCTGCTCCCCCAGTGCTGATTTGTCCTTCCTGGAGAGCTGTGCACATTCCATGTGCAGAGGGACGGATCCTCAGGGGACTCAGGGGATGGGCAGGCAGTGCTTACACTAATTGGCTGCTAGATGTAATTGCTGCTCCATACAGATGTACTTCAAAGGGATGCTGTCAGTTTTAAAAAGCACAACCTGAAAAGATCTTACCTGCTCCCATTACAGATAACACCCAAGACTCAGAACTGAGAGCTAGAAGCCCAAATGTTTGTGTTTTGTGAAGGGCCTGCTGTGGTCTGACAGCCCTCGGGTGATGGTTCATTTGCTACTGCTACTGTAATTACTCTCCCCCCTTGTTTACTCTCTGCTGCTGACAGCACTTTCCTGCACATTCCACCTTCCAGCTTTGCCCAGGAAAGGTTCCTGACTCGGTGGGCTTCTCCTACACCAAGACAAAAACAGTCTGGGCCTGGTGTTCTGTGGCTGTGGAACAATGTCAGCTCAGCCCAGCAGCATCCTGTGCCAAGCCCCAGGCTGGGCTGCACCCACTGAGGGCCACAGAATGGCCTGGCTTGGAAGCAACCTCAAAGCTCATCTTGTCCCACCCCCTGCCATGTCCAGGGACACCTTCCACTGTCCCAGGCTGCTCCAAGCCCCATCCAGCCTGGCCTTGGACACTTTCAAGGATCCAGGGGCAGCCACAGCTTCTCTGGGCACCCTGTGCCAGGGCCTCCCCACCCTGCCAGGGAACAATTCCTTCCCAATATCCCATCTATCCCTGCCCTCTGGCAGTGGGAAGCCATTCCCTGTGTCCTATCCCTTGTAAATAGTCTCTCTCCATCTTTCTTGTCGCTCCTTTACATACTGGAAGGCCACCATTAGGTCACCCCATAGCCTTTTCTTCTCCAGGTGAACAATCTCAATTCCCTCAGCCTTTCCTCCCAGCAGAGCTGCTCCATCCTTCTGATCATCCTGGTGCCTCCTCTGGACTGGTTCCAGCAGCTCCATGTCCTTCCTGTGCTGAGAACCCCAAGGTTGGAGGCAACACTCCAGGTGGGAAATCTCTGACTTGGGCTCCAGGGCACAGTTCCAGAAGTGAAAAAATTGTTTAGCATTGTAGAGGAAGATGAACAGGGTGTGATGACAGACAGGAAAATAGAAAATGTATTTATACGGAGAAACAAGACAGGAGAGAGCAGCAGGACACACAGAACAGGGCACATAAATGAACAATGGATGGGCCATTCCCGTGAGGGCTGCATTCACAGGGGATGGTGTTGAGGGCTCCCAGGGATGCAGGAACACCAGGAAGTGACCCCAGTGCCCACATTACTCACCAGAGGTGCCAGGGCTCAGAGACACGGCTGCAATAGTGCCACCAAAGCACATTTGCTCAGGGCAGCACATCAGAGGAGGCATTAAAAGTCTCTTCTTTTGTGCCAAGGAAGCAAAGCCCAGCTCCAGCTGTTCCATACCTTTGCTGCAACGCTGCCCTTGGCCCTGCTGAGCATCTGGGAGATGCAGAGAGCCTGAGGTGAGTCCAGCACGGCCAGGCGAGCTCCGGTCACCGCAAAGCCGCTGCCCATGAGCTCCTCCAGCAGCTCCACATACGGGGGCGGCTCCGAGCCCCGCAGGATTATCCCGGGCAGCACCAGGCAGGTGGTTTGGCAGAGCTTCTCCAGCAATGGCTGACCTGATGGGAAAAGAGCAAAACACTCATTTGGTCTCTCCCCCAGCACCTCTGAGCTCTCTCGGTGCCTCTGCCCTGGCACAGACATGGCCGTGGCAGTCGGAGGCACCGTGGCATTGGGACGTGCTCTGGGATCTGCTCTGTGCTCTAGGATGTGCTCTGTGCTCTGGCACGTGCTCTGTGCCCTGGGATGTGCTCTGTGCCCTGGGATGTGCTCTGTGCTCTGGGATGTGCCCTGTGCTCTGGGATGTGCCCTGGGATGTGCTCTGTGCCCTGGGATGTGCCCTGTGCCCTGGGATGTGCTCTGGGATGTGCTCTGTGCTCTGGGATGTGCTCTGTGCTCTGGGATGTGCTCTGGGATGTGCTCTGGGATGTGCTCTGTGCCCTGGGATGTGCTCTGGGATGTGCTCTGTGCTCTGGGATCTGCTCTGTGCCCTGGGATGTTCCCTGGGATGTGCTCTGTGCTCTGGGATCTGCTCTGGGA
Organism: Eopsaltria australis; assembly: GCA_034509425.1. Classification (NCBI taxonomy): domain Eukaryota; kingdom Metazoa; phylum Chordata; class Aves; order Passeriformes; family Petroicidae; genus Eopsaltria; species Eopsaltria australis. The sequence goes on along the minus strand of JAVTVJ010001682.1, from coordinate 209,845 downwards.
TGTGCTCTGTTCCCTGGGATGCTCATCCCGAGCTGCTGCATGCCTTTGTGTCCCTGTCTGGAGATCACAAGGCAGCAGGAGTGACCCCATTTCAGGAGTCAGACAAGGACAACTGCTGGTTTGCTACAGGAGACACTATTCCATTTTCATTTTTTTTCCAAGCAGAGAAGGCTGCTAATCCAGCTGCTTTTATAATCCCAAATGTAAGTCTGCTCAGCATACGTGAGGCTTAATGTATTTCATATTTTCCTCATGATAAATCTGTCTGTCCATTAGGCAGCAGCTTTGTGATAATTATTTGCTGGAAGGAGGTTTCCTTGTGTGCAAGAGCTTCCTCTAGTGTCCAAGATGAGCCCAGAACGTGAGTGATGTGTCTGCCTTGCTGGAGGCACTTACGAGATCATGCCTGACAGTTCAGAGATCACGTGGACGTGCTTTTCCAGGGCAGTAACTCTTTGAAATACATTTTCTGAGACACAAACACACCAGGGCTGTACACTGCTTTCCTTTCTACTCTGCTTAGGCATCTTCAAAGCTAAGATATCCTCGTGCAGCAGGAAATTAGGGGCGTGCAATTTGAGATTAGCTCCCGACACTGAGTGGTGCAAAGCCTGCAGAGTACCTGTGCTCTCTCCACAACAAGCTGTTTTATTGTTTTATTTTATGAAACCTCTCCTAGAAATCAAGTGATTTAGTCACAGCAAACCTGTGCTACAGGCCGGGTCCTTTCCCATTGTGCACTTAGATGATGGGGAAAACACCCTTCCCAAATACCTTGGGACAAATCCTCCTTCAGACACTCCTTGCACAAAGTGACTTGGTGTTCACCCCGAGGACAGAGGACTTGATTTACCACCCCCTCCTTGCACTTCTGCACCTGCTGGTGTGTGACCAGTGCCCCCCAGGGCTGGGCTGTGATTCTGTCACAGTTTTATCCTGCTCCTCTCCCATCCACAGCACTCCTGTGGTTCCACTGCTGGGATTAAGGACTGCAGTGATCAGGCGTAGCCCAGGAACATTTCCTGAGCTGCCTGCATCAGTCACATCAGAACTGAAGCTACAGGAATGGGGATAGCCTGGTTCTAAGCAATTCTGTTCCCCAGGGAGCACCACAGGGATGCTTCACCTGGTGCCTGCTTGTTTATAAAGGCTTGGGATCAATCCACAACATCCCAAGGTGGGAGCATCCCCCCGTGTCAGTGCCATCTCCTGCCCCTGCAGCACAGCTGTGTTTACACATGTCCATCGGGTCAAATCAGCAGGAAAGGCCCTGAGAAGCTGCTGCATCCCAGGAAGTGTCAGCCTGGCTGAGGCTTCAGCTCCCCATCAAAGTCAGCCTGGCCGTAGCTGGGAGCCATTTGGAGCTGGCAGCTGCTCAGCAGCAGTGGGAGCTGAATGAGCTCTCAGCCCCGCTCAGGAGAGGCCTGTGGCCACGCTGCCAGCTGCACTCCCTGCACCAATTGAACAGAACAGCTCAGCACTGCCCAGCCCTGTGCTCCTGCCCCTCCAGGGGAGGCTCCGAGTGGACACAAACCACCAGGGCTGTGCTGGGACACCACGGAAGGGCTCAGACAGGAACATGTGCTGCTCTGACCCCAGCTGTGTTGTCAGTGCTTGCTCTGCTGCTGCTGTTCAGGTCAGCCCTTGGGGCAGCTCTGTCTGCAAGCCCCTGAAGTGCTGGCAGGTGAACAGTTAAAGGCTGGACTCCCCTGGAGCTGTTCTCTGCAGCTCAGAGCTGTCTCTCCCTTCTGAAAGGACATCAATACCCAATCTTGCTGCCACCACATGGTTTGTCTGCTGTCCAATTAATCAATAGCAGTCCCAATCTATAGCAGGAGTTCCATTTCCTTACCAGGACTGCCTGGCTGCTCGGAGCCCAGGACACTGGGATGTCCTCCCGGGGCACGGGTCAGGATCCTGCGCTGCTTCCTGACTCCCAGGCTGAGGATGGGGTCATGTTTCAGGTTCTGGATCTGCAGGAGGGAAGGCAGGGAGGGAAGGAGAAGCAAGTCATGTGAGCACATTACTTAATGAGGAGGGATAACACTCCTCAAGTATTGATTCAGGCAAGCTGTGAAGCTTTTGTTGCTGTCGTGTACTTCTGTAATTTTCAGCCTAGAAAACACCTGCTTGTCTGGAGATACAAGAACATTTTGCACGCATTCTTCTTTTTAATTGAGCCTTAATTCAGTGCAGCATCTCATCATCTTTTCCAAGGCCCCATATCCAGATGTCATTCTAAGGCCTCTGCTCCCAGCTTTTCAAGGCCAGGAGCTCAAACAGAACCTGTAAGAGTCTGACAGCTTTACCCAGTGCCACAGTGGGTGTAGCAGCTCCCTTTGTCCCTGAATGAACTGACAGAGTCAGATGCTCTGCACTGAGCTGCACATCCACATGAGTGAAGCCCATTACAGATGTGGCCATTTCCAGAGCTGATCTCCTGGGAGGACCATCTCAGCTGGATCACCCCAGAGCCACAGCAAACATCCCTTGGCTGAGCACATCCCAATCATTTTCATATCATCAGCCCTCCCCCCTCATCTCCATCCCCGAATGATACAAAGCTGGTAAGAAAACAGCTCCTGGGTCGAGTGTGCCTGAGCAGTCAGGGTGGGGCTGCTATCCCTGCTCATGACCACTGCAATGATCATCATTTGGGAACACAAGCCCTGAGCCCTCCCAGATTTACAGCAGAGCTTGCAGAACAAACAGATCTGAGCAGCCCTTCCCCAGCGAGGTCAGTGCAGAGGCAGGAACATCCCCAGCACCAGGAGAGCTCGGCAGCTGGGGAAACACATCCAGAGCTGCATTATCTAAAGCACAATAGGAGAGAAGTCACGGGATAGCAGGGCCAAGCTGCTGCTCTGACACAGCAGGATAAAGCTCAGGAAAGGGCAGATTCCTACCTCTTCCTCCTGCACTGTCTGACACTGGGCACAGCACAGCCCTTCTGGGAAAAACAGCTTCACATCCCGGACAGCCATTGGATAGGAGCTGGAGCCTGAGAGATAAATACAATGAGAAGATTCTCTCAGGCCATGAATTAAACATTCTCTAGACTCACACTCATCTTTTGGAGAGATTGATGATGTGCAACTCACTGCAGTAATTGCTTTAAAGGCCAGCTGTTCTGTACAGTAATAGCAAACATTTTAAACCATTATATTTAGAATAGTTCCATTGCCTCCCTGGTATTTTGATTCTGTCCTACTATCACTCAGCAGCTTCCTCATGTAAACAAGAATCCTTCTATTTCCTAACAGCGGAGCTGAGGGAATCATGTTAAGGAGACTGTGAAACCTTTCAATTCCAGCTCTAAATCCTGTTGTTCCCTTGCTTGTGGATCACACCAGGCTGCTCTTACTCAAGAGGAAGAGCTACTGTTTAGTAAAGAAATGTGCTTGGTAACAACAATGCAGGTCCCAAATACACTGGGAACTCTGAGTGACCATGGAAATCAGAATTAGCATGAGGCATTGCTGATGGAAATACATTTTTCTGTTTACCTCTGGTAAAGAAAGGTAAATTGAGACAGGAACAGTCAGAGAAATGACATGAGGATGACTGGAGAAATGGAGAATCAGCTAAAGAGTTAAACCAGACCTTGCCTCACTTGACCCAACACGACCCAAAGCTGAGAAACAAATCTGATTTTCGATAAACACTTCAGGGTAGGAAAGGTCAGAGGTGTAAAAAGAGCTACTTAAAATAAAGTCCAGATAATGGCACGGGAGCAAATGGGCACAAACTGTATGTGGCTATATTTAAGTTTGAAAATGTAAGAAGATTTTTAGCTCTCAGAGCTCTGTGACATCCATCCAGTCAGGGTGGAAGGGAAGGGAAAACATGCTGGGGCTGTCTGTGAGGGAATTCACTGAACTCAGTGACTCGAGAGGTCCCCCCAGGCTTAGCAACTGAACATTTCCCTGTAAAGCAACAGTGTTATAAAACATTACTCAGAATGTTTGGAGATTTGTGGATGGAAAATATCAGAGAGGGAAAAGCTGCTTCTATTGGAGTTTAGATAGGTTGTCAATGTGCTGGCACAGATCCATGCTCCTGGGATAAAAATATCTTCTGAAATATTACCACCTTTGAGGCTACCCATTCAAAAGACCCCACCTGAGAGCACTCAGCCCTGTTGGAGCTCCATAATTCCAGGTTTTGTAGAGCCAGAGCCCTTAAGGCATCAGTTTACCATCCTAAGTCCCAGTGTATGAGCTGGGCTGGATCCTTTCCACACCTCCACACCAAACCTGCTGTGCTTCCATCACTGGTGGCATTACAGAGAACACAAATGCTCCCAAAATGAGCCTTTTACTCTCACTTTGCTCAAGGTACAAGACAGGGTACACATGTAAGGGCTCTTTGGATGGAAGAAAAAGCACAATCCAATGACTTCCCAAGCCCCAGAAGAGATGGGAGGGTGCAGGTTCATCTCTGCAGCTGAGCCCCAGAGGATTAAAGCTGCATTTTTTGGTTCACCAGTTTCCCTGGAACCCCATATTCATCTAAATTGCATTTTCCCTGTCACTTTGGGAGGAAAGGTGAGAGTTTGCTCTGCTTCAGGCATTAACTGAAGTTCTTCCTCAGCTGGAACAAAACTAGGAAAGCTTAGTATTCCCTCCTAGGAAAGGAAGGTGGTCTTGCACAGCCCCCCAGTTACTCACTGAAGGTTCTTCCAGCTTAACTTGTAGGTAAATACTTCACCTGTGTTGGAGGACAAGCTCTGGGAGGTGCAGGGGGTTAGGAACACTCCTTTCCTCATGGATAGATGGCTCCAGGGCAGAGCAGCTGGGCCAGATCCATCAGAGTCAGCTCCAGCTGCATCCCTGCTCCTGGGATGTGAGGGCTCTGTGGGCCAGCCCTGGGCCCTACACAGTGCACAGGGGCTGGGCTCAGCCCAGACCCAAACAGCAACTTCAGATCCCAGCCTAGGGGGCTGAAGGGAGTCACAACACCCAAGGATCTCTCTCACACAGGAAGCTCCCTATAACTCCCAACAAAAAAGGGATGAGAATCAGCTTCCCTTGCTCATTTTCACTGAGTTATGCTGGGAATGCTCCAACTGTAGCAAACATCTGAAATTTGGGATGTATGTTACCCATTCTTAGCCACGACTGAGCAGTTTCAGAGCAACCTGGATACACAATCCATTCATCTCAAGAGCAAGAAAAGCAGGGGCTGACAGTGGAAAAATATTGGCTGAAGAGTCCTGACCACGTTTTTTGTGTGTGTATAGACAGATGCTGCTCTTCAGTCACTCCCACAAATGCTGTGGGGCCGTGGTGAGAGACCTGTCCTGGCTGAGTCCAAATCCTCAGGGTTAAAGAAGGTTCTGCAGCAAGGGGTTGGTTCTCTCTCCCAAGCTGTGGCTCCTTCCTTGCCTGCCAGTTCTCAGCAGCCCACTGGATATGGCTGAAAAGAGGGAGAGATTTCACAGCCCAGGACACAATGGGAAGAGCCAAATAATCCAATGGATCTTGTCAGGAAAGTTCCTGTGGGACTTGAGGGCACACAGTGCCTGCTAGCTCACCTGAGTTTACAGAAGTTATTGCTTCATTATTTTTATATTCCCTTAAGTATTAGAGCAAGATCAATGCAACACTGAGGAGAGACACAGGCAGGGAGCTGACCAAGCTTAATTCCATGTGAATTTTGGAATGACATCCTTCCTTCCTTCCTTCCTTGTGGCAATAATGGTGGGCTCTCCACAGGCTGCTCTCTTCAGGGATACTTCCCATTTTCCCATCCTTCACTTCCCTCCCCATACACACTGCAACATTCCAGAGCCTCCCTGCTGGCAGAGGAGCTGGGATGGTTCAGTATTCCAAGGATGCTGACCTGCCCTGAGTCTCTGGAAAGAGCCTTTCCAGATGGGAACAGCTGAGTTTCCTGCTTGCCTGAGGCAGAGCAGGTTTGGATCCCCCCTCTCCAGCCAGTCATCAGCACTGTGAGATGTTGCAGGAACTCAGGGTCTTGGAGTCTCTGTGAAACCTTGGAGCTGGCCAATGGGTAATGAAGACATCAGGAAGGGACACACAAGCAGGGAAGACAGATGGATTCTTGGGGATAATTCCAAAATAACCAAGCTAAAAGTATGAAATGACCAAGCAGGGAAGAGATCAAAAGAAATCTGTTCTGATAAAGCCACATCTAGGGCTGCTCTGGGAAGAACCCTTTTTGGAATATATCTTCTGGAGAATATTTCATTACTTGAGACACTCAGCTCAGCCACCAAGGGAAAGCTTTCTGGGGAATAATGGCCTCCAGTGCCTGCCAAGGCTGGATCTGTAGTGACAGTGCAGGAGGAACAATACATAACATCTGTATATCCGAGCCTTTGGACTTCTCTTTGCAAAAACCTACCGTAAAATCCATTCTGGACTGTGCTGGTGCCATACTGAGCCCTCCAGAGGTGTGGATCCAGTGCTTGGGCCAGCTGGGGATCCTCTGGCCCCAGGAGATCCATCAGCTTCTTCACAGCATTGGGCCTCTGCAGGCACAGCACGAGGGCAGTGCCCGAGGTGAGGTAGGTACAGTGAGCTTCCACAGCAGCTGGATCCTGAGAGGAAATCAGAGATGGAACAGGTTAAAAGGTGTGCACTGGCAACAGCCCAGCCTTCCTTTGGCTGGGAAGGAAAGTTGTGAGTGAGCAAATCTGCTGCTGCTTCTTGTTTCATCTCCTCTTTAATACACTGCTGGTGGACTAAAGGTTCCAAAATCTAGAGCTCAGACACCAAGTAGCTCCTGTGACATCCAGCAGGTCACAGGAGGGCTGTGCCTGCAGGGGGACATTGGATCAGGAGGAAGCATGGGCACAAGCACAAACATCATGATCATAAATACTCTGGGATGAGGAGCCACGTTTAATTCTTCAGCTGATATAGAATTATGGATCACAAATACCAGAGTTTTGCTTTTTGAATTCACAAAAAGCAGGACCCCCCAGCCAGACACCAGTTAGGATCAGGACCACAGAACTTAAAAGTAGGAGGGTCAGACCAGGGGCTGCAGGAAATCAGTTTGTTCTCCTGGCCTTGCCTGATGCCCTTTGCTCCACAGCAAATTTCTCCACCTTTGCTTCCTTTCCAAGCACGGTCACTTCAACCTGTGCTCACTCCTGAGCAGAGCTGTGGAGGTCACAACGCCATGGGATCTTACACTGAGGAAGAATGAGAGGAAATGACAAAAAGCAACCACTGCACTGGTGAGGAGACGCTGCTCTGAGGGCAGGGGACAGCCAGACTGACAGGGACCCTGGCACAGGCAGCAGAGCCAGGGGCAGGTGGGTGGCAGAGCACTCCTGGCCTTGCTGACTGCTTGAGTCAAGGAAAACCTTGGGAAGCCAGGCCTGCTGCAGATGTCTGGGCTGAGCACAAGGTCAGGGTGCCCACAGCAGCTGCAGCTCTGCCTCCTCCTGCTTCTCCATCTGAATAACGTGGCAGGAGCTTCCAGTTCTGCCTCTTCCTGCCCTTCCATCTGAGTAATGTGGCAGGAACATCCCATTCTGCCTCCTCCTGCCCCTCCATCTGAACAAGGTGTCAGGAACATCCAGCTGTGCCTCCCTGCACCCCACAGTGCAGCAGCCAGGGCTGGATGTTCTCTCCAGCTCAGAAAACAAGGGCATTTCCAGCTCCCTGCCAGAATCAACCCATGGCTATTTACTTTTTTCCCCAGTTTTTCAGGAAATAAAAACAAGAGGGGAAAAACCACCATTTGATTCAGCTGAATCACGTCATTCACTGAGGTTTTAATTCCTCTACATTTTAATCTTCTAAAAGCAGCAGAGGATAGCAATTCTCTAGATAAAACATTTCCAAAAGCAAATCCTATCATTTCATTTAAAAATATGGAGATAAAACGCTTCAAGGCCTCTCTGCTTTTCTATCACGTGAAACCATTCACTGCCTTTGACCCAAATCTTCTCGCACTCTCCTGCCTCCTAAATTGCATCTCTAAGAAGTAGGTTATGAATTGACAAGCACGGGCTCAAGCCTGGTACTCCCCCCTCTATATGCAAAGGCAAAATAGTCCATGAGAAATCCCTCCCGTGCTTCAATTGGTGAGGTATTTAAGGGCTGGGTGTGGTGTTTGTCAGCGCTCCTGCCCCGTGGGCACAGGGTCACAGCGTGTGACTCAGGGGCTCTCTGGTGACAAGAGCTCTGCTTGGATGAGGATGAAGAATTTCAGCTTGTCACAGAGAAATGGTGACATTCATTCAGTTCTGGATAATACAAAATAATCCCTTCCTGCCTGAAAATTTTTGTGAGTTAAAAAAATGGATTTAATCCACTTTTCTATGGGTTTTCTCTTTGAGCAATGAAAAAGCAGTGATGTTTTTCATGACAATGTTCAGAAGGACTGATAAAACATATCAATATTCATCCAGGTCAGAAACAGCTGCAAAGAAAACATTCGGTTTCTGTTAAACTGACCAGAATAAATGTAAGTATTTTGTTCCAGAGCTTCTAACCAGTGATTTTAGATCTAAATTACAAAACCCTTCTTTTTGGTTGTTCCCCAGCAAATCCACGGACTTGGGATTGAAGATGATGTTGTTTCTAATTGTTACTGATGGTGTCAGGGAGTCAAGGTGATTCTTTCCTTGTGGCAGCTCCTCACACCCACTCCAGACTCTGCCAGCCCAGCGCTGCCTTCATTCCCTCCATCCCCATCCTGCCTCCGCATCCTTGTGGATCCCGAGCAGCTGTGCTGGGGCTGCCCCTGTGCAGCTGCCCGGAATCCAGGGAGCAGTTTGTTTGAGAGGAAGCTCCAGCTGTGCCCGGGCTCGGGAGCACTGACGGGATTAAAGAGCAGGGAATTATCCAGCCGGGCTGCCTTTACCGCTGGAATCACAAGATGGGGCTGGAGGGAATCACAGTTATTGAGTCCAGTGACCTGCTGCTGCAGGCAATCACATCAGGTAATCCTCCACAGCAAGATCAGGCCCCACTGCAGAAATAAAGCCCAATGTGCAGAGGGCTGGATCTGCTGGATGAGCACTGAAGGGAGGTCCAGCCTCCCTGGGCAGAATCCCCCTGGGAGCAGGCGCTCCTCGCTGCCTGAACACCACCAGGTCATGCTGAAAGCTGGGGAGAACACGTCAGCTCTATTTACATGACCTTTATTTTTTATAATCATTATTAAACTGCAGAGAAAACATCTTGTTATGGCTCCTGTGAACTGATAACCTCGGCAAAGAGCAGAGCAGTTGTTTTTCCTCGTGCTCCAAAGGCCACGCGCCACTCCGAGCTCGGGGGGACTATTTCAGCTGGAAAAGCAATCACGGAGCTGAGCTCGTGCTGCCAAGGATATTTGTCAAGTGCATGTAAATAATACATTAGAAAGGAAAAGGAGATGAGAGGTTGTCTTGCTTGCAGTGAATAAAACCAAATTTGCTCTAAAGTGCTATGTACACACAACAAACCAGCACATCGCAGTGCTTGGGAGGTCTCCTGAGAGGGATTTTGGAGCATGCTCCAGGTAAAGTGAGAAAAAGCCCTGGACAGAACTTCTAGAAGGGACAAACACACTGTCTCCACTTTCTTCAATAGGGCATTTCATCATGGATCTCATCAATCCATGTAAATATCCCCAAGGGTGTCAGGGGATAGTGCCAGGCTCTCTCCAGCAGTGCCCAGCGACAGGAGGAGCAGCAATGGTCAGAAACTAAAACACAAGAAATTCCACCTCCACATGAGGAAGAAATTCCTCCCATGGAGGGTGGCAGAGCCCTGGAACAGCTGCCCAGAGAGGGCTTGGAGTCTCTCTCTTTGGGACATTTCAAACTCACCTGGATATATCCCTGTGTCACCTGCTCCAGGTAACCTGGCCCTGGCAGGGGGATGGGACTGGATGATCCCAGTCTGGATCCACTTCCAAACCCACCTGGGATTACCCCAGCTGGGATTCTGTGACCTGCTAAATGTCAGCAATCTGAAGCCCACCATTGCATCCTGTTGTGCCATCAGGTGAGGAGCAGATCCATCATGAACATTCCTCCCATCCGAATGCTGTACATGGAATTTAGCTGAGGAAAACAGCCCTGCCCCCACGGCTGCCATTGAGCCACTTACCCACTGGATTTCCCAAATAACCCAGTCCCTGGAGCCTGCTGAGGCTTTTTCAAAATCTCCCTACTTATCTTGGGAGCTCAGCCTTTCCCAGCTCTCCCCAGTGAGAGCCTTTCCTGCTGTTCTGAAAAGGAGCAGGAGCCCCTGGACAGCAGAAAGCATTTCCCACTGCCTGCTCCCCCTCACCAAAGGCACGCTGTTCTCTTTGCTTCCTCACTTTCAAACCCTGTTTTTCTCCCCATGAACAAAACCCCAACAGTCTGTAATTTTTATACTCATTAGTCACCAGCTCTTCAAGGCAACTGAATCAATGCTCAACAGCTGCTCTGGTGTGTTGGAGAACTCCAAAACCAAGGAAATTTTCAGGAAACAACCTCTTCTCACATTTACCCCACATGCATCTGCATTGCTTCCTGAGGATATTTGGGGTTTTTAAGATGTTTTCTGTTTCAGATGATCAAAAAGGCATTTTGTATTTAGCTCTGTGATTAAATAACGTTGGGAAGCACATCCCCATCAACCCTAATGGCCACTATATCTCTCCTGCCAGTGTAAATATTTAAAACTCAGATGCCTGTGCTCACTGCTATCATGCAGAAGGTATTAATTGTTCCAGAACACTGTCTTGGCATGTGCCTGTTTTCTTCTGGAAGCCTCTGTCAAGAATTTCTAGGAGAAAACATTATAAACTTTCCAAACTTAACCAAGTGCAATATCAGTTATAAAGGTTTGTTTGTTTCCTATAAACTCAATTGGTTAAATGTCTTCGGGAGAGCAATCAAATAACACAGATTGTTTTTCCCCACGGGAAGTAAAAAAATAATAATCCAACTCCTCTCAAATGCCCAGAGTTCAGTTCCCTGGCTCTCAGTGATGCCTGAAGTATTTTTTCTGCTTTTTCTCTGAATATTTCTTACACTGTTCCCTACATTCACAAGTATCAGCATGCACGCTTGTGATGCCTTAGGTGATAGTTTAGCCTGGTTTCATGGTGTTTAGGAGGCCGGTAGACTAAACACCCCTGAAACCACGTAAAGTTAGAGACCAAACACCCTGTTTTTGTGAGCCCTCAAGGTCTCCTAGTAGGACAGATTTTGTAAACTAGAAGTGAGCCCACCCCGGCCCCTTCTTGGGCCCTCTGGTTAGATCTGCTAATGTGTAGAGTCTTTAATTGTACACTCGACTGGGGGGACGGGGCTTTAGCGGCGTGTTCTACCTGGACGGCAGAAGCCATGGAATGGGATCCTATTAAAATACCGAGGGAAACAACTCCCAACCCTCTAACCCTGTCTGAGCCTTTATTTCCTAAGACCAGAAAAAAAGGCATCACAGAGTATCCTTACACTCAGGGTACATCAGGTTCAGGAAAGAAAAGATTTCTAATGCCATAAAAGGGCACAAACAAACATCTATTTTTAGCCAATCAACCCCACAATGCCCTAAGATTTAAGAACGCTCTTTATTGCCAATTAGACATAAGCAAGGACAATTTCCTGTCCTTGCTGGTGATTTTTACCCACGGGCTCCCAGGGTTCAGCTGTGCCTGCAGTGCAATCTCAGGTAAGAGCACCGCAGAGATGAGCATTCCCTGACAGGGCAGGGAGGCTTTCCCAGCTTTAACCACATGGAATAAAGCCAGGCACACGTGTCCCTGGATGTGCCCTACCTGGGATGACCCGGGGGAGGGAAGAGAGGACACCTGTTTGGAAAGAGGGAAAGAGGAATGAACACATTCCTGCGAGCTCTGTATCCTCCCCAAAGTTCTGTTCGGGAGAAACCAGCGCTGTCTTCATGGCGTGTGATAAAAGAAGCCCTCAGCACGTCAGCTCTCTTTGTGCTGACAAGGTACAGATCTGATTGTTCCGTACAGCTCGCTCCCGGCAACAGCTCCGAAATCCCGGCTGGGAATCGCTGGGGTTTTCAGGAATGGATTATCCACAGTTTATCCCTTTTCCCACTCCCCCGCTAACCCAGAGCTGCCACTCCCTTCACCGACCTGCTGCACCTCGCAGGGCAGGAGGGCGGAGGCAGCGGCCGCTTCCAGCTCCAGGTGTTTCATTCCGACCACGCTGAATTTTTCCAGGTGGAGATTGCGGAGGATCCTCGGGAGCCCGCGGCTCCACAGCCCGGGTTTGATGAGCAGCACCGTGCACAGAACCTGTGCCCCTGCAACAAAGCGCTCGGTGAAACACAGCGGGCTTTGGGTACTGCCCCGGGCACAGCTGGGGATGGGGATGGGGATGAGCGCAAACCTGGCAGGAAGTTCACCAAAATCCCAACAAAACAAGTCCATAAAAACCCCGGGCATAGAGGATCATTTATTTATTTGGGTTCGCTTTGTTGGATTTTCAGATTAAAAATGTATCTGAAACAGTCTAGGCTTGGAGGTTTCTCCCCCAAGGAAATATGCACCAGGTCCAAAAAGTTTTTTGTGGCAGCTCTATCGGATAAAACTCAAACCTTTATATTATAGATAAATGTTTTAAGAGAGATAAAATATTCCCTTTTGCATTTTTCATGTGAACTGTGGTGATTATGTGATGTAATCCTTGAGCAGCTATTACATTCTTCCTCTGGTGTTCTGTGTATATTTTAGAGCTCTGTTTCAGAGAGGCACTAACAACCCTGACAGGTCCCAATTAATGTCAGAAACCAATTATGAATTGAATTGTCTTCACCAAAATTGACATTCCAGCAAAAACTTTCTGCTTCTGACACAGCTCTCCCAGCAGAGCTGCCAGGAAGGTGCAGCACTGTGAGGAGCAGAAAACAAACCAGACCAAGAAAGCTTTGCTGTCTGATGAAAATGGATTTAAAGGCAGAAAATACATAAATTCCGTTTTTAAATGACAGCATTTTCAAATTTTGAGTCTTGCTAAAGTACTTGCTACTAGGAGTATGGGTAATATTTTATCCTTTAACATCTTTTGGAGATTTATTGGCAAGTGCAGTGTCAGAACCAGTCTGTGAGGCCCAGGAACTGCTGGTGCTGAACCACATCAATCAGCACGAGCACAGGGGAACATCCTACAGGCTGCTAAAACTGATCCAAGCTCATCTGTTTGGGTACAAAAAAGGTAATTTTCTGTTTCCTGTACACCCCAGTATTAATTATCCAGATGTCAATTCCAGAAGGCATCAACAAGGCTACCTGGAACTTCATGCTGTTATTTCCAGGTGACAAGCAGGATTCATGGCACAGAAACACGGGATCAAAAACAAAAACCAAGATTATTTCCTCCCCACTTGATATGGAAACTTAACCCTTGTGCTGCAGGGAGCCCTCCTGTTCCAGATGTGCTGTTTTCCTCACATCATTCCTGAACAGAAAGGTTCCATAGCAACAGCCTGGAAGTGCAGGAAGCTGCTGGGCTCCACCTCAGCAACCTCACCCGTGTGTGTTATGTAAGCACTCAGTGGCCTCCAGATGTTTTCCTCACCATCTGCTACGTTTTTGGGCAGATATTCTCATTCTTCTGCTGTGTGAGTCACTATCTGCTGCATATTTAGGGATTTTAGGCTTTTCAGGAGGATTTGCCAGCTTGGTTTGGTCAAAGACACCTTGTCACCCAGAGATGGCTTTCTCTCCTCAGTGATTGTAAGTAACAAGAATAAGAGAAAATACCACTAATTACCAATGGAACAATCTCTGCTGACCATGAATTACCAGAGCTACCTGTTTGGCAAGGCTCAAACCTGCCTGATTTCCAGTTCTGGCTGTTCAGAGCCCTTCCCAGTTTTCCTGGTCTTTATTACGCTTTGTAATATTTTTAGATCCATTCCTCACAATCCTTTCCTTTTTGCCTCCCCAAAAAATTATTACCTAGGTTTTGATTTCATAGCCTAACTGTGAAAATAAAGTTTAGTTTATGTGCTGTTTATAGATAATACTTCAGATAGGTGTGACTTCAAATAAGTGTGAACCCAGGACAAGCAAATGCCACATCTCCTGGCATGCTCAGAGTGCATCACTGCCTGGATTCCAGCCTAAGGAAAATGTTGGTGTAACCCTTTTGCTTATTTTGGGCTGGCACATGCAGATGATTTAATTCCACCCAGTCCTTGTCAAATCACATTTTCCCGTTTGTTCTTCTCTCACCTGCTTGCAGGTAGGAAAAGAGGGACTCTGCTCGGCACCTCCAGCTGTCACCCACTAAAGGAGAGAAGCAGATTTGAGTGAGTTTTGTGTGTTCTGAGACAATCTGAGAATTGTGCCATCATCTCCACATAAAGCAGCCACCACTACAGTGACACTCTGATATTTTAGGGTGTTACACGGGGACGTGGATGGATTGATTTCAGCTGTCCTGGGACACCCTGGGAGGGGTCACACTTCCCCCTTCTCCCATAATCCCAGGAGCACAGGCTGATCAGGACTGCAAGTCCTAAACCATGTTGCATCTTGGTTACTTTTTCTGGGATTTCAGGGAGTGGTTAACAGTGGTTTTAAACCTATTTATGCTCATAATATTGCACAGTCAAGTCAGATGCTGCCCTGTTTCTGGTGTTCCCAGAGCTCAGGTGTTTTGTTTGATGTTCTCTCAGAAACACAGAAGTGCTGTGGATCCTGAGTGGTGCTGATAAAACCTCCCTGGCATTCCCGAGCCAGCCAGGAGTGGCTGCTCCAGCGGTTCTTCAGGAGAGCAGAGCAGGATGAAAGGAGTCTGGTGAATCAGAACTTAGGACAAAAGCCAACAGTAAAATGTTCCCTTCAGTCTAATGTAAAACCTGCAGTGGCCTGGAGAGGTGAGGAAAATTAAAGCACTTCAGACACATGAGACTTGGGAAGTTATCCAGATCTAGGGCACAGTGAGGGGAATCCTGCATCAGATTGATAAAAGACTTCCTTTTCCAGTGACTGGCAAATTCAGCCACTGTGATGTGCAAGACAGATAAGAGAAAACTAAAATCTGTTTGTCAAAACAGAATTACTTTATTTTTTGTATTTATGACTGTCCAAAATCCATGCATATCCATTTACCAAGGCTATGTATCTGGAAGGTATTTAGCCAAAGTGGTTTTCTTCTAATGAGACCTCTTTCTCTTCCCACATGTTTGTTGCAATAATAAGAGCACAAATAGCAGGTGGAACCAGCCCTAAGGTCCTTGCCTTGTCTCGTAACTTTTTAGCTCACATCCTCCCAGAACCAGCTTTTTTCCTGTGTGCTGGGGTTACCTGAAAGGACTTTTAGGATCTGTGAATGCCATGGTGACCTGGGCAGCACTGGGTGTAAATACAGAGACATCCCACCTGAGACATAGGAAGTGTGCCTTCTGCTCCCATTTCACCTCTCTAAAACATCATGAAAATCATCATTTCTGGGATCTACACCTGAAAAAGGCTACTAAAGAGCTGACATGAATTACTTTTCCAGCTGACTTTCCAAACCATCCCTCAGCAGGTCACTCTCAGGACTGTGGAGAAGAAATGATGTGACAAAACTCCCACCTTCCCTCAGTACCAGGTGGACCCAGTTGGCCTTTCCTTCCCAACTGCCTGGGATTAGGATGTTCAGCCAAAGGTTTGTTAATCCCATTTCAATGGCTCTGACAGAGGACACAGAGTTTTCTTCAATCTATTTAAGAGTCTAAAATTACTTGGTTTTTTTTTTTGTTGTTTTTTTTTTTCAAGAGGCACCTGGTGCTTACCTGTGGTCTTCCCTTCAGTCCTGGAGCTCGTGGCAGGTGGTGGCAGGTATTTCACAGCAGGGCGGTGTTCTGCATCTGAAAAAGGAGGGACAGGTATTTCTATGGATTCACAGATGGGAAACCTTCACTGGGGCTGAAGGGTGACAGAGGTAGTTTTATTTAGCAGGGCACATGTTCAACATGCTACAAAATATTAAAAAGCTGTTCTTGAGCTCTCTGTTCCTCCCACAACAATAAAAACACAAGGAAAAATGGAATTACCTTATCAAAGAGATAGTGCAGGGTGCTGAAGTCGTGCTTCAGCTGTGCTCCTTTGTTCCTCTCAGTGGCTTTGGTGGGGAAGGCTGGCACTGCCATTACAACCTCCCTCAATAAACTGAGCTCACAGCTCTGCTTTCCTCTTATCCTGCTCTTCCATCTCAAGAAAACTTTAATTAAGGGCTGCAGTGCATGAATTCTTACAGGTTTAGCCAGCACTTTGGGATGTCTGATGCCTTCTCTTCTGAAGGCTCCTCCTCTTGCTCGCCAGTCTCACAGAGAACACCCCCATAGTTCACTGACAAATCGAACTTGCTGTGAGCCTAAACCCAGGATCTTTTCCCAGAGAAATCTTTCTTCTTGGTATTCAGCAAAGCCAATTTGTTACTGCACACTACACAGGCACAGTGGGTTTGACACAAGTGTCTAAGTTTGTGTTGATGACAAAGGACTTTTCTTCCCCAAGGAAAGATAAAGAAGGAGCTGTAAATTCAAAGCATGACTGCACTTACGGGACTGCATCACTCCCCCTGAGCTGATACATGGTGTTACCACAATCTTTGATTTCTCTCTGCTGCTGAGTAATCATGAAATCCCACAATGGCTTGGGTTGGAAGGGACCATCTTGTTCCAACTCCCTGCCAGAAACTGTCAGGCTCAGAACTGTTTCTCTCTGGGTGTGAGGAGTCAGCAGCACCAATTCTTCTCTGAATATTTCACATTAAAAGAAAACAATGGGGGCTTGTAGTCCGCTGCTCTAAACCATCCAGTATCAATAACCCCACAGTCTGCACAGTGATTTAGTTTTAAGAGGCATGGCTATACATTTCCTGCTACAGGAGGAAACCATCAAATTTACTAAGCTGAAAGATCGATGCTGGCACACATCACTGAACTCTGAGAAGCTTTTGACAGCAAAGGTCTCCATTCTTGTCTTCTTTCTCCTCCAGGATAAAAAGAAATTCTCAAGAGATCTGTTTTCTTTGGCTCTTACGGACTGGTCACACCTTCACCTCCCTGAGCCCAGGGCAAGGCTGAGGAATCAGGCCAAAAGTCTGGCACCACAACTAGGGGCTCACATTTATGTGGGAGAGCTCTGGGGCTCTATTCTTCAGTTTTTCTTATAGACAGGGTTTAAAATATATAGGATTATTTACTGATCCTGCCAATTGCTCTGATATCTTATTAGTACTTATGAAGTAACTCAAGATCATCAGAAAGGGCACCATGCCAAGCACAGCCACATTAATTAAATAGGCCACCTTGTAGGTGACCTCAGCTGGCTCCTGCTGGTTTCATTGCCTCATCTCAATTCAGCCAAGCACAGAATTTACCCCCACATTATTACGTTTTTGTGTGCCTGAGAAAACCCCCAGCACTGGTTTCCTTTGTCCAAGTCCAATCCATTCCCACACACCCCCTATAGCTGAGGATAATACAAACAGTAAAAATGTGCCTTACCAGTTACCAAATCTGCCTCTGTGAAGAAGAGGATGGCTTGTCTGAAGGTCACCTCTGGAGTCAAGGCCATTAGTGCCTGTGGGAGGCTGTCACCAGTGCTGAGCCTGTCCCTGCCCCGTGTCCATCCCTTCAGGGCAGCTCCCAGGGCTTGGAAGGCGTCGATGCCCCGGAGCGCGCACACCAGGACAGGGCTGGACATCAGCGTGTCCAGGCTCCTCTGCCAGTGAGTGTCCCCAACCTCAAAAGGGGTTATTTCCCTGGCCTGGCACCGAGTGAGATGGGGCAGCCACTTCAGGCCCAGGAGCTCCAATCCTGAATCAGGTTCTGCTGCAAGTCAAGAAAAATGTTTTTAGCACCATGCAGCAGCTTATGTTCTGTAGAAGCTGAGCTTTCTTTTGGACACAAACATTTTATTTCACATTGATTTTTTCCCTACACAAGTTCCAACACTGTTTTGACTTCTGTTTCATCCAGAATGGACTGTAATGCAATTATAGGAATATACTGGGAAAACCCACAAGATACAAATGCTAAGAAATGACATTACAGTGAAGAACAAAAAAATGACTATCTGGGAAATCAACAGGGAGCCACAGGGAGCAAGTGCCATGATTTGATTAGAGAGCACAGCTAATGGAGGAGAGTTGAAAGGGAATCACTAAGAGCACACTGATAACAATGTGGCTTGGCACAGCATAATCCATAATTATGGATCCTTTAGCACCTCTCATAACACTTTAAGCAATGTTCATCATTGTAACAAACTAGAGCAGAATGCTGACTTGTCTCTAAAGTAGTTTCAGTGTTGTTGGGTTTGTAAAGTTGTCTTCTGACTATGAAGCAAGGAATTTAGGGCTCAGTCCACGAGTGCTGGAAGTTTCTGTTGGCTCAGATGTCAGAACTGCACAGGATTTCAAGCAGTATTTCCACATAGTTTTGGGAGAGTTGGATACAACAGTGTAAGACAAGGGCAGGCTTGTGCCCTTTGTGCCTATGCCTCCTGTGTTACCACACTTCAGTGCAACCTGCACATGAAATTACACAAACTCCCTGTCCTGCCTGGGGCCTGGCAGCCCTTTTCATGCATGTTTGAGCACCCGGCGTGGGGACGGCATCGCTGCTCCTCCCGTGGGGGAGCCGGAGCGTGGAGCTGTGAAGGGCCCTGGTTCTGCTCACCAAGGCTGTCACTGCACAGAACACAGCCTGTGACTCCCAAATTCCTGTCCCACTTCCAGCCCAGCCTCACCTCCCAGTGTTCAGCGAGGGACACAATGCTGTGTGTTACTCAAAAGCTCAGCAAGCCCAAGCACTTCTTGGAACTCATTTGATGCTCTCTGAAGCAAATTATGCCCACCTGAGCTGTTTGATTGCCCATAACAAACTAAGATAAACTCTTCAGCTCTTTGGGCAGGTAACAAAAAAAACCTGCACTTCCTGAGGCCCCTTCACCACATTTTCTGTGATGTTCCTGCCATCCTAAAACAAGCTACCCAGGACAAACTTTCCTGCCCAAGGTCTCCAGCCCTGTCCTGGAGCTGGGATCACCTGCACTCCGAGGCTGATCCCTGAGGCCAGGCTGCAGGATCTGCTGGAGGAGCTCTCCAGCACTCTTCAGAGCCTGCATCCCAACCACTGTCAGCATCACCACCTGCTCCATGCCGGGCTCAGCAGCGAAAGCTCGGTGGCACAGGAAATCCAGAGGGATGTGCCGGGGCTCTGGCACCGCGCTGAGGTTTCCTCCTGCCCAGGGAGATCAAAACAAAACTGTTACCCCATGAAAACAGAGCTCAGTCTTCTTGCTGTGAAGGAATTGCATAAATCCCAACCAGCATTTCACTGTCTCCTCACGCTGCAGCTCAGGAAAAGCCTCCTGAATGAGGAATATTAACACAGCAAACCCCCTCTAATTAGTCCCAGTCCTTCCCTGGAATTACATTTTGCCATGTAAAGCAAATACATTCCCTTGTAACTCTCATATCCTTATTCACACCATTAGGCAGAGTTGATAGATCTGTACCAAAATGATTTAAGGCACCACTTTTTGGGTTGATAACTAATGACTGACTTCACATTAAATCAATACCTCATTTTGCTTTCTAGGACATTGCAGGGCACACATCTGGGAGCTAATTTGGGGACTGCTGTAACACTGTGCTTTTATCCACAGTCCTGTTGGAAACAGCACAGCCTGGAGAATCCCCAGCCCATCAGAAATTCCTGTTTGATTCCTGACCCACCACATGATTATTTAAGCAATTGCATCAATAAAAATTTATTTACTTACTTATTCCTCCATCATAACATTTCATAATGCTGGAGAATGGTGAGCGACATGCATTTGATTTTTAATTTTCCTTAGGGTTTAGTGTCAGTTTGGGTTTGGAGAGCAATATATTTTAACTCAAAGTCCTGGCATCCAAATTTTCAAACTATTAAATTAAATTAAACTAAATTAACTTGCTGAACACATAAAACCCCACAACTTGTAGTTAGTGAAATAAACATCTGATTTTTTTTTTACTCCAAGTGTACAGAACAAGGAGGTTTAAGACTCACCCATGTGAGTCATAGATTAAGAACAGAAAACCCATTTCCTCGCTGTTTGAAATCCTGTCAATCTCCCAGCTTTGAATGAATGAGTTACCAAAGTGAATACAACTGTATGAACTGAAATTAAGAATATGAGTAAAATGAGATTGAAAAGTGCCTTTTCTTCACCTACAGAACTATAGCTGCCAGCATTTATCACTTCAGCTCATTCCAGTTTTACACACAACCACCAATTTATCTCATTTTAATATTTTGACTTCTCTTGAAACTGTGGCAATAAATATGTATTGATTGGCTATTAAGCTTTTAATTGAGTATCTTAATTAAGGCTTAATTGGATGTCACCATGTCACGTCTCAATAATTTCTTTTTGCTTGTATCTTTTAACTTCCTTTAAAAGGTATTTTCATTTTGATTTCCATTGATTCTTCCATGAGAGCTCCTGTGATTGACTGGCAGCTATTACAGACGAAAAGCATAATCTTAATGGTTTAATTCAGGAAAATCCCTTCTTAATGTGGCTGCTCCATCTCTGGGAGTGTCCAAGGCCAGGCTGGACGGGGCTCAGAGCAGCCTGGTCCCGTGGAAGGTGTCCCTGCCCATGGCAAGGGATGGAATGAGATGAGTTTGAGGTCCCTCCCAGCCCAAAGCATTCCCTGAGTGTGTGACCCTGCAAAAGGCAGGCCAGAGCAGCTCCCCAGCCCTGACGTACCCAGGCTGTGCAGTGAAGCCTCGGCGTAGGGAGCCCCGTGGAAGGAGAGGGATGGCTCCAGTCCAGCAGCTGCAGGGGGGATGCTGTGCCCGCTGCCCAGGCCTGGCTCTGCCAACTCATTCAGCAGCCCTGTGCTCAGAACAGCAGGAAACGTGAGGAGTGCACAGCTCTGCTCAGCCTGAGTGAGAACACTCTGCTAGCAAATGTTTGAGTCACTGGCCACAGCTCCCTCCCAGACTGAGCTTATCTGAGGCACCAAATGCAACCCAACCATCTCCTCTGCCCAAAATCAGACAGACCACTTAAAAAGGGGCATGGAGCTGTTAAAAGCTGAGGCTGGCCCACAGCTCTCTCTGGCGTTTTCAGCAGCACCCAGTTGTTTCTGTCCCCTTCTAACTCCTGCTGGGAACTGAAACATGGAACAAGTGCACAGATGCTGCCACAGAGCTCCTGAATTAGAATAAATATCTTAAATAAGGTGGCGTCCACTAGGAAGAGTCCCAAATCTGAGCCCAGTGCTCACATGGAGACCCCCAAGGTGTCTCACACCTCCAGGCAGGAGGCCAAAGTCCTGCATCCCACAGGGACCTTGTGGGCAGGGAGGTGTTGCTGGGGTGACAGACCTGAACAGAGACATCATGTTCTGCTCCCGTGATTTCCAGCCTGGAAAATATCCCATTCCACGCCACTTTTACAGACACTAAGTGCTTAAAGCCAGCAATCTCTCAGCTCCCATTCTCCCTCCAAAGAGCTGGGCTGTGCACAGGCAGTGCATTAAGGTGTTGCATACAGTACATTTCCACAACAATTAGTTCAGCCTTCTGTAATAATGTTTCAGGCCACAGTTTTAAAGGCTTGTTATTTTTTAAATTACTTTGTACACATTTGATTGCTTCCTACCATACAAGCCTGTCAAAAATTCACTGTAGTGGAGCATGGGAAATGGATTATTGGTGCTAGAGGCTGATGGCAAAGCTTGGATGTCAAATGTGCCACTGACAATCACCTGCTTCTCAAAATTCAGAAGGCATAAGGCATCAAAAATGGGCCATCACTGTCCCAGCAGCACTGTCTGTTGTTTATTCAAACTCAGGGCATGGCAGAAAGTAAAGCTTGGACAAAAATGTGTGGTGTTGGAACCTCAGGACAGACATCCTTACCCATCTATTTATCTGCTCTATTTCAGGAATAATGGTTGAGTTTCAACTTGCTTTGAAAATTGAACAGCACTCAGGACCTTGAAGGGGCAACTGCTTTTCAGATTGATTACAAATGCAAAACTTCTAATTGAGGTATTTACCCTACTCCAATCTTAGTGCTATTCTTCACTTCCCAGAGGCCAAACCAAAGCTGGTGAGGAAGGAATATCAGCTTTCCCCCCCCAGGGCTCTGGAATATGGACTAAGGTGTCTTTCTGCAGTACAGGACTGATGAAAATAGCACAAAAGACATGGAAAGAGGCATTTGCAAAATCTGTCACAAACAAAGTGAAAAACCCTGAGTTCTCTACCATGAGGGAAAATATCCTACCTTTCCAGACTACCCTTTGTTCCAGCCCCATCTATATTTCTAGTGGAAATTTCCCCGTGCAAAGCATGAACACAGAACATCATCTGTGGCACTGAGGGAAAGCGGCAGAAACTGCACTTTTTAACGAGCAACTTTCCTTAGGTGCAGAGGCAGCAGGTGACACGGGGCTGTAATTACTGTGCCATGATTAATCCTCTGTGTCTGCACATGTTTTCAGAACATTCTGTGATAGTCTCAGGAGAAAAAGCCCAGGACTATTTGAATTGTCATTGTTTCCCCCCCCACACCCCCACCCCAAAGCCTCTAAATGTTCTTTCCTATTGTGGATAAATTAAAGGAAGCAACTGGGCTGTGGATGAATGTCTCCATCATGGGCTGTTTGGGATGGTGCTAATGGAAGGGTCACCCACAGTGACCACCTCTTGGGAAGAGCCAAGCAGGGCAGGATTTCTGTTCCCTCCTGATCACTGCTGTTGCCTCTGATCTTCCCCACTTGAGGTTGATGTCAACTGATCCTTAAGAAAACAGTAACTCAAGTAAGATTTAAGGCAGCAACTTGGCTGGTTTTTGGCAGTCCCTACATAAAAAATGAGTTACCTTTGGGGTGCTGGGAAGCCACAAGGATGCAGGACTGGAAGCTGAGGTTGATAGGGTCAGATGCTGCTCTCAGGCTCAGTGGCACAGCTGTATTTTGGCTACCCTACCTCTCTGGGCAAAAAGAGTTTCTGAGAGGAGACAAATGAGGCCATAAAATCCCAGCAAGTCCTGAGCTGGGAGGGACCCACAAGGATCATTGAAATCCAACTGGTGGCCCTGAACAGGACAGCCCCAGCAACACCTCCCTGTGCTGGGTGTGAGATGCCAAAGTCAGGCCCAGCTTGGAAGTGCCCAGGGACAAGGCTCACAAATCCAAACAGGAGGTTACAGCTTCACATAAAGGAAAAACATTTCCCATAATGATGGAACAAAGGCCCAGGGAGGCAGGAGAATCTCTGTCCTTGCAGATTTGCTAGACCTGACAGAAAAAAAGCCCTGAGCATCCTGAGGGAATTCATTGCTGATGCTCTGCTGAGCAGGACATTGGATGAGAGGCCTTCTGAGGCCCCTTCCACAAGGAACTACTCGGTGATTCTAAGTTCAAGAGGACTCCAGAGCTAAAGATCAAACAACTGGCAAAGGTCAGGCAGCTCTGTTGGATGTGTAGTAGTGACTGATTCACACATTGGTCTGGAGATTCCTACAGCAACATCAGCAGGCCTTGATATTCCCAATAAATATTCCCTGCACTGTACAGCTGTGGTTGGATTGCTAATGTGGAACTCACACACACTGAAATGCAAACCCTCCTTCCCAGGCTGCTGGGCAGGGCCAGCATTACCTGTCAGCAAGGCAGGGATGTGATGCCTGGCGTTCTCCTTCCTCAGCAGCAGCACCAGGCAGTGCCTGCGGGCTCCAGCAGGGACTGCTCCTCCTGCAGCATCAGCAGGTGAGCTCGGACTCTTGCCAGGGCAAAAGACAGCAATCTGAAATAATGAGGGGCAGATTAGACTGCTAAATCCAGATGTAATTACTATAGGGCTCAAGCAAATAGATAAACTACAATGGCATAACAAGCTACAGCTCACCACTGAGCCATAGGAACTCCAATATCTGGGTGCTCTGCGTCATCTTTTCCTGAGACAGAGAAACTTAATTTAAACTCAGGGAAGAGGCTTAACACAAAATCATTCTGCCCTGCAGCTGGGCTGGGCTGAAACCACAGCAGTTGTAACTCAGCTGATAGGTGGTACCATCCTAAGTCACTCAAAGATTATCTGGAGTCCCAAATGAAGGGATGATTTTCAGAAAGTTTAGCTCCAAACAGGAGCAATGGCTGCTGCTGTTAACTCTTTAGCAGTATGCTCCAAATACCTGGATGTCTGGGCTGTAGTATTCCATAAATAGGTTATATTAGTTCTACAAAAAATTATGGGCAGGGACATTGTTATTCCTCAGGCTTGATCACAGATCAAGCAGAAAAGAGGGGATTTGTAGAGTTTAAATTGCAAAATTATGCATTTCCTGACTGACATAGCAAAGAACCCTCAGCATGATGATTTGAAGTGAAGGGTCCACTCCTTTGTGAGAGAAGATGTCATATGATTCCTGTGGCATTTATAATGTAAAAAGTGCAGCAGTGGACTTCTTGCATATGCTAAGTTTGACTACAACCTTGCATTTGTGATTATTGCTGTTTCCTTAGGCTGACTTGTCAAAATGCCAAGTGCACTTTACCTCAAACCTATCACCATGTTAGGCAGAGCTTCAAAGAAAAAAAAAAGAAAGCTATTTTTGAAAGCTCTTTTTGAAACCCATCTGGAATGCACTGAAGTAGGGGACTTCATGCTGAAAGGCTCAGATGGACTGTGAAGTCCATCACCAAATATCAGTCTGATAGTGAAAACTCTTCTCCTGAACACCTTTTCAGATCAGTATTCTGGTTCATGGGGCTACTGCCTGCTCTTGCTTATCCTGACATCAATGGCAAAATTCACAGTTATTTTAGTAGGAGTAGGATGATGAATTTACAGCCCTGTCTCCATGAGAGGCCAAGGCTTTGTGGGAATTTTCCTGCTAGAGAAAAAACCAGCACTGAAAGCAGCCAGAGCACCACTCACAGAACATGGAGAGCTGGAAAAGAGAGAATGGGAGTCCTCAGAGTGCTTACTGGAGGAGTGCTGGCACGATTGGCTGCAGAGCAAGGGTAACCCGGGGCACAAAGGGCACAGTACCTGCCCTGGTGTCATGCCCAGCACACGGCCTTGCTGTGCTGAGAGCTGGAGCTGGCGCAGTCCTTGCAGCACAAAGCCCCGGCGGGCACAGGTGGAAAGCACAGCCCCATAGGCACATGGAGGTACCACAGGTGACACCAGCAGAATGATGTCCCCTAGATCAAAGAAAGGGCAAGAAAAGCAGAATGTTATTGTCCCAGAAGCTGTGGTATCAGTGCAAGGCAGCTCTCACAGCAGCTGCCTCCACGTTGGAGCACACAGCTGTATCCCCAGCAGTGACCCTGTGTTTTATGGTTTGTTTGCTGCATCCAGCTCATCATGATTGCAATCCAAGGCCAGCCCAGAGTGGGAAAGCTTATGGCATCATCAGTAACATCTTTATGAATCATCAAATGAGATGAGCCAGTCTGTCTCCCCAGGTCTGGGAGCTGCTCACACTCAGTGTGTCAGTGCTGCCAGGCTGTGGGAGCTGTCCCCGTGCAGCCCCCAGCACTCAGGGCAGGATTGAGGCCTTGTGAGCCTGACCACGCTCTGAGTGACCAAACAGGGCAACAAGAACTACTTGTTCTTGATCAATTTGTCCACTCCAAAGAGCATGGAGCAGTTCTGGCCATTCCTCTCTGCTCTCATTCCTCTCTGCTGTTACTGGTGGTCTCAGCCTGCAGCTGCTTCTGCAATCCTGCTCAGCTCCCTCTTGTCCCTCTTTTATTCCTGCCTTTAACCTTCATCCCTGACCTGTATTGTGGCACAAGCTCTGGAAGCTCTGGACCACCTGTGATCTCACCTTTGCTTTGGTACCCTCTGGGGCTCACAGGTTCCTTGGACATCATGGCAATGGCACCAGCCTGCCTTGTCCCTCCTGATCCTCTTCCAGCAAGTCTGGCTGCTCGAGCCCTCCACAAATCCCTCACCCCAGTATATAACATTGCAGACACATCTGCAATTTACCTCGGGTTAGAACCTTGGATTTTTAGACTCCTGTTTTCCAAGTTGAATCCCAGGCCCACTGCCAACCTTGAGCAAGCTCAGGAGAAGGAGCCTCCAAGGCTCTTAAGTACTTTGAGACAAGCTCAAGACTTTTCCCTGAAGACCCTGATCTACCTGAGCTCTCTGTTTCTACCATGACCTTCATTATCACATTTTCTCAGTCCTAACACAGCTTTTTGATCCCTCACAATGCATATTCAGATCTCCATAAGCTGCCAGCTCTGAAGAAAAATCCTCAGTACAACTTCTACATGGGTTTCCTCTGCACTGCCCCAGTGGTTTCTCTTGGCTTTAACCAACTGATTTAATGAGATTGGAGGATTTTTCTCTGTGTCCCAATTGATTCTGAGGCTGTGACAGTGATCATTTCTTTTTATTCCAGACTTTGTGGTAAGGATATCTGTCCTGCCAAGGCTCAGCCTGGTAGTTGAAAGCAACAGCACCAAAACAAGGGAAACCTTGCATTTATCACTAAGGATGGGACAGGCAGGGTGGCTCTTTGCCTAAAATCTCTGTTTTGCTTTATGGCTTTAAACTGGCTTTTAGTCATATTCATGATATGAGAACTGTCAAAATCTAAGATCGTTGGTGGGGAGATTTTGGTTCCTCTCCCGTTGATAACACTTAAAAAAATTTTTTTTGCACACACATATCCCAAATCAACAAGAATATCTGCTTGGGTCACTAAAACTCTGATTACTGAGAAGAGGCAGGTCTGCCTAGCTGCAGTACCTCTACTCTGCATGGGTAAATCTTCCTGTCTCCAAGAGGAGCTGCTGGAGATGTGAGGGAAGGAGTCAGTGAATGTTTCTTTTCCTGAAAACCCCAAGGGTGTCTGCTCCCAGAGTAGAGTTTCAGCTCCTCTTGCCAGAGCAAAGTTATGTGAGGAGCAAAGCTTGACAGCGACTTCTGAGGCTCAATGCAGATGGAACGTGGTGTGGTGGAACTCAGCAGCCCACAGCAAATGTGAATCATTAACGGCCATAAAAGGAAGGGGAGGCAGCAAATGTGACTCATTGCATCAGTAGCCACCAGCTGCCATCAATCCCAATCCCAAATAACAGAGCCAAGGGCTGCCTGCCAAACTACCTGAGTTAATATGTGCCAAAAGATGAAAAACTGTCTCAAAATTGGTTTTTTCCTTTCTCCCTTCGCTATTTTCCTCCCCTTCCACTCCTTTTTCATCTTTTTGCCTTATGCTTTCATCCTTTCCTCATGGATTCTTTCCTTTGGCAGTATAATTCCCCGTGCCTCCTTCCTCTGTCACTCCAATCCTGCTTTCCTTCTGCCATCTCCTCCCTGACAGCTGCTGAACTTCTGCTCCTCTCAGGCTTCATTCCTGTGAAACCACCTTCAACCGGGGCAGCAGAAACCAGCCAAGAGCTCCAAGAGCATTGTACAAAAACCCCCCTCACCCCAGCTATGCCACTCCAGAGGATGTTGGCCTTTACAGCAGGACCCCAACACCTTTTAGCCAGGCAAGGCCTTGGCAGGTGTCTCTTGGACACAGTTTGCTGCTGGTTAGTTACAAATTCAGGAGCTGAACACTGCTCTTGCAAAGGGAGAATGGGGATATGAGTGGAACCAGGTGGTATCAGTCCCATAAAATGCTCTCCTTTCTGACTGTGTGGTCAGTCCTGCCCTAAACAAAGCCTTAACCTTTAATTCCCCTGATCATAATAGTCAGTCTTCACCAGGAGAGGCAGATGATCTCTGATCAAGAAACAAGCAGTTTAGGGACTCTGTTAGGTGTTCGTGTGACTGTTTCTTTGATGAACAGGTCTCTCTATGCAGAGATTTCCTGTGCAGTGCTTTTTGGTTCTTTTTCCCCCCTTCAGTGACATCCAAGCAGCCCCCAGGAGGATGAGGTGGTGCCACTTCTCTGCTGCTTCATTTCAGGCAACGGTGTCCCACTGGAAATTAATTCCTGGCTCCAGACCTGGCCAGGTCACAGCCCTGAGCAATCCAGGGAGGCAGAATTGCCTGAGGGGGCTGGTGTAAAGTGATGCTATCAGTGAAGGAGAACCATAAACCCTCAAATTTCATTTCCTAACACTGACCTTTGGTAGTTGAGACAAGCATGGCTGGAGGTCGAGGCACCATCAAGCCCTGGAGATCAACTTTTTCTTCATCTGCCCCTGGCCCAGTTGATGAAGGATTCTGAGAGCTGCAGAAAAATGATAAATATTAAATGAAAAATATTAAAAGGTTCTGACTCAAACCTACTTTCTGTGACAAATCCAAGGCCACAGAAGCTTCTCTGGCAAAACTGCTTTACTGGAAAAGCCATTTCAATCCCTTGTCCATGACATGAGCTGCATCAAGGTCTCTCTGACTGAACATCTTTTCATATTACTCCCCCTGAGGTTCTCTGTGTTCAATTAAAAGTAACTAATGCAAAGTAGCCAGCTTGGCAATGAAATCTGGGAATCAAGAAATATGTCAGGCTGCACTAGCAGAGCTTTTCCCTCCCACAGACATATCCTAGTTGCTATTCACTTTGGGTTCTTTAGGCTGAGTTTAACCAGTTTGAAGGGTTCGTGTTAGGCAACAAGCACGATCCAGTCTGGTAGAGATGTTCATGCCAGTGAAACTTCCACAACATTCCTGCACATCCAAAGGACCCAATCAGGGCAGGGTGAACAGAAGGTGTGGTTGAAAGCCAGGGACTGTCTGGGAACAGTTTTGGCTGGGACTGGGAGCTCAGGCTGCTCAGGCAAACCTGCTTCATCCCTTGCCACCACCACAGAGCTGCCTGGAACACATCCTGCTTGCTCACTCCCAGGAGCCCACAGCATTTGCAAGTCTAATCTGAAAAGGGCAATCTGAGCTGCAGTTTGTATTCCTGCCTCCCAACAGACCAAATTACCAGCATTAGGAGAAAGACAAGTGCATTATTTAGGATGGAGCTCTGCTCCGGACTGAGTTATACCAGAGGAGCAGAATTCATCATCTTTGTAATAGGAAAAAGCATCCCTGAGGAAAATAAACAAATAAAGACAATGAAACTTGGCCAAATTAATTTTTTTTCACATCTTAAACATAAAAATTATGAGACTTGCTGGTCGTGGCTGAGCAGAGCTGAACTCTGGCACACAATCCTCCACAGCAATCCACAGGTTAATTCCACATGGCTCAGCTTTGCCACTCACAGAAAACATTGACAGCACTGCAGAGGATCTCACCTCCAGCCTCCTGCCTCTCTGTCACCCTGCCCCCAGGATCAGGTAGGATCCCTAAAAACCTCTCCAGAACCTGCAGGTGCAGGGCCTTGTCTTGTCTCTGAGCTTTCTGCAGCAGAGTTTCTCATTCAGTTAAAGGATTATAGGCCACCCTTCATTTTCACACACTTCTCTCATCATCCTCCAAAGAAGCTTTTCCTACCAAATTCCTTTACCAGTTGATATGGGGGGGACACAGGGCAAAGCCAGAGGTTTCCTAGGAAAGGGTCACTCACTGGCACACAGCCTTGCAGCTCTTCTCCAGCCCCAGCTTTCCAAATCTTGCTGCATAAGTATCAATTACAGGCCTGGATACCAGGGAACAGGAAGCAACTGCAACTGTCCCATGCCTGACACATCTGGGACCTGAGGGAACAGGAATGGCTGGAGCTGGGCTAGGGCAGGCTCAGGCTGGAGATCAGGGAAAGGTTCTTCCCCCAGAGGGTGCTGGGCACTGCCCAGGCTCCCCAGGGAATGGGCACAGCCCCGAGGCTCCAGGAGCATTTGGACAATGCTCTCAGGGTGGGATTGTTGGGGTGCCTGTGCAGGGCCAGGAGCTGCTCTGGATGATCCCTGTGGGTCCCTTCCCACTCAGGATATTCCCTGATTCTGTGATCTGCTGCAGAAGAGAGAAGGATTTCTGCAGAGTGCAGAACTGGATTGGAAATACAAAAGTAGAGGGATTGCTCCCCCTGGAAGGCTGACACAGAGCACTGAGTGTCTCCAGGGCTCACTGCCCGTGGACAACAGCTCCAAACCATCCGGGGCCATCACCTGGAAGCCGGGGGCAGGATTCCAGCAGCTCTCCCTCCGAACCAGAGGCACAGCTCCCTGTGCATCCGGCTGGCCAGGGGCAGGGACACGAGAGGCTCCGCCTGGCTCCGGGCCTTGGGAGAGCCTCGGGTGATGTCCTGCAGGATGCCCAGGGCTCTGGGCCCTCTCACACCTAATGCCAGCACTGGGGGCACCTTGCCAGGCTCTGCAGTGTAGGAGGAAGGCAGCTTTTCTGTGGAAACAAACACATGTGTGAGTAAAACATGGAACAACCCACCCCACGGTTATTCACTCCACTCAAGGGCTCTTTTCAGATCTGTCAGAACCAGACCTCAACAGAGGAACCACCTGGTTCCCTGTCCTGGGAATCACCTGGTTCCCTGTCCTGGGAATCAATCCCCTGGTTGCCTGTCCTGGGAATCAATCCCCTGGTTCCCTGTCCCGGGGAAGAGATGCTGGCAGCACCTGCACACTTTTACCAATAGAAAACCTGAGGTTATTCAAGGCAGTCTGTTGAAGAAAGAGGAACTGGTTGCCTCGTGTTTGCTGTGAAAAGTTGTTACAGAGCAGGTGATACACTGGAAGTGTCCCTGCCTGTGGCAGGGGCTGGAAATTGGTGGCTTTAGGGTCATTTCCAGCACAAACTGTGACTCCAAGCCAGCACTTCAAGTTCCTCTTGTTCATGACCACAAGCAAGGCTGGGGGATTGAAGAACAGGGCAAGAACAGAGGCCTGAGGGAAGGGGTGTTTTTGAAGGGGTTTATAAACTGGAAATCTGGGGACTTCTTTTCTACTTTATTTCCTTCTGCATCAAATACAGATTTTGTACAATGCTGTAAGATCCAGGCAAATATTTGATTTGCCACCTTTAATTTTCTGCCAGGATTTGAGCCCTGACTTCCCTTATTTTCTTCAACAACTCTTGCCTACAATTCTGGCAAACCTTTCTCCAGCATAGTTGGGGCCCAGGAAGTACCCCAGAAAAAGCAAATTTGCTTTCTTTGTAGTTCTTACTGCAGATGTCAGAAAAAGCAGCAAGGTGTGTGACTTTCTTCCCTCAGGTTTAAAACCATATTCAAATGTATCATTTCTTGCATAAGAATCAGAAGGCAGAACACAAATCTCCAGAGCAGGTAGGTAATGGAGCAACTGGCTGTAAATATTTAAAATAATAATTTTAGAGTTAGCAAGCTAAGGGTAAAAATCTAATTTACAAACTTGCACAGCAGTTCTCAGCTCAAATGAATTGTCTCTTCATACGAAATGTTCTTAAATAATGGTGCATGGTACAGAGCATTGAAGCAGATCTGCTGCCTGTCAGCTCCCAATGCCTGCTGGTTTTATGGTTTTCTTACTCATTTCTGGAACCCTGCTCCATTTCTCCAGCTCTCACCAGGAATGTGTTCTGTGCACAGCACCCAGACAGCTGCAACTGCAATCCCATTCCTCAGGCAGTCTGCTCCTATTGCTTTCAAATGCAAAATGGGAGCAGAGACTGGGGAATTTCCTCTGATTAAGTTGGTCTTCATTCCCCTTCTGCCAGAGGAGAAGGAAGCCCATTTCTCTCCCTCTCAGCCTGCCTGTGCCTTTCCCAAGAGAAATGGATTGTCTGGGTGAGATGATGGCACATCCAAACCTTCCAGGAGAATTTCCTGGCTTAAAGGAAGCACAAGCCACAGGAAGAGGGAATCTCTGAACTCTGCAGCTAAGGGAACACCTGTTGCTCTGGAGTTGTGTTGCAGTAGCAACCAATAATATCCCATAATGCTTTAAGACAGGCTTCATCATCTCTGTTTCTCAAATGGGAAAAAAGAAAGGCTTGAGTGGTACATGACAGTATTTGACACACTGGTGTCTGGTGTTAAAGACTTTGTGATTTGAGTTCACAGCCCCAAATCGTGTTTATTTACCTTATCTGCTGGTCTCCCACCTCAGATGGGATTCTATTAAATAATGTGACATTTTGGTGATGGTTTATCAGCCAATGCAATTACAGGACAGATAAATCAGTACTCCTGAAGTCCCACAGGCAATGAGATGGGGGAATTGTAGAAAAGGGAGACGGGATTTTCTGCAGTTAAAACCTTCAGGAGTGTCAGTGGGGAACTAAATTTAACTAATTTAACTCACATGAGTATGTCCCTGGAGCTCAGGGCACTGAAATATGGGAAAGCTCCCTGCAAAGGAACAACAGCTAAAGTCTGAGACCCAAAAATGTATCCAGGCTTAAAAATTCAGCTCATGAATATTCAACACTGGGAACAGAAAGAAAGAAACAGTCAAAGCTATTCTGTAATTTCTTTGGGGGAAGAGATAGGAACTGATAAACCAACCCTCGTGCAAATCTGACTCTCATCACTCTTCACCTCAGTGCATTTAGAGATCTGTGCCCTCCTCAGCATGCTGGAAGCTCTGGAGGAGGAGCAGAGCTCACCTGAGCTCGAGAGCAGCAGGTGCTGCCCGGGGTAGAGCAGGCGGAGGCCGCAGACATCCAGGCCAGAGCTGAGCAGCAGCTGCAGAGTGTGATGGGTCTCCAGGGGGCTCCGGAAGAGAGCCTGGAACAGCAGCACCATGGCAACCTGGGCAGCCAGAGGGAAACATGGACAAATGAGGGAAATGATCCCAAGCCCACCACGAGCTCAGAGCTGCAGCCCTGCTGCTCACCTGCAGTTCCCAGGGTGGATCTGCACTGCCAGAGCTACAGAGAGGCTTGGGTTTGCTTTCTGTTTATGTGCAGTGCACACAGAAGGCTCTTGGCTTTGGACTAAATCACAACTATCAATGATAATTATAATTTAATCTATTTCTGCTGATGTAACTGTACCTTTTGTCACATAAACCCACTAGGGAAGAACTGCAAGGCCTCTGGGGCAGAGCCCTCAGTGCATCCCTTCTGCTGTTAACTTTGTGCAGTACCATTTGCCCATCTTTCGGGATGATTAAATAATAACAGACCAACTGGTTGTGTCCCTATACCTTTAACAGCACCAAAAGCAACACTAAAAAAATATCAAAAGGCAAACACATCACTGGTACTGTCCCAAATTTACATTTCAGAGTCTTCTTTATCAGCCTAATCCAATTCAGCCCATCCTGGCATGTAGGAAGACTCACACCAACACATTCTGAATGTTTATACCCAAAAGGGAAGCAAATTTTTATTATTTTCCCCATCAGAGAAACAAATTCTTTTAAAAAGCAAGCGCTTTACGACAGGGAGTTGTGCGATTCTGTGGATAATAAATTGTCTGGCTGGGGATTGGACAAGCTGATTTTCTGGCCCTAAATTTGGGCATGGTTCTTCTGGACATTGAGCAGCTCAAGGATTTCCCCAGCTCAAGGTTTATGGCTGCAGCAAACGCCAAATGAATCCATCACTACTGGACACTTGAAATGAAATGCTACTGCCCCATAAAGACATTATGAGGCTTTACCATCATGATAAATGAAGATATAAATTTACTCAAATCACATAAAAGTGGCCTAATTAGGAATAAAAGCTCCATTTCTTTATGTTTATCTAGCTGAAGCTCTCCTGTTATTAACCCAGTACTCACAGCAGCCAGTAAGGAAGAATTTTCCCGTAGCTGCTCTGACTCCCTGGGGCTGCCTGGGCTTGGGGCCAGCTGTGATAACGCAGCCATCCAGCACTGGGAATCCTCAGGAAGTGCCAGTCTGCCCTTTCCTCAGGAGCCTGGCACTTGCCTTTGCTCTCCATTGCAGCTTGATTGAGTTGTGCCTGGCCTGGGCTCGGACATCACCAATTCCGGCCACTGTCCCAAGCCTGGACTCTGGGCCTTGGCCTTGTCACTGGGGACTCCCACCTGCAGTGCTGGGCCCAGGAAAGATGTTGGCTTGGTGGAGCAAGTCCAGAGGAGCTCATGGAGATGCTCCAAGGGCTGGAGCCCCTCTGCTCTGGAGCCAGGCTGGGAGAGCTGGGGATGTTCAGCTCAGGGAGACCTCAGAGCCCCTTCCAATACCTAAAGGGGCTCCAGGAGAGCTGGAGAGGGACCTGGGACAAGGAATGGAGGGACAGGACAGAGGGAATGGCTTCCCAGAGGGAAGGGTCAGATGGGACATTGGGAAGAAATTGTTCCCTGGGAGGGTGGGCAGGCCCTGGCACAGGGTGCCCAGAGAAGCTGTGGCTGCCCCTGGATCCCTGGAAGTGTCCAAGGCCAGGTTGGATGGGGTTTGAAGGAACGTGGGACAGTGGAAGGTGTCCCTGCTCGTGGCAGGGGGTGGCAGTGGATGGGATTTAAGGTGCCTTCCCACTCAAACCAGTCCGTGGCTCTGTGACCCTGTTACTGCTGCTGGCCCTGCCCTGGTCTTCTCAACAACAACTCATTTCACATGGGTGAGGTCCTGTACATTTTGTGCTGCACTCCTAACCAAGAGCTAATTGAAATCACTTTAACTTTCTCTTCTCCTGGGGTAGAATCAGTAGAATTACTCCCCACTTGTTCATACAGAGTTACTGAAGGTCAGGCAGTACCAGAACCTTCAGAAATTTCTTAGAACATTTCTGAGCCCAAGTTTAATCAAAGTTGTGCTGTTTACTGGCTTACAGTCAAGTGGTTTCAGGTTATCAAAATTTTGTCTACTGTTACAGATTTGCACCTGGTTGGTAGCAATTTCTCCAACCCACACATTTCAAAGTTTAATCTTCTGTGGCTCAGAGCAATCAGCACATCAATACTGATGACATAAAGTACTCAGCTGATATATTTAGGTCCTAGTGAAAAATACTTCAAGATCAGTATTTGTATCAAACCTCTAGATTGAAATATTCCAGGGCACTTAATTGTGTCTCAGTGTCCCCCCTGAGCCCCCAAGTGAGGAAGGAGGGGGTTGTTTGTTGTTCTTTACCTCGGTGTCTGTGTCTCTGCAAGCCTCCATGGCACTGCTGTCAGGGAAGTGTTTGTCATCACTCTCCACTGTCTGCCAGTAAAATCCCTTTGGTGCTGCAAATGCCTTCTCCACTGCCTGAAATGCACAAAGGACAGCTCTCACTTCCAGGTTATCTTGGTCCCTTAAAATAAAGCAGGAAAAACAGCATCTCATGGCCACAGAGCACACGAGGATGCAGCTGTTGGATTAAACTCAGCCCAGTGTTATTAATTTATATCATTTGCTTTCTTCCAACTATTCCAGTAGTTCCAATTAAGTGATATCCCAAGAATATGAATCTGCAACTGCTTCTCAAGAGCCTGAGCATTCCCAGTTTCCATCCCAGTGACTCCCCAGCACGCAGAGCACCCACGGACATCACCAGGAGCTGCATCCATCAGCTGAGACCTCAATTCTGCACGACTGTGCTGAGCACTCAGCAGAAAAAGGGCTTTGTGAAAGCAATGCTCTAATTAACTAATCAAATGGAAGGGTAGGGAAGGGAATGCATGAACTTCTGCATGCCTGTAGCCAAAATAGCCCATTTTTCCTGTGCCCATGTCACCACAAGTGACACATATCTGTAAGTCTCATTGTGCCACATCCTCATGGATAGGCAAAAAAATGGCATTTAGGTCACAGCTTGACACAAGTGCAGCATTTCCCAGGCTCAGCACCTTATTTTGTTCCTCATCCATTTTCTGAGCAGCCAAGCAAGCAACTTGTACAAGTGCAAGAGTAAGGATGTGTCACTCAGGAGAATGTGCTGTGACTGCACGCTCTGTAAGCAAGGCCACAGTCCAGGGACAAAGGCAACCCTTGAAAGTCACATTTGTCAGCTTCTGGTTTGAACATTCCAGAAATACAGATGCATTTAGAGAGAGTTCACAGTGGGTAGGAATCATTCCAGGGATGAAGAAAAAAAAAAATAGTCACTTTTAAAACACAGGCTCAGGTGTAGCTCTAAGAGGCTTCACTGCTTTTAAAGGCTCTACTTTGATTTACAGCAGGTGTTAATTTGTCCTCAGCTCATGTGGACTGACCTTTTCAAAAACAGAAAAAGAAATTAATTTTCATCAGGGTCTCATCAGGACTTTTATGACAGAGAGAAAAGGGGCTAGCCCTGCGTGGAGAAGCATCCACTCTGCATTATGAGCTCCATATAATGCAGTTTAATTGTGTAATCACCTGAGAGATTTCGGGTGTGCTGCTTGGCAAATGACAGGCCCTTCAGAGCATTCCACAAATGTTTCAAAGTAACAACCAGAAAATGAAATTCATTTGAATATTAAAACCCCTCTGACAACTGCCTTTCCACTTCAGTAACCTTTTGTGTTGTCTCCTTCTTCTGTTTCCTGTGCTTCATGAGATATTTGCCTGAAAGCAGAACTGGGGATTTCACTTTTCACCCTGTTTCAGTCAAATCAACTGCACCAAACCAAGAGCTTTGGCATCTCCCACTGAATCTGTCCATTCTGTCCTGCAATCCATCTTTCCCCAGCCTCCACTGATGATATTATACTTGGTTGCTGTGGAAAATATCATGAGAGGAAAAGTGGATTTAAGGAAAGAGATCTTCCCCATTTCCAGTGCACGATGCCAGCTCCTATCTGCAAGAGTGGCACAGTGCAGTGAGCCCAGGCAAGCCCTACAAAGTGGGAATGCAGCAAAATCCCAATTCCTTTTTTCTTCCAGCTGTTCCCTGAACAAACCTCATGGCTGTGAATGTTCAAGAAGGAAAAGAAGGGACAAATGTGGTCAAAGCAACACCAGCCTCTATTTCCATGGAAACCTTCAGGATAATCATCCAGCTCCAGGACACAGGGTAGAAAATCCAAGGGGAGCATCCTGGTGTAAGCTGTGGGTCCATGGTGATCCCAGGATGCTGCTCCAAGCACACACCTGGAAGCAAGGCCTGTGGGAAGTGTTCCTGTCATCTGTCACATCGATTTTCCAACAGCTAACCTGGACAGAAGCTCACAAACCAGTAGCAAATGGAGTTTGAAAAGTCTTATTTCTCCCAGAAAAACCTTCTCTTCATGAATTAGAAAGCAGACAGATGGCTGCAGGATGAGAGCCCTGCTTTGTCCAACCTGGCTAAAATGTCCCAGTGGAGAGCTCCTGACACAGCCTTCCTGTTCCATGAGGAAGAAAAACAGGGAGAAAGTCACTTTCCCTGTGATGTAGGAGAGAATTGCATGGAGCCAGTCATTCTAATACTGAGCTGAGCCCTTTTGGACACAAAACAGAGAGGGACTCTCTGCAGGCAGCTGAAATAACGTGGACACCTCTCCTCCTGAAATAACTTGGACACTATTTCTGTTTACAATACTTTAGTGCTACTTTTAATGTTCCACAAGAAGGTAGGTGTGAGAATTGTATTGGTTTCACCTCAGGGCGGGTTCCTCTCACTCCTCTAACATCACAGCAGCTGTAAATCCTTTCCTGAGCCTATGGAAGCTTCAGCTCTGAGTGCTGTCCTGTCCCCTGGTGGGAGGAGAGGAGATGCCCCAAACCCTGCAGAATGGTGAAGAGGCAGCCCAGTCTTTGATCCCTATCTGAAAACACCTCTGCAGTGAGGCTCTGAGCCCTGTAACCAGCTCCCATCTCCTGGGAAAAGCTTTATCCCAGGGAGGAGGGTTCCCTGCACTCAGCCAGCAGCAGCTGCACAGCCCCAGGGATACTCTGACTTATGCTGTGACACATTTCAAACCCCAAGCTCATGGAACCATAACCAACCCCATGTGTGTCTGCAGGGCTTCTTCCAGCACTGACATCCCTTCCATCCACACTGCCATGATCAGGAAAAGCAGGGAGGGAGGGAGGGCATATCCATAAACTCCTGGTTTTAGTTATTCCTTTTCGCCAACTTATCCTTATTCAGTTTGGGTGACAAATTCCAGCTTCTGCCACCTTAAGACACTGGAAAAGAGCAGTTTGTGCCACAGCTAGGATTGAACACACACCAGTTTTTCCAAAAGCATTTAAAGGAAACCCTGAGCTCCTGCTTTGTTTCAGACAATATTACCCAGATGAAGGCAGACAGTTCCGGGAAGGAAACTCACAGGAGAACAAAAACGTGCCGTAAAATCCTCAGCAGAAACAAGAATAAGCACATTTCAGAGGAGACTGGAGCTGCAGCAAAGCCATGAATATTTAACTGTCACACAGAAATATGAGCAAGCCCGTGATCTCTTCGTGCTTACAGTGTTTTCTGTTCCCATCTCTGACAACAAAGGAAGAGCTTTTGCTGTCAGATGATCTGAGAGTCTTTTAACTTGCAAGGAGTCTTCCAGGCTGTTCCCAGCCCCAGCAGGAAAACAGAAACTGCAGGAAGAATCCCCATGTGCTCCACAATCTCATCTCCTCACACACAAGATCCCAGGCAAAGATCTGCTCAGCCATTATCTGTGTGAGACAACACCAAACCCCTCAGAGGAAGATGCTGCACTTCCAGTACCTCCAGAGCCAGATGGGAGCTGTGCTCTGAGGTAACCCCTCCCTGCCAGCCCTGCCGAGCACATCAGGGGCAGCAGAGACAGCACTTTTCTCTCTCTCTCACTCATGTCTGATGTGATTCACCAAATCCTGCCCCTGAATTAGGCAGCACCACTCAAACTCTCTCCTCTCCCTGCTGCTGTGTGCAGTAGCAGGGTTTTCCTGGTGGAATCCAGACTAACACAATGTTGAGTGTGTTCCCTGCACATCTTCCCTCCCCACTGTGCATGTTCTCTCCAGATGGACACAGAATTTCGTACAGGAAAGTGGAGGCACCACAGGAAGATGCCAGGTAACAAAAAGTCTGGGATAGAGAGGGCTTATCAAGGAAGACATGCAGTTCTGGTGACTGTATTTCAGGCAGTTTGAAATGGATCTCACTTTCCCTTGCTCCCCTTTTGGACTGGGAAAGGGATATCTTAAACCACAGAAGACAGAATAAGACAGCAGCTCCCAGCCTTTGTGCCCATCAGCACCAATGGCACAGCACAGCAGCTCGAGAGTTCTTTAAAGCTGCTCTTTTTGGGAATAATGAGTGATGGGCACAATCTAAATGTGAGCTGTCAAATTTCAGGAAGAATGAAAACCTGTAATGTTTTATTCCTCCCCAAGCTGTGCCTTCATCTTTGTGCCAGCTCTAGTAGACATCAGTGTAGTTCTTCCTCCTTCTAAAGGTTAGGGGTTTTTTATTTACAAATGCCAGTGTTTGCCTGAACTCCTGGCTCCATGAAAATCAATGCCAGACCCCAGCAGGACTCAGCCAGGGCCAGGATGTCACCTTCTGCCTCCTGAAGATACAGCCATGCAGCTATTATGGGCTGCAGCTAGGGGTAATTTTCTATAAATTCTAAACATTTCTCCCCCAGATAAGCCTTATCCATGTGGCATCACCAGCCAGATGTGCTCTATCTCAGGCTGTTGGTACAACTCAACCAGGCTGCACAGCAGACTCAGGGTGCCAGCCAGGCAAGCCCTGACCCTTTTCACCAAATCAGATAAAGACACGCCACAGGCAAGATTTGAAAGCAAAGGGCAGGATGAACCTGCCCTGCAGGATGAACCTGCTGGACTCCATGGCTGGCACTGCCAGTGCTGCAGGACTCATCCTGCCAGGTCTGCTTTGGGTGAGCCCATGTGGAGGAGCTGTCCTGGCTGTTTATTCCCACCTAATGCCCAGTCCAGCTGCACAACAATCAAATCTTTCAAGCTTTGGAGGAGGAAAGCACAGCCCTGTGCCTAAATCTGGGAGCTCACGGCAATGTGGGGATCATGTCTGGGAGCTGAGCAAATTGTGCTGCTCTCCAGAGAGCTCAGGCAGCACATCCACCCCAAAACATGGCCCAGCTTGGGTGCTGCTCACACAGAATGAAATGAGAAATCACACATGGGGCAATAACCCCAAATCAAACCACAGCTGCCACCAGCACAGCCACTGAACCACAGCAAATCCCAGTTCCTGCAGTTTGGGATGTGTGAGAGGCAATTCCCACACAGCCACGGGCCTGGAGAGTCGGGTGAGAAGCTGATGTGGTAATGAGTAGCAGCTCCCTCAGCACTGAAGTTAAGGAAATTACAGCAAAAGACAGTGGAAGATGCTGAAGGCAACTCAGCAGAGCCAAGGCCACAATGCTTGTCAATGAAATAATGTCACAGCACTCAGAGTCTAAACTCAGAGAGCTGAGTGTTCTCACTGAGTTCATGCTGAAACACAAACTCACAGACCTGAAAGATCCTCTGGAAGTGCCTCCCACTCCCTCTTCAGAGGCTGCACACAGAGCTTGGGAATCTCAGCTCTAAATCTGTGCCTCAAGTGCTCAGAGCAACAAGTGCTGCATCCAGGGCTGCTTTTCCACAAGGATTTTGAATTTCAGCAACAATATCCAGCCCTTCATGTATCCAACATGGTAATTTCAGAATTTGAAATAAAATATGCAACTTTCAAAGCTTATGTGTGAGAGAGCTCCTATGGCAACACAGTTGACATCAACTCCAGCAGGGAAAGCCCAAAGATCTGAAATTCCAGATGAAAGAACTGCTCTACTTTCTGCCAGCCCCCTGCCACACATCAACCTTCCTGTAAGGTCAGCCTGTGCTGCTGGGCATTTTCAGCTGGTCTGGGTTACAATACCAGGGCAAATTCAGCTCCCTTGACCCAGTTCTAGGATTCTTATCTATGATTAACCAGAAAAAGAAATAAAATAAAAAACTGAGCTTTGCTTAAGCAAAAAGTAAGGAGGAAACTTTGTGGAGCCCTGCCCTTAATCACTACTATTTAAAAAACCCACATAAACTTTGTGTCAGAGCAGGGAAGCTACTGAACGAGCAGCATGAGGAGAACTGATCACCAGGAGGTGCAATAAAATCAATTTTCTGGAACTTAAAGTAAAAAATCTCCTTCACCTTGACTTAGGGATGTCTGTGGACAGAGGAGGAGTGATGGAGGTTCCCCTTCTTCCTTAAAACCCCCCTGAAAACGTTGCTATGCCCTAACTCCTCTGTCCTGGCAGGCACCTGCACAGGTTGGCAGCTCAAGGAGATGCTCTGGAAGATGACCATCATGGGCTGCACCCTTTGGGCAAATGTCCCAGTGTCCAGAAAAACTGAGGGAAAGGAAAAGAATTCCAGCATGGACCAAACAGGGCGAGGAAAAGCAGCCTCAAAGCAGGCTCTGTGTGTCCTCTGTATCCCTAAGGTGAATGTTTGCATCCTGAGGCTTAGCAGCAGCAAGTACTTTTATTTTATGCTAAAATGAAGAAATCCTCTTTCTGCTGACAGGGGACCTTGCAGTTAATAGCTTCCACAGGGATGTTGTCACTCCCAACCCAGGCTGGGCTTTAATGACTGCATTGTGAGCTGCTGCTCCTATCAGGAGTGAATTGCTGCAGGTTAATAGGCTCTGTGCACAGCACTCATAAAAATGCCTCCAAAAACCAGCACAGGCAAAGCAATCTGTTTGGGGTCCAGAGCAGGCAGAGAATCCAGCAGACAAATTGACTGAAAACAAGACATTGGCTCATGCACTAACAAACAAAAAGCATAAAGGTTATTACAATTACTGCTGGCAATTGCTCCCCAGATCACACACAGAGCTGCTCAGTACACAACAACTTCACTCTTCCTTCATTTCCACCCATTTTTTCCACCATCCTGCCAGGATTTCTCTCTCAGACTCTGATCTACCTGGAGCAAAAGCAGGGATTCACCATTGACACGTGGGAGCAGGCTCTTGGGGCTGCTTAGTTTTGCAAATGCTGCCTCAAAACAAACTTAAATGTACAAAAAGCAAAGCATGGATCACTGGCCTTGTACCAAACCTTCAGAGCAAAGAAGTTAAAAGAATATGATACTGAGTTTTCTGTGCAGCACTTTTTGGTTGTATTTTAATGACACTTGGGAACATTCTCAGTTGGTAGCACTTCACAAAGCTCCAGGGCAGACATCAGGGTGAGCTGCTGCCTGCTGAGAGCGTGGCTCATTGAGCCCTGCTTTGCAAATCAGCCTTTCTGCCTGACCAGCTATGAAAATGTGGCTGTCCCTGGATCCCTTGAAGTGTCCAAGGCCAGGCTGGATGGGGCTTAGAGCAGCCTGGGATAGTGGAAGGTGTCCCTGCCCATGGCAGGGGGTGGCACTGGATGGGCTTTAAGGTCCCTTCCAATCCAAATCATGCTGTGATTCCATAACTCCGTGAAAAACCCACAACACACAGAGCTCTCACAGCCTCACTCAGGCCTGGGAGGCACAGAGCACTCGAACTTGGGAAGAGAATTGTGGTTTTTAAACTGACATCATGTTTTCCATGGCATCAAGGCAAAGATCCACCCCCAGAAAGTGCCTGCTATCTTGCTGTTCAATTCCTAATGATTTATAATTCCCCTAATAAGGGATTTGCATAAAAGCCCTGGCTGTTTTAAATGATGCCTTATTTTATGCCTTAAAAGCATAGAGCAGATTTATCTTTTACGAGTACGTCAGACTCTTTATGGCTCTTGCTTCTGCTTGAAAGCCACAGTGACTGCAAATCAACAACACTAAGCCTCCTTTTCCTGCACACAAGTGGGATAAACCTTTAGGCAAATTGCTAAGTGCACTGCTAAACCCCTAAGCTTTCATGGCATTGATTCTCCCAGAGTCATAGTAATCCCCAAATCTGGTTGAAATGGCAGAAAAGTTCTCATGCTGCATCATTGTCAAAATAAAAACTTCATTGTGAACAAGAATTGCAGCTTTGCTATTCCCTGGAATTGTGTCTCAAGGGTTTTGTTCATCTAAAAATATTGGGAAAAGACCACAATTCTGCAAAGGCTGGTGATGTTGTGGCAAAGAAATAAACAGAACATTCCCTCAAAAAGTACAGAAATCAGGTCACATTAAGTGCTGCTTTGAAAACCCACTCTAAATATTTACACCAAGGGAGGAAAGGCTGGTAAAGGCCTGAAAGCAACCTTGGATATCCTCAAGGAATAAATTCTCCCAATGAATATTAGGAATTCTTGTAACATTTCATTCAGTGGAATATTCGTTATGGAGCACTTGCTAATCTGACAGAGGTGAAAGGTTAATTATTATTCTGCTCATAGACAGCAGTGAGTGTTCCTGCAGACATTTCCAGGCAGGAAAGAGATTAGATTGATTTGGAGAGGTGCTGTGTCCTTGTAGCTCACACACTTCTCTGGAAATCCACAGATATTAAAATCACAGAACTGAATCACAGAATGCTCTAATATTAGAAGCATTTGTTTTCAAACTCTGTTTAAATGAGAATACCTGTTAACACCAGAAAAACAACTTCTACTGGACCTGATCAAAAAATTACCAGAATTCCAAGCATTTCTGTACAGTACCTGAGGGTCAGGATTAACAGCAGTGATGGTACTGAGCAGGACAGAGGGGATTTCAGGCAGAAGTGGGCACAGCTGGTTTTGGAAGTGATTGGCCAGTTCATCTCTCCACCAAATGAGATCTGGAAGCCATGTGGAGGTCAGAAATGCACAAATCTTCTGGTAAAACCTGGATGTTCCTTGGAGATATTCTGCAGTCTGCAAAGAGACAGTGGTTAAAAAGCTTTGGTGATGGTTTTAGAAGCTCTCTGTCTGTACCTTGCACGTGCAGCAGCTCCTCCTCTGCCCACCGCCATCCCAGACTCCAATTCCACACAGCTGCTCTCAGATCCTCCAAACCAACGCCCTGGTGAGACACCCTGCACCTCCCAAACCCCCACACCCTCCATCCCATGCTCATGCCATCCATCAGCTCACAAACCCTGCTCCAAAGCAGATCCCACCATAGCCAGAGGGGAAGAAAAGGCCATGTACAGGACCATAAACCAGCCCAATTCAAGCAAACATTAACTTGCAAAGGCTTTCTTAGGGATATCAATGCGAACAGTTGTTAGTGCCCCATCCCTGGAAGGTTCAATGCCAGGGTGCAGAGAGCACTGAGCAATCTGGTCTAGTGGAAGCTGTCCCTGCCCATGGCAGAGGGTTGAAATTAGATGACCTTTAAGATCCCTTCCAACCCAAACCATTCTGTGATTTTTTTTCTTAAGACTGATACTAATATTAATACTGATACATTAATATTGAATACCGCACTGCTAAACTACAGTTTTCCATCATTTAACCTCCCCTCTAAGCCTCATTGTTCTTCAGGTTGATTCTTAATTAGCAGGACTTTCAGAGAACAAAACCAGTGACCTCAAGGAGACCTAATTAGAAATTAACAGACTCAAAAATTGTGCAGAGCATCTTCTCTCCATCAGTTACTCAAGGGAAGTGATGGTCCTGCTCTGCTCTGCTGCAGCCTCACCTCGGGTCTGGGACAGTTGTGGGTGCCACAATATCAGAAGGATCTAAAGCTGTTGGAGAGTGTCCAAAGGAGGGACATGAGCACGGGGAAGGGTCTGAGGAGCAGCTGAGGGCACCTGGATTGTTCAGCTGGAGAAGGAGACTGAGGGCAGAGCTCAGTGGGGGCTGCAGCTCCTCCTGAGGGGCAGCTCTGATCTCTGATCTGGGACAGGGACAGGACCAGGGAATGGCTGGAGCTGGGCCAGGGCAGGCTCAGGCTGGAGATCAGGGCAAGGTTCTTCCCCCAGAGGGTGCTGGGCACTGCCCAAGCTCCCCAGGGAATGGGCACAGCCCCGAGGCTGCCAGAGCTCCAGGAGTGTTTGGACAGCGCTGCCAGGGATGCCCAGGGTGGGATTGTTGGGGGGTCTGTGCAGGGCCAGGGGCTGGACTGGATGATCCCTG
Organism: Eopsaltria australis; assembly: GCA_034509425.1. Lineage (NCBI taxonomy): Eukaryota > Metazoa > Chordata > Aves > Passeriformes > Petroicidae > Eopsaltria > Eopsaltria australis. The sequence goes on along the minus strand of JAVTVJ010001682.1, from coordinate 165,226 downwards.
TGGGTCCCCTCCCACTCAGGATATTCCATCATTCTGTGATTATTGCACCTAAAAAGTGAAGCTCAAGGAGGAAAACCCCAGATCAAATCACAGAGACTGAGAGATCCTCTGAGCCATCAGAGAATGAAGTGATGGATGTGCACAGAGAGGAGCCCCAGAGCTCCACACTGGGCCAGTGGGGTAACTGGGAATGCCTGGGAGATTCCTAGAAAGCAGAGGCTGTACAAATCTAATTCCCATCAGATGTGCCTGGAACTGCAGCCTCTCTATCACACACAGGGATTACAGGACGTGAGTGTTTCAGCATTTGTTCTGACAAGAAACCAAAACCAGGCAGGGATGTTGAAATCTGCTTCACTTCTAGCAGCTGTTTGGAGGAGGATAGAAATAAAAACACCCCAAACTACCCCCAAAAAACTGATTTAAAAGAGAGGAAATATAGCAGAACCTCTGATATAGGAATAGATGCCATCCTAGTTGAATAAGCCAAAAAATTTCTTGCTGTGCTAAGGACAGGAGCTTTTGCTTGGAGAAGCCACTATTATTATTCTATTTATAACCATTAGACCCTGAGGCAGAGAATCAGAATGTGATAAACAATAAAAGATGCACAGATGACAGTGAAGTGGCCAGTAAATAAGAAACTGACAGCTCAGAGCCCCCTTTTGGGGCTGAAAATGGACTCCAGGCTCTACACATTAATATTAAAATATCATTTGTCATAATGGCTAACATTTACACATGCTTGGTCTTTTTTGCATAATCCAAAAAATGTAACTAAGCTTTCCCTACATTCTTATAGCAAACAGATGCAACAAAAGCACTTGAAAACCCAACTGTATTCTAAAGGTAAGCCCTGAAAAGTGTCTCTGTGCCCACAGGAGACTGGAACAAGAACCAGTAAGTGCCCCAACAAGATTTGTTATTCAGTTCAGACACTGAAAACTTGCACATTGACAGGACAGTGAGAGGCTGAAGGCTGCAGTGTGAAGAATAAAGTCCACATTTCTCTCCTCAGTAGCTGAAGCTGCCCAAGGGCAGGAACAGGGAGAGCCTTGCTGTCATTTTCCTTGTCTCTGCTGGGTCTGACATCCCAACTTGTGTTGTTCCTCCCAGCTCTGATCTCTGCTGGGGAAAGCAGCAGTGCTACAAATGCCTCAGGAGAGGAAGATTGACACAAGTCAGTGCTACCACAAAGGCAGAGCCTCTAATGAGGGACAGGAAACCTCAGTCCTGCTTGGAAGAACTGCCCCAACCCCTGAAATGTCACTGCTGTGCAACAGAGCTGAGCTCAGAAGTTTTTCATGGTGAGGGTGGGGAGGCCCTGGCACAGAGTGCCCAGAGAAGCTGTGGCTGCCCCTGGATCCCTGGAAGTGTCCACAGCCAGGCTGGACAGGGCTTGGAGCAGCCTGGGATAGTGGAAGGTGCCCCTACTTCTTGCAGGGATTTGGACTGGGTGGCCTTGAATGGCCCTTTCCAATCCAAACCATGCCATGATTCCATGATAATGACTGGAAAAACTGCACAGTTTGTTCCACCAGGTTGTGTTTTAAGCCTTCCCAGCTCCAAGCAAACACTCAGGGCAGCCTGAGCCCACAGCTCCAAAAGCTCACTCAATTCTGTACCACTGGGTATATATTTTGAGCATAATCAATAATTTTGGTGCTTTGACCAAGCCCTCAGCTGGAATCAGCAGAGAGCAAGTCAGGCTCTGTCCCTCCATTTGCTTTGCTCCATAGAGGAAACACCTTGAATTCAGTTACCTTGGGCAGAAACCAACATCAAGTTCTTGTCCAGGCCAGCAGAGCCTGGTCTCATCAGCCTCTGCTCAATCACTGATGGAAAAGCTGCTCATTGGTTTGGGCTGGGTTTTTTTGGTAGTGTTTTAATCATGACATTTGGTGCCAGCATCCATCATTTATTTTCAGGAGCACTGGAGCCACAGCTGTCAAACTCCAGGTTTTGTGATACATCAGGGGAAATTCAATCTTTGCTGCTCCCAGGCAGCAGCTGCAAGTGAAGAGCACTTGCTGCAGCTGAGGAGGGGATGCTGAAGTGGGTTTTAAAAACATGTTCACACATCCTATTCCATTTAGGCTGCCCTTGGTGTGTCCAGCAGGGATAATACAGACAGATAATACAGACTGGGGGTGAAGCAGGCAAAAATGGAGTAGAAAATCCACTACCAGCTCACTGAAGCCACAGAAGTTGCTTTGAGCCACCTGAGAGGAACTCAGCAGCCTCAGCAGAGCACAGGGCAGCACCTCTAAGGGTTCTCAGGCACAGGACAGTTATTCAGGATCTGGGGAACTCAGGGATTGCTGCTCCCCACATCCACCTGGCCGCACTTCCCAGCAAGAGTCACCCACACTGCTCAGGTAAAATGGGTGTTTATGCCAGGCAAGAGTGGCAGTAATACCTAAAAAGCTGTCTCCAAAAAATAAATAGGTACAAGATGCTCTAACCTGTATCAAATCAGCTCTGTGAAAGAAAGAACCAACAGAGCAGAGCCCAGAGCTGCTATTTCACACTCCTCAGGACATGAGTTCATATCATGTCCTACATCACACGTGCCACCTGCATGTGCTAAACTGCCAGCCTGTGTGCAAGACCTTCCAGTTTTATTGCACAGCTCAGGCTCTGGGGCCCACCAAAACTGAGGGGGACAGGCTCAGGTGCTGCTTCCAGGCCTCAGCTCCTGGGAGTCAAATAAAAACAACTCCTCCTCCTGGGCCAGATAAGATACAGATAAAGGACAAGATAAGATAAAGGAGGAAAAGCCATAATAGGTGCCAAAAGATGTGTCTCCTCCAAATCCAGTGAAATTTCTTCAGTGTGAGGTTACAGCTAATGAGCAATAGAAATAAAATGCTGCCACAGAGAGCTGGTTTCTGGTCTGCACACAATCTAAATGCAGCACAAGTGAGGACAGCTTGGGGTGGCAATTAGCTGTAAACAATCCTTCAGTGCTGGTCTGTCCCCCCATCCCAATTTGGGCAGCTCTTCTGCTGCTCTACCCTGCCCTGCTGGGATCTGAGCTTGCAATGCAGGCCTGGTGCTCAGTGCAGAGCAGGGGTGCCTGCCCTGTTTGCACAACTACCAGGTGTAAATGCTGCTACTCACTCCTGGCTCGTGCATCTCGGGGCAGCTCGGGGCTGGAGGTTCCTCTGGTGCCACCAGGCAGGCGTAGAGGGCCAAGCCTTCCTCTCTCCAGGCCTGCTGCAGCCCCACCACCTCAAATGGAGCTTTGGGGCCATCCTTCCTCTTCACAGGAGGCACCTGGAAATCCATTGGAACACAATTCCATTTTTAGATGGACTGAAAAAAACCCCTTTATCTTGCTCTGTTGCTTTTGTGAGCCCCACAACAATCCAGGGAGCACTCTGCTTTGATTAGTACATTAGCTGTGGTTTAGCCAGTAGAAAAATCAATAAAGACCAAATTAAATAGGAATAACACATTGCTTTTGATAAGTCATAGAATTTATTTTCTCAATGAGGACTTGCAAGCTCTGACTTCCAGCAGTCTCACTATGTGGAAGCAGGAATTTGCATTATTTCCCTGTTCCTGCAAGGGGTGAGCACAGAGCCCCTGTCAAGGCTGCCCAGAATGTTCCTGTCACAGCAGCACCGTGTGTGCCTTTATCAGTGACAGTCAGATCAATCCAATCTCAGCTCACTGATCAATGCAGAGGGATGATGCCATCCCAAGGGGCTGGTGCAGCTTCCCTAAGAAGCCCTTCACTAATAGCCCAAGCCCCAGCAATCCCCATCCTGTGAATCCCCTTTTAGTTGGGCTGAGGTGATTTCTTTTTCATGGATTTTTTTGTGCACATGTGTGTGGGAGGCAAACATTCCATTTTCCAGTATATAGATCTGATTTAAACCAAAAAGGGCAAAAAGTGACTTCTGCCAACCTCAAGACATAAATTATTATTGTGAGTATCAGTTTGGATCCAGGGAGAAGGTTCCAGTGGGACTGACATGCCTTGGCTCTTTGGGTCGCTCAGTCAGATGAAACATAATGCACTTTAACAAGCAGAATACATTAAAAACTTGACTATAAGTTAGAAAAGAGAGAGGAGAGACACTTGAAACAGCCTGGGAAGGCACTGGGGTGCTGCAAAATATCCAGGGCAGCTGGTGAAAAGGGGCAGAAAACTCTGGGAAAGCCAGACATGGGGAATCAGCAAAGCCAGGAGAAAGGAGCAGCAGAGATTCCTGATCCAGAACATGCTCTGGGTGAAGAGAAAGGCAAGTCTGAGCTATAGAAACTGCAAGTCTTATTCTCCTGGTTTATACCATCACCAGTCTCTAGATGCATGATCAGCTCTATTTACTGCACATATAGCCCCAAACCATTTCCAGGGAGATAAAGGCCTTTATAAACATGTTTTTAACACAGGGCCAGGCTGGATTTTGAAACTGTTGCCCAGCTCAGCCGGATCACTCAAAACACCAGCACCAAGTCCTCCCCTGCTTTGAGCACTGGATTCCCATGGGGAGCTCTTCAGCATCCAGAGGATCACTGCTCCCAGCTGGCAGCACCCAGCACATCTCCAGTGAAATCAGTAAAGATATGCTTACACAAGCCAGTCATTGGAATTGCATGGATTACCAGATCAGAATTTGGTCTAAAAATGCCTCAACATTTCCAATTCTTTCAATGAAAGAAATGCAAATGTCTTCATCGCTATCCAACAGCCATTTCAGAGCCTGTGTAGAATAAATTGGTGGATTTTACCCCAGTTTTTCTTGGGCACAAAGTCCATCTGAACATCTGACCCTACACCCAGCAGTGACACAGCACTGGAAGCTGAGGAACCCTTCAGGCTCAGAGAGAACTGCTACAAGTCAGAGCTCAGGGGATTTTTTAATGGGAACAGCACAAGGGAAGAGAGCTCACACTGCAGCTGGTCACAAGCTAACGAGCCTGAATGGAAAATTCAGGATCCAGGACTGTTCCAGTGGCAATTTTCATTAGCACTGAACTAACACTAAAGAATGTTAGCAATGTTTTAGTGGAAGCACGAAGATCATTAACAATTAATTGTGTTTAAGTGGAGTTTAAGTGATTTAAAAGCCTGGCTGCTCAGAGTGAAATCTACCTTGACTGCATGGACCAGTATTGGTATCCCAGAGTCTTTCCCAGGGAAAGGAATAAGGCCAATGAGCAGGGTGGGAAGGAAAAATAGTGTTTTCCCTAGGGAATAAAGGGTAACATGGATGGGAAGAAGAGAGGCTGGGGTGGTTTCTTTAGAGGAGAAAAACATGTGAACCAAAGAACAATTAAGGTGAGGCAGCCCCTCACTTGTTCACAGCACTCTTGACTATCAGGAAGGGTCTATTCTTACCTAGAACAAGTGGCAAAACCCAGAAACCTGTGTCCACTGCCAAGGACAAAGCCTAACACCCAGCAGTCACTTTCAACAACTGAAAATCTGGCTCAACAATTTCTCACTTCTTCATAAACTACAGACACAACCCAGCTCCACTGACTCCAGCGAGACTTTTATTGACTGACTCTGAGGTGAATTAGAACATAATTCCCACTTTGTTCAGCCACTGTTTTGTAGCTGTTTGGGGGGGGGGGGGGGGAAGGAGATTTCAAGAGTGATTATATATTCACTGGAGGTCAAAACATCATCCAGAGCCTTTTGTGCCAGGTCCCTGCACTCACCAGGGACAGGAGCCACGTCACCAGGGCCTGGTAGATGTTGGCTGCTCCCAGCACCTTGTCAGGCACCTGCCCCTCACACTGATCTGTGGCCACTTGGCCACAGCTTGCCAGCCAAATGGTCATCAGCAGCACCTCCTTCTTCACTCTGTGGGATCCAGGCAACGTGGCAATAGCTGGCAAAAACGAGGCTTCCTGTCAAAAAAAAGAGACTGTGAAAATGGAAGTCACTTGGATTACTGGAAGTGTATTCATCATCAGGAATTAATTACAGTCATTGCCATCACAGGAGGGGTATTTAACACCCAGAGAGCATTTATCAAAGAGGGAGAATGAGCCATAAAAGCCAGGTTGTTCCATCAGTGACACCTGCCTGAGCACTGCAGGTTTTCTTGGACAGCTGTCACCTGGGTCCTCATTTAGTCCCACACTGCCTGGTGAATGGGAGGTTACACAGTCACAGCTGGGAAAGTGTGATTGAATTTATTCTGTATTCAAGACTCAGTGTTTTGGGTTTCTTTTAATCACTGAAAAGCCCTCAAACAAGCCTGATAGCGTGAAAACTCATTATTTTCTGCTTCACCTAACATCCCTCATTTCAGAGATGATGTCACAGTTAAGGGAACTCACCTCCTTTCTTTACTTCAGCACTGATAGTGGGTGATTTAGGATGCAAATTCTCTCTCCTTAAAGAGAACTGTTCAAGACACAACTTCAAGCTTGAACTGTGGACTTACAGTTTTTTGTCCTTCCCCAGATGCAGCAGCTGCAGCTGCAATTATTGTCCGTCTTGTTCCTATCTATATTCAACTTGCTTCCCCTGACATTTCTTTGGTAAATTAAACAGCAAGTCCCTAAAATCACAAAGATTCTCCAGCACTGCTCCTCAGCAGTTACAATCACAGAATCATGGAAGGGTTTGGGTTGGAAGGGGCCTTAAAACTCATCTTCTTCCACCCTCTCCCACAGGCAAGGACAACTCCCACTGGACCAGGCTGCTCCAAGCCCCATCCAACCTCACCTCATGTTTTCAGTTGCTCCGTGTAGCCCATAATGAGGATTTCTGCCCACACCTCTACACTGAATGAACCTTAATTTGATTTACCTGAATTTACTCTGAAAGCAAAGTAAGCTAAATCCAATTACAGCCACTTTAATTCTGAATTAAAATGTCCACAAAGGTGTTTCATGACTAATCCACTTGACAAGTTAATGTAGCTTGACTCTTGTGCTGGTCCTCAAAACAGACAACTTCTTAAAATGGTTTAATGTGGCATAAAACGAACAAAATCCAGCAAGCAGCTCTACTGTGTCACCCAGTGTTTTGGTACCAAATAAAAACTGCAGTTAGGAATAAAGGCAAAACAGCCAAGGAATTGTGTGTGATGCTGCAGGTTTGTGTTAATTAATGTTTCTGTAGTCCTGGGCTGCCAACAGAATTCCTCAGGGCTTTGACCCCACCACTGAAATCCCCTGAGGAAGAGGCCTTGAGAGAAACTCTGGAACCATGAGGGAAAAGTGAGCCTCTCCTATATCCTGTGTTGGAGAAGGGATTCTTCCTTCCTCCCTCAACAAGGGTGTGGGGATCAGTGAGACGAGGTAATTTAAGAGCTAATGATACAAACAGTATCTATAACTAAAGTTTCAGCAGGAAATCTCCAACTATTCCAAACTCCCTCAGCCCAGCAGGGGAGGGCTCGGTGGCTTTTCTGACCAAAATCAGAGAAGAAGTTTACTCACAAAGGTTCTTTGTGAGTGAAGTTTTGATGAAGGTGGGACCTTCCCTCTCCTCCCTCAGCCAGCCTCCTCACCCCAACAGGAATCTAAGTGTAGAACTCGAATAGCTCCTGAAATATTAAGACTAAAGAACAAAAAAAAGAGGTAATCCATCTTAATTCTGGGCCAGAATGGCTGAAGGAAGATACAGCTGGTGCTTTCTGGGTACGGCTTCCCACAGCACTGCCCAGTTTACCCCAGCCTACAGGAGAGGAGAGTTCAATTTACCCACATTACACTGCCTTTTATTTGTGACAGTATGAGGTTATCAAAAGCCTAAAATTACTCAAATGCTGGGCTATTTTTGGTTGCTCTGGCTGGAATTGTGCTGTCACTCAGAGATAGGCTTGCAGCTGATTGCAGTCAAGTGCCAACAATTACCAAAGAGTAAATAAGATAAAATTTCCTCTTCCCAAATTCTTGCTATTTTATTTTGCAATTATAGTTGATGTCATTACAAGTTCCAGCCCTTCAGCTCAGTTTCCCAACCATCCTCCATCCCCTGCTCTGGCCTTTTTCTTGCACTCTCACATAACAACAGTGCAAGGAGGAGCAGCCAAGGAGTGACCTCTGCCCAAGTCCACACCACAGGGAAATGAGGGAACAGGAGTTGCCACACAACTTCAGGACAGCCACATAATCCAGCCCTCAGTGACACCAGTGCTGAACTAAAGAGACACAGTGGCCTTAGGCTGAGGGAGAGTAGGGATAGATGGGATATTGGGAAGGAATTGTTCCCTGGGAGGGTGGGGAGGCCCTGGCACAGGGTGCCCAGAGAAGCTGTGGCTGCCCCTGGATCCCTGGCAGTGTCCAGGGCCAGGTTGGACACTGGGGCTTGGAGCAGCCTGGGACAGTGGAAGGTGTCCCTACCCATGGCAGGGGTGGAATGAAATGAGTTTTAAGGTCCTTCCCACCCAACCCATTCTGTGATTCCACGATAATCTCAAAGGACAATACTATTCATAAAAAGCTCATTTTAAAAAGTGGTAAATTACCTCCATATTATTATTATTATTATAAACTAGAGCTGCTTATGATGACAGCAGCCAAAGCTTGGTGGGCACAAGCCCATGATTAACATAATTTTATTTCTAATAAAATAGCTCAGAGTGGTTAAATAATGCTTTTGTTGATGTTTTTTGAAAGAGTAGTTGGCCTTGCTCTTCCAACACATCCATGTTAGATTGGACAAAGAGTTTCAAAGACTGGGAAACATCAATGTCAAAGCTGTGAGAGGCTGGAATGACCAAGGAAAAGTTTAGGAGCCAGGCAACAACTTCACAAAGATTTCCCAGCAGAATCAACTCATCCAGTCCAAGGAGTGGCCCCAGTGGCAGAAGAGGCCAAGGAAAAACCAGTTTTTTACTTTAATAGATATAGTCTCTCCTTTTCAGGTAAATAAAACTTCAATATTTCCCTCCCAGCACCTTTTCCAATACTAAGATGGAAGCAAGGCAGCATTTTCCATCCAAACACCCTCCCTGCTCCACTGAACAGACTCTGCAGCAGCAAAAGCTCCATCCAAACATCCACTGCATGGAAAAAGGAAAAGAAGCTAAACTCACACAGTCTCCTCCTTCACCACAGAGAGGTCAGGAGGGGGAAGGGGAGGAACAGGAAGACTCTCACTCCCATTGGCTGGAGGTTTAATCAAAATAATTGTTTTCAGCCCTGTCTAAATTTATCCTTCTATGTCATCTGCACCCTAGCTTGGATCCCAGATTTAAGAGGCAATCCCTGATGAATGGCAAATTACTGACTGCAGAACTCTTTTGCCAAACGATGCATCTGCTGTGGGTTTGTAAATGTGAGCTGATTTCTAAGTGCTGGAGCAGCTCGAGCTAATTTCTCTAATGAACCTTCCCCTCTCATTGCACAGCTGCTCTGGTATTCCATGTTCCCACTCTGCCGTGGACAGAGCTCGAGCTACAAGACATCACCATGATGATTGTGTGGTTATATCCCTCTTTTCCACACAGACACGTGGGAAATGTAGGATTTTTAGGACACTTTTAACAATTCTGGCCATCTAAGGCAAAGCAGATTATCACTGTTCCACGGCTTCTAAAAATTCTTGCATTCGATGAAGACATATTGGAAATGTCAAGTGTTTGTTCATTTTCATTCTGTGAGGAAGGAAAAATTATGACAATGCCATCTGTTAGATGGTTTGAAACTCCACATTAAAGTGTGGAATAAACCCTGAAACCATTCAAAGAACTGCTTTATCACTGCAAAGTGGGAGCAACGGGTGAGAATGAGGAGAGAATCTGCAGTTCCTGCATGCAACTGGCAGAACACTCTGGAATTAGGAAGTTGACTTTTCCTGACAAAAAGGAGAGTACAATTGATGTTGAATGGTCTCTCTGTAAATGCATTTCTGTACCAGAGTCACTCTGTGGCACCATTGCCTTTCTGAGGATCATGCTGAGGTTATGGATCTGAAAAACACGATGGAGGCAAGATGGTATTGAAATTTCTGATGTGGCCTGAGCCTCAGATTGCTGAAATGGAGGAATTATGATCCTCCAAAGCAGATAACTCTGCCAAGGGAGATTGCAGGGACTCAGGGAGCTGTGTAATGGAGCATTTTTTGCTCTTATCTCCATAGTTTTCACTTCACTTTGGGCATTCCGGATCACGGGAGTTTAAGTTAAAAATATAATAATAAAGAAAATGTCTTTGCTGAAAGTTTTCTTGCTCTGGACAATTATTCCCAGTCTTGGGTATGAAGGATAAAACCTCTTAACTGCGCTAAGGGAATTCTCAGCTGCTTCACTGGTGTTAATGGCTCATCTATCAAAGATGTGAACAAACCCTCTTCTACAGCAGGCAAGGGTCTGGTCCATAGGATTTGTTAGCAGACAGATGCTGTGGATCACACAGGATCAAAATATTTTTGGTCCAAATTCAACGTTAATTCAAAGTTTAAAAACCCATTTAAATAACTGGTAACAAACAGCTTTTTTTAACATAAAATTTCTTATTTATTTTTCAGAAGTGAGAAAATTTTCTGACAAAGGCTTAGCTCAGGTAAACACTGACCTGAAAAGTGCATTAAAATTTAAACCAAAGTAACACTGAGTCTTATTTGAGTTTGTTTGCTTTCTGAGACATAATCATTAAAAATGAGAAGTGCCTTTTCCATGATTGGTGTTTACACTCCAGTAACACTTGGAGAGGCTCAGAAGGATTCCCAGCCTCATTGTGCTGGTGTTCTGAGCACATGTAACAAAAAGTTCCTCCTCTAATGAGTTTATACTCCTGGTTAATGAGGAGCAGCTGAAATGAGTAAAGGAAGTTTAATTACTTACACATTTCATGTGAGCACAAGATTGGGAATTGGCAACTTGTGCCTCAGTCCTGGCTCTGGAATGAAGTATTTCTCTGTGGAACTGTAAAGTGAGGATAATATTTCCTTATCCTGCTCCCTGTCTAGCTGGATTAATTATCAAAAGTCTTTAAAGTGCTCTGAAGAGGAAGAGTGTAAGATTATCAACAAACTTTCCAAATTAACCTCTGTTCCCTTTCCTGCTCCTGAAAGTGCTGTGGCCTCTCAGCCCCTTCAGTGTGATCTTAGCTGCATCTGCCACAACTTGTTCTTCCAAGGATTCCAACCTGCCCCACATAAAATGGGTCAGGACTTCCAGACCCTCTGAAGGGAAGGGAATTGCAGGTGGTCACTTGGAAATGCTGGGACAGAGCATGGAATTGGTCCTCAGCCATCTGAAATCCAGGCTGGCATTTGGCACATGCTCCAAGCTGGGTTTAAATCCTGTGGAAATGGCTCTTCTTGGATACTCCAGAAGATTCCCTGCCCATGGCAAAGGGTTGGAGTGAGATGTTCTTTAAGGTCCCTTCCAACCCAAACCATTTGGGATTGGTTCTATGACTCACCATACGTTCATCAGCTTGGGGAAAGCCTCATTTTTTCTTCCCATCTATTTATCTTTTTCATGTATTTCCCCTGATACTCTATGGAAATCCCCAAAGAAATAAAGGAAAATAAAAGGTCTGGGGGAGGAAACTCTGCTTAGCTGCTTTATCAGAAGGCTTCAGCAGACCTGAAGTGGCTTGTTTTACAGACTGTCAGCTTCCAATTAAAATGGATTGTATCCAGTTTGTCACAGGCTCTGTGCTCTTCCTTCCAGTTATAAAACACCCTCCAGACAACCCTTCAAACCTGTGAACTTGGGCCTTTGTGATCCTGAGAACTGCTAAGTGCTTACAGTGTTCCCTGAAGCTGGTGGGAACTCCAGGTGCTTGGCACAGAGCTGGGTAGAGCTCTGTGTTTGCAAAATAAAAATAACTGCACAATTCTTCCACTCCATAGTCTCAGATAAAGCCCCAAATTCCATTCCCTGCCACTGAGAATAATGCCCCATAATGAGTATTTGTGGAATAATGTGTTTACAAGTTGTGACCAAGCTTATCCCCCTGTGTGCTGATTTGGAACACGAGCCCAGCCTAAGTCAAAGCTGAACAAGAAGGCATGAGGAAAAGCAGGAGTGCAGTTTAAATCCTGCAGTTCCTTTAAGAGCCAAGCCTGTACATCCCCTTGGAAAAACAGAGGGGCAGGTTCAGCCTCCTTTCATCTACAAATAGCATCAGTGATCACAGCCCTGAGGTAAGGCCAGGAGTTGGGAATTCTATTTTGATTCCAAGAGAGAGAATCACGGCACAAAGTGTTTGTTTCTCTGTGTAATTAAACGTGACTGGCACTTGTTCAGAGCCACTGCAAACCCAGGGCAGCTCTTCCTGCTGCCAGCACAGGGCCTGGCACAGAGCAGGACCCAAGGAGACAAAAAGCCCAGAGATGGTTTTGTGTCCTCCTGCCCTCTCTGAGATGAGAAACAGAATTTGGCTCATGGACATTTTACATTATTGTCTTCAAGTTTAATGTGAACATCCTGCTAATATGAATGGAGGAGTATTCAGGACCTCTACTGGTAGCAAGCTCATGCATGGAATCCTGGAAACTCTGCTGCTTTTCCTTGTATTAACCTTACCCTTAAGCAACAGCAATGAATGTTCCCATCTGTCAAACTCAGGCAGGAGTGTATTGAGGAAAAAGCCTAAACTCATTTTAATCACTTCCAAGATATGCCGAGGAATAGAAAGGATTAAATATCTCACATTATCCTGGGGCCTTTTCAAACCACAGGCAGAGAAACAGCACTGCAAGAACTCGCTGCTTTGTACAGCCCTGGTTCTTCAATTCCTTCACAGCTGGAAAAAGCACAGAAATGGGAGCCCCTGGGAACCATCAGAGTGGCTCTCCAGGTTTACCTGGAAGGCTCTCCATGGCTTTTTGGTGATCCTGTTGCATTCAGCACAGGTAAATTTCCTGGTTCTGAGCATTTCTACAGCAATTTGGCTGGAAAACCTCTTAAAGCTGACAAAGGTTATGAAAGCAACTTTACTGTGTGGCTCTTGGACCTGCTCTGGTGGTGTGAGCAGGGCTGGGGAGAGGAGCCATCAGGATGGGAAGTACAACCTGCCCTAAGAGTGCCTGGGCACTTCTATAACATTCCTGACTCTGGGAACAGGGAGAGCAAACTCCTCCTGTGTGGAGGGAGTTGTTTATAACACAGACATGTAAGGCCTAGACCCTCTGCTTGCCTGTTAAGGCAAATCCTTGAGTCAGATCCGTGCCATCCCGAGCCTCAGCTCCTGGGATTTGTGCCCGCAGCCAGGGACAGCAGGAAGCAGCTCCTCCACCAAAGTGCTGTGCCAGCAAATCCCCCCGTTTGCTTTCCCTGGCACCATGTGGGAAGATGAAGAGGAGGCCAGAAACACAGGCTCTGTGCCAGCTGCCAGCCACCCATGCTAGAAAAACATTTCCTTGGGATCTTCCATCTATTCCAAATGCTGTGTGCTGGACTGGTGGCACAAACAGGAATCTTGGCCTTCTGTCTCTGTGTGCTAAGTTTAACTCCATCTCTAATTGCCTTAGTTTATTTTTAAGCCTTTCTTGAGCGGGTTCATTAAGTACAAGAGATTTTAATCTTGTTTCAGGAATTCATTAAATGCCTGGCAGGAAAAAAAAAAAAAGGAGGAATTCAGGGGCCATCTGGTGGCTGTTGGGCACAGCACTGCTGGCCACAACTGTGGCACCAGCCCAACAGAGAGAGCACCTGGAGCCAAGCACAACCTAAACTCAGCTCTGGTGTCCGAAAAAAATTAGTGTAGGAAATATCCGGTGATTTTTACAATTAATGGTGTTTTTAAAAGCTATATTAGAATAATAGCAAGGGCTAAATGCTGTTATAATTACATTCACATAGATAGAGTTGTTTTGATCCAGTGTCAATGAAAACATTTGGTCATGGGTGATTTGTGCTACCAGGATCACCTTTGGTATAATACAGATACAGAAAAATTCAACTACTGTGCCACAAAATGGTTATAATAATAAAAAGATTTTATGGGTTTCCTCAGCTTCTCCAAATAGATGTACTGCACCACATTTTGGGGGATAAATTGGCATTTCTGTAAGGAAGTGGCATAAAACCTATTCCTTCATGAGTGGTTGATCAGGCCTTTGTCCATTCTTTAAGCAGAGAGATTAATTTGACTTCTTACAGTCCTCTTCCTTTATTCATTTTCCACCCAGCAATTAAAGTGGTGTATTTTTAAATAGTGCTGAGGCCATCACCCCAGTGCAGTCATGTGAGCAGTTCAGTGGAGCTGGGGAGATGCTCAAGTGCCTTGGTCCAGCTGGTGAAGTGCTGGGTTGGGATCCCGGGATCCACAACATCCTTGAATAACCCAGAGATGGAAGAAAAGGGCAATTTCCAATGTTGATGTCAGCACTCTTGCCTTAAAAAGATCAAAACACCCATGGAACAGCAATGGCAATCACAGGCACCTATTTAAGGAAGACAGGTGAAGAATCAAAAGCATTTCACTGACGTTTTGCAGATCAAGGCACCTCCTACTTAAAAATAACTTCTGGGGCCAGTAACTGAACTAAATATACTTGTACAAGTTTTGGAAATCAATCCCTACTTTCAGGCAGACTGTGCTGATGCAGGGTAACTGTCCCAGCAGCAGAATGTACAGCACTTCAGCACCACTCTGGATGGTAAATATGGATTTTGTCAGGGATTTTCCCCTGAAGAAATATCAGATCAAAGAGAGAATAAGGCCATCAAAGGGTGAGGAAGGATTTGACCACAATATATTGGTGATTTTGTGGCAATGCAAGTAGAAAATCTTGTGGCTGAGAATTCCACCTCACACCAGTGAGTTGAGTCAATGGTGTGTTAACAGAAAGAACCTGCTGATTTTGACAAAAAGGTGATGGAGCCTGTGTTTACAAGATGGAAAGGAAAGTACCCACATCATCTATTTGTTAAGGTAGAATGACTCTGTTGTGCCTGGATGTTTTTGTTTTGTAAGGCAGCTGTAAGGCTAAGCTGCAATGAGATGAGGATCGTGGTAATATAATTACTAATACAAGGTTAGCCAAAGTGATTGTGAATGCCAAGAAAAATGAGATGCTTCAGTATGAGTCAACACATTCATTTCCCAAGCACTCTGGCTGTGTAAGGGAGATAAAACTGTGTTTACAAGGGGCTGGTTACAAGGTGCTTCCTAATAGCTCTCCAACAACATTATCTTGTTCTGCTATATCATGATAAAACAATAAATGGAGAATCAAGCTGAAGCCCTGCTGAAAACTCCTACTTTGTCCCAATAATAAAAGAGATGAATACAAGCTCAATTCTCCTTGTTCTGTGTTAAATTAATTCCAGGGCTGGATGGGAAGTGCCAGGGCCATGCAGAGGTTTGGTTGCAGTGTTCCAGGCCAGGTCTGACACAAGCTCAGGTGTGTCATTTCATATGGGGCTGCTGGGAAAGGAGCTCTGTGAAGCTGGTTGCTCAGCAGAGATATTTCCCTTGGCCCTGGACAAGCTGCAGAGCAGCTCTATCTCTGCCTGGCCTCCCCTCCCTCCCCTGCACTGACCCTGTACTGACTGCTCTGACTCTATGGCTCCAGCTCATCCCTGTTCCATCACTCCAGAAGCCCTGGGTGATCACTGGGTTGGCCCTGGGTCCTGTCCCTGCCTTGGCTTTCTGCCCTTGATCTTGGACCTCCCTCATTCCCACACATTTGCCAGCTGGCCACCCTCACTGGAGCTGCTCTGCTGCTCCCTGGGGACCATGGGACTGCCCTGCCTGCCTTGCTCTCACCTGCACATCCTGCTTTGTCTTCCCCAAAGGCTTCCCACTGCCAGAGGGCAGGGAAAGATGGGATATTGGGAAGGAATTGTTCCCTGGGAGGGTGGGGAGGCCCTGGCACAGGGTGCCCAGAGAAGCTGTGGCTGCCCCTGGATCCCTGGCAGTGTCCAAGGCCAGGCTGGACAGGGCTGGGAGCAGCCTGGGATAGTGGAAGGTGTCCCTGCCCATGGCAGGGGATGGGACAGGATGGGATTTAAGGTCCCTTCCCACCCAAACCAGTCTGGGATCCTGTGATATCCTTAGAATAACCTGCCTGTGCTGCTCCCGACATAAAACTCAGTTCTGGGTCTGGCAAAAGTCACCACCATTACCTGGATCCCACCTGATGGGAATGTGACAGGAAAACAACACCAGCACTAAGTTACTTACCACAATAAGCAAGATGAATGAAGTGACAGATCAAACCCAGTTCATTTTACATCCTCCATTTAACTGCTTTACATACTGTGAGCATTCCTTCTGTCTCCCTGATCAATAACAGTGCTCAAATCCTGAAACAAACTCTGTGTTGTTCCTCTAAACTATTAATTCATCCTGACCCTACAGCAAGGATCACACCACCACTCTCCTGGCTTTCACAGAACTCTAGGTGCTTACATCAGTTCTGAACCAGATTCAAAGGTTTAAATAAAATGGTTAAGGGGCCCAATTTCAGAAGAGATCAACTCATCCCAGTCTTAAATTTCACTGAAAGTTCATGTGGTGCAGAGACCAGCATTAAAAACACAGTATTAAAAAAATCCGGTTCTTCGCTGCATTATTTTTAAAACTAAGAGGTGGCCAATTGCCCAAGAATTCAGCCCCCAAAGACATGGACTTGACAGGCAGAATCCTTAGAAAGAACCCACTGATTTCCCAGGGAGTGGGCACCTGCATGTCTTGAAAATCCACTGCATCTCAGCCCCTTCTTAGCAGCTGAAGCACCCCTGGAATGAATCCTCACTCTCCCAAATTACCTCTCCCCAACCCTGACTCTCAGAGTGAAGCTGAGGACAGAGTTTGACTGAACTGGGTTAAGAAAAAGGAGACAGCACATTAAAACTGCTTTTACATTTCAGACAAGAACTCTAATGTAACCCTAATGCAGCTTTTTTAATTTCCTTTGCCAGTCTTTCCCAGCACCTCAGCCACAGTAATTGCAGACTTTCTAAACTTTCCCTCTGATTATTATTCAATTCAATTATTTATGTACATTATAAATGGTCAGAGGAATTCTGGAAACTGTGACAAGTGTTCCAGATCTGAACATCTATCACTGCCAAAACAAAGGACTTACAAAACAAATTTGCAAGTGTGCTACTCTGTCAAACACTGGGGCTAGATCTTTGAATATACATGTTTATATATAGATATTAGATATTTTCACTGAGACATAGCTTCTAAATTACAGAGGGTTTTAGTTTTAAATGTCAAAACAGTCGAGTTTTTCTGTTTGTGTTCATAAAAGAAGAAAGAAAAGAAAACCCTGTTCAAAATCAAAGAAAAAATGCTGCTATCAAAGCGGATTTCAAGTAATCTTATAAAGGACTGTTGGATTTGAGAGATGATGTTGATATATTTTTTATTCTTAATTTTAATAATGAATATTTCTGAATAAGAACTAAGAACAGAGTTGCACACACACCAGGGTTATTATGGGTTGTGCTGATTTGCTTTTACCAACAGTGCCTTGGGAGGTCAGGCAGGCTCCCCTGGAGCAGGCTGGCACTTACTTTGGGATCATGGAATGGTTTGGGTGGAAGGACCATAAAGATCATCTCCTTCCACCTCCTGCCATGGGCAGGGACACCTTCCATGATCCCAGGCTGCTCCAATCTGGCCTTGGACACTTCCAGAGATCCAGGGGCAGCCACAGTTTCTCTGGGCACCCTGTGCCAGGGCCTCCCCACCCTCACAGGGAAGAATTTCTCCTCAATATCCCACCTTAACCCTGCCCTCTGACAGGCTAAGCCCCCTGTCCCTTGTCTTGTCATTGTGTAACAAGTGCCTCTCCCTCTTTCTGGGCACTGGCAGCAGTTTGCACAACCGGTGAGAAATGCCTCTGTTCCTGCTGCCACAACTGGAACATCATCCCATCTCTTAGGGGAATATTTACAGCTCCAGTTCCAGCACAGATCCACCCTGAGCTCTGCTCGAGACAAAGCACATCACCCAGCTCATCCTCATTTTATTGGCACCAGCACAGCAAATATGGGAAATGACCAAACACAGAGTAATTCTGCATTGCCTGGTGCATTGTCAGGAAGGAGAGTGCAAGGCCCACGTGGATTTCTGAGGAGCAAGTGAGTGTCTGCATCTTAATAAGGGCTAACTGGAATTGGGTGGTACCTGCCAGCAGCCAGGGTGGAGCAAATCCAAAGGATCCACCACCTTTACACTCCAAAGCAGAGCTCTGGGCACGGTGCTGTCCTTGTCAAAGCAGGCTGGCAGAGGGAAACTCAGCTGGGAGCTTTTTAATCCTTTATTCCTCCTCACTGACTAATCCAGTGCTAAATAAAATGAGCTTTCAAATCTCCACAACCACAGCAATCAATTTACAAAACAAGCCTGAATGGTCCAGCCCCAAATCTAGGGCTGGGAAGTCTTTGAACTTTTGTAGTGACAAAAGAGCTTTGTTACTGGCATTAGCCCAAATAAATCACTATGGTGGATTCATGGGGATTCTGCAGTTTCTCACCTCCTCTGACCTTCTCACCTGGCTTTGTGTTCAGCAAAATCAGTGCATGGATGAAGCAGGACTGCTTGTCATAGAATCATGGAATGAGTTGGGAGTGATCTTAAAGCTCATCTCATTCCAACCCCTCTGCCAAGGGCAGGGACAGAGATAAATCTTCTAAGGAACAACAGCCCTGTCCTCCAAGCCATGTTTAGGCTTTGGGAAAAATCAGGATAATTTCATTAATCAGGAGTAAAACTCTATTATTAAACCCACAATCCTCAAAACCAACCCACAAAAGTGAACTATAAAGCTGCTGGGGGCAGACAACAAGGCAGGACTCAGCAGAGACAGTAAAAATATTTCACTTTTAGGAAAAGTTATGAAAAATCATGTGGGAGACTCTGGCTGCTGTGAAGTAGATGACACTGAGGCCAGATTTCAGCAAGCCCTGACAGGTCAGAACCTGAGGGCAGCTGCTTGGGGAGCTCTCCCTGCACAGGAACGTGGGGGATTCTCCTCCCTTAGTGTGAAAGAAGAGCTGTAGGGCTGCTCCTCTCCTCAGGTAATGGTGCTCCATAACAAACAGATTTCAAATAAAGCAATAAAAATGACTTTCTGCAGGCCCAGCCTCCCCTGAGGCACTGACCATGTGGAACAGGAGTGGGGTGTTCTCTGCCATGGGCTGCTTCCCACACACCGAGCGCTGAGGCTGCTGCTGCTCCAGCTGCTCCTGCAATCTGCACCTCCTCTGCCTCTCCTTCATCTCCTCTTCCTTTTGGGATAGCTCTCTTTCACTTCCTTCTCTCCTGAAAAATACATAGATTAAGCTTTTCACTTGGGAAAACAAGCCACTTGTTCATCTAGTTGCACTTCTTTTTTTCTCGTATTTACACCCCACACTTGAGGGGGAATCATGACAGGAAAGGCTAAAATAGATTTAGGAAGCAATTCTGGTGTTTGTTGGGGACACAAGAACTTGTCAGTGGATGGAATCATCTCTCTAAGAAGAAAAGAAAACTCAAAGAAAAGGAGCAGAGATCAAACTTTTGATACGTGGTGATGATCTGTGTGGAGATCACAACTCCTTGAAGCAGAGGTGTGTTTGTGATGTGTCACTCCCCATCTCCACACCAAGATTCCCAGTCTAACCCCATTTCCCTTCCTATCTGCTACAGGATAGGACAGAGACAAATTTCCCCTGATCCCAACACCTCCCATCTTTCTACATCTGGATGCCTGCAGAAAGGTTTCATCTGCCATTTCTCCTCAATATCCCACCTTAACCCTGCCCTCTGACAGGCTAAGCCCCCTGTCCCTTGTCCTGTCATTGTGTAACAAGTGCCTCTCCCTCTTCCTGGGCACTGGCAGCAGTTTGCACAACTGGTGAGAAATGCCTCTGTCCCTGCTGCCACAACTGGAATATCATCCCAGGCAAACACAAAGTTCAGTTTCTTCTGAATTCTTCCAGCCCCAGGTGCCCCAGCAATAACTGGAATAGCAAGAGAGAAAACTGGAATCAGTTAAAATCACTGAGTTCTCACTCAAAGACAATAAATAACCCACATTCTTGCCTGGCCATGGGCTGCCATCTCAGGCTAACAGGTAATCAAAATGGAGTTGAGGATTCCTGATGGAAGCAATGAGCTTAACGTCAGGAACTCCAGAGGGAAAACCCCTGCAACAGAGCAGCTGCCATTTAAAGCAGGTACACAGCAGCTGAGGTGCCTCAGTGGCAGGGCAGGCAAGTGTTTAACTCTGACACAGTAACAGTCTCCAGAGCAGGCAGATCCTAATTCTTTCCAGGGCTCATATGTCAAAGTCAGAATGTTAAATTTCACTCTGAAAATAGCAGGATATAACCTTTGAAAAGGCAGCATAATGGAGCTCTCCCAAACAGCTGGGCAGGTGCACAAGGCAACCACCTGATTTCACTTTGAAATTAGACCTTCTCCACAATACACTACATTAAACTAAGCCCAGGGAGGCAGAGGCCCAAATAACTCTGCAATTTCCTCAACTGATAGCACTCTCATTTCTGTTTTTTAAAGCTTTCCAGGATGCTCCTGTGGCATTCCTCACAGGTGTACTTTGTAACTCCAAGATCTTGCACTTTTCTTGGTGGCAAAGAGTCAGAATTCCTTTGTTTGGAAGCAAAAAATTACATGGAGAGACTGATACATCTTCTGGTTTGTAAAAGGTGTTTTATATTGAGAAACAGAATAAACCATTTTCAATTCCTTCTGGGAACACAACAAAAGTAAGCTTAAATTGAAGAGAGGCTAATTTAAGCTAGACTTAATAAAAAGCTTTACAACTCTAAGGATAATTAAACAGCAAAATGTACTTCCTGGGAGTCAAGGAATCCTCACCACTGAGGATTTCAAGACCAAGTTCTGTAAAGATCTGCCAGGAGATATTAGATTTTACCTCACTCTTTATTGGCACAGGGAGCCTGACCCTTCCAGACCTATTTTCTAGGAACCTGTGCTTAGGAAATCTCAGTGCTGTTGTTCCTAAAGGAGATCAATACTGTGTTATCCTCCTCTTCTGTAGAATAAAAGCTAAAGAAAAAGGCTCAATTTACAGTGTCAGAAGTGCCATAGCTCATCTAATTCCAGGCCCCACTGAGGCTGCCTCTAAAGCTTCCAGCAGGAGCTGCCAGGGCTGTTGTTCTTTCCAGGTAACAAAACCAGACACCCCCTTGCTCCAGCTCACAGCCCAGGTAAGCAGTGTTCTTTAATCCTGGACAATTAGAGAAGCCACATCCAAACCCACTGATTACTTTTCTTGTGGGATACCTTGGCAATTTTGCTGTAATTTGAGGACGCTCAGGAGCATCTCCTGCATTTTGAATCTTCTCAGCTTCCATTTTGTTCTCTTTCTCTGGGTCAGCTCTGTTGTCCCCACAGCTTGAAAAGGAGGCACTTTCCTTGCCTGGTCTTATAATTTTCCTGGGAACCACCTCATTTTTCTCTTGCCTTACTTCCCAAGACTGGGTTTGACTTTTATCAGGGGAACCTCTGTGTTCCAGCCTTTCTGGATGCAGTTTCTCAGCTGGAACAGGAGCTTTATGCAGAAGCTCCAAGGCCTCCTTACGAGCTGCTCGGAGTTGTTGCAGTAACAGGCTCTTCCCTGAGCAATTCCTCCTGCAAAGGAAATAAAAACCTGATTTCATCAAGATAAAGCATTATAGGAATAAACTCGGTCTCTGAGGAACTTCTCATACAATGAGAGCTCAAAACAAGGACTGGGCATCTACAGGAATAATAACAGTGAGTAACAGCAGCACCAGCACTCAGGTGATACAAACAGAGCCAGAACACAAAATTGATCTTTCTGGCAATTTATTTACCTCTTCTGCATTCAGGCACAACACAAAATCTACCAGAAGAGCCCTGAACAAATGTATGGTTGGCATGGAAATCAGAGCCTAGAGATTTTTGTCCCCTTTGGATATAGGGGGTGGGGTTCAAATACATGCAGGTGAAAAGTTTTTTCTAATAATTATTAGAATTGTGGAGTGTTTGGCTTAATTTCCTCAATGAGACAGCTGAACTGTCAGCAAGCACATTATTGTTACAGTGGAATGTCCTGTCATGACATAATCTGCATGTACAGAATAATAATTCCTGTTTAATGATTTGTTCCAGATAAAAGTGAAACTGAATTGACTCCTTGTGAAAGAGATCAGTCCTGCCCTGCTGAGACCAAGAGGATTTCTTATTTACAGCCAGAACTGAGCAGCATTTGCCAGGCATTACATTTGTGCATGTTCTTTAGCAACATTAAGGTGAATCAAAATCCAAGCTCTGCTCTCCATCACTGCAGATTCACGCTGATGGAACTGCTGAACTTGTGGCAGTGCCAGGGAGAGTCCCCCAAGCATCACCTTGTCCCTGCTTTTCACTGGGTTTGCATTAGATGTTCTAAATTACATTGTCTGGGCTCTGTTCCTTGTCAAATCATCTCTTCTTCCAAACCATTAGAAGAGGTGTAAGTGGCTGGCACAACAAGACACGTGTTCTGCTTGTCCCCTGCCCTGCTGTGCTTTGAACTTCCAGGCTGCAGAATTCCAAATGGAACCCAGAGCATGAATGCAGGAAGATGGTTAGATCTGACACCTCTGCTTCACATCAAATGTCTGATAACCTATGGATATGAATCCAGGAGTTTAGCAACAAAAGGCTGACATCTGTGCCTGTTGAGGAATTTACACTTTAGGATTCCACCCATAACACTCCCCTCCCATTAAGGAGAATTGGGAGTGTCCCTGCCCATACAATGCAGTCAATATTCTCTTTAAATCTCTATCCATTCTAGCCTATTTTATTATTTCTAAAAATAAAGGTTTGTCTGAGTCAACTCCCTACAACATTTCTAAAGTTTGGTTCTGAGTCATGTCAAGCACAGTTCTGGTGTCACAGTTTCCAGCCCCCAGAGCACCTTTGGCTGCGTTCTGAGCTGTCCCAAGCAGCTGGACAGGTGCAAGTCTTGCCTCAAGGATCAACAACTCTCTAGCTTTTACCATGCAACAGGAAAAGAGTGACCTCCTGGGGCCACTCTGGAGCATTTTCATTACTGGCCTTTTTTTGTTGTTGCTGTGAAGACCAGGAATGAAGATTTTTAAGTTACACAGACTTTCACTCTGATCACTGTTAGGGCAATTATTTTAGTTTCAGAAAAAATGAACATCATATCACTTGAACCAGGGTCCTGGTAAGGAATCTTACATTCTCCTTTCTGCTTCATCCTTAATCATCACAGTCTCTTCTTCTTCAGAGGAGGAGGAGCTGTCACTTGCACTGTGAAACAATCAGACCATATTAATTAACTCTGTTCAAACTGAATGTTGGCTCTTGGTTACTCCTAGGATGCAAAGTGCATCTAGGATGCAAATTTAGAAAATGAGGAAAAAGGGAGAGGGACTTCCAGGGAAGATCTCCAGGTGTTATGGAGAGTTCTTCACACTATTACTCTAGAAAAAGAAAATTTAAATATTCAAGCAGCTAGACCAAAATGTTTACCTGTTTATTACCTATTAGCTGTTTATTAACTACAAGGTTTCTTCTTATGACAGAGGTGTGAAAGAACATTTTTAAAGTTACATTTCGCAAGTATGAGATTCAGAAAGGTTTAAATTTCTCACTTTTTGTTACTTACTTCTCACTCCCAATAAAGCCAGGATTTACCTTTGTTTCTCTTCAGGGACTGTCACTGGTTTTTGTGGCTCAGCATCTCTCAAATCTATGTACACAGTTGCAGGTTTTGGCAGGCCCTGGAATCTCATCCTCAGAGAACTTGGTGGGGGTGAGGGCAAGGCAATATCCCTACACACAGAAAACACCATCTCAGCATATCCTCTGCCTCATCGACACAAGGAATCCTGCAGGGAGTGGACTGGGATCAAAACTGGACTGAGAAAGGAGCTTTGCGCTTGGCTACCACACAGATTCCAGCTCTGCTTCTGCCTAACATCAAAATTCAAGGACTCAGCTTCCCCCAGGAACACAGATCACAGGCAGGATGGAGAGGGATATTTAGTTTTCAAAATGTGACACCACCAAATTGTTCTGGAGGACAAAGGCAGGCACCAGAGAGATCACAACTTTTAACATCTCAGTGTAAGAACAAGTCCCCCTTTCCTCTCTGCCTCTTCTGGCAATTCCATTTTATCCTCCCAGGCACACAAAGTGCAAATTACCCTAGTGGCTCTCCCTGCTCTGGCAATGAGGATGTTTCCCACCTTCCCCTCCACTTTTTCACCCATTATTTCCTCTGTCCTGCCACCATTGATGTGGTTCCCTCTGAACAGCCTGACAATGCTCTTCCTTCACACAGATACCTCCAAGAAGCACTGACATGTCCACTGATACCCACAGAAAATCATCCTGTGTATTTTTATTCAGTTGAGTTACCAGTAGGAGAAACTGATACCCTAGATGACAAAAGAGGTGAGCAGGATTAATTGGCTTAGCCTCATTTTCCTGCCTTTCCCATTTATCCCAAGTGTCTGGTAAGGTCTAGACAAAGATTGATGGAGAATGCCAAGGTGTTTATCATCAAATGGATATGAATGAGTGAGTATTCCAACTCCAGTATCAGCTTTCTGCAAGGCTACAGAGAAAAACCCTATGGAGGACCAGGAGTTCCCAGGTATCCACTCTGGCAGCCAGGATTAGCTGGGATATGTGACAGAAAAGGACCTACTTATTGTCCTGCTGTCCCTGGAAGGAGCAGAGCTTGGCTGGGGGCCACCCACAGGGAGGGGACACTGCCCTGGACTGTCTGGCACACAGCTCTCCCAGCCTCTTCATGAGTTCCTCTTCAGACTTCCTCCTGAAGGTCGCTGTGGAAGAGCAACAAAATAACCATCACTTGTGGTCTTCTGCCATGGAATCTCCCAATACTCCCCATTTCACATTGTCCCTTTTCCTACAGCCTGGCACCAGGGGAAGGATAAAGGTAATTTTGTACCTGGCTTGTCTGGCCTGTGGCAGGCCATGAAGCACTGGCTTCAGGCTAAGAAACCTAGATGAAATCTTAGGAAAGCTAATTAAACATGTTTTAGAAGCATTTTAAAAACCCACTATGATTTCAGCGTTCAAATTTATGCTGCAGGGAATGACTTAAATACAGGAACCTGAGTTTTATTTATTTTTATGCATTTTCAAACTGTGACATTACCATAATCTGCTGGGAAGAAAGCAACTTCTGCATGAGTTTTATCTCTCTGCTGCTCCAGCTCCTCAGGATTCTTGTCTAGATCCAATTTCTCAATATCCTGAAAGAAAACAAGAGGAATGTGATGGAAAGTTTGCTCCCAAAAGACCACCCCTAATTTCAGTGCTTTCAGCAATGCCAGAGGAAGTGCTGTAAGGAAAGGAATGCATTTATTACATCCCTTCAGACACTGCATCCCTCCAGCTGCTTCAGCTGCTTCTGCTGAGGCTTTTTCTCCAAGAATCGTAAACCCTTTTGATAAGACTACAAAAAATCACTGGAGAAAGTGGAACAGATAAAAAAGTGGCCTGATACAAGGCCAAGCATGTGCATTCTCATCATGAATAATGTGAGAGCTTCTCACTGCCACCCACAGGAGGACTTGTGGCTCTTCAGTTCTTTGAGATGAGCCTTCTCCTCCCCCTCCAACTTTTGAGCAGGGTGAATTCCCATTGCTCTGGGTACAGTCAGTGTCAGGTGATATCTCACAGCTGCTCACCCCACCGTAGAGAGAGGATCACCCATTTTCTTGCTCTGAATCCCTGGCTGAGGGCACACTCACCTAATGCCATGAGAGTCCACATGCATTTAAACCACTCCTTGCTTTCCCCTCTGAACATTAATTGAAAATGAAGTTTTAATGAAAAGCATCCACACCCCTATGAAATACCATCACCAGGAATTAGAAGTGCTTACAAGTTCTATTGAAAGGAAGGGGGCTGTGAGTTGTGACAATGACACCACTGCCACAAACAGGCATTTCACACAACCACTCATGGCCTTTAAAAAAGCAGAAGCAGCCTCCAAACCCAGCAGTTTGCTAAAACCTCCAGCATCTGCCCCTCTTGTTGAAGAGAAGGTTCTCCCTCCTTCCTGAGCACTAAATCTTCACACATATCTGAACCTTGATTAGTTCTATTCTAACACTACAGCAGAAAGTCCAGAAGAAAAAGAAGTGAAGGTTTGCACAATTCAATTTCTAACACAGAAAGGAACCTAAAAAAATTCATATGAACTGATAGGAATCAAGAAACTGTATATTAGGTTTAGCAACTTGACACAAAGTGAGGTGCCTGGCTGAGCTGGGGAGCACCAACCCCCTCCTAAATGAAAGTGAGAACAGATTGAGCCTGGTCTCAGAACTCACCCAAAAGCACCAAAAGCTCATTGAAGTCACTGATGTCAAACAGGTTCTGAAAGGCAAATAGTGCCTCCTGAATTAACAGAGACACTGAATTCTATGAGGTGAGCTGGGAATTACATCCAGACCCACTTGAAAAAGATGCCCTTCAATGATGCAGCACAATTTAACTCACAGGCCAGCAGCTGCATGATTTGCCTGGACTGGAACAGCTCTAACATCAAAAAGTTCATTTCTGTGAATACATGAAAGGGGAAGGGAAATATCTCTCCTCTGACCTGTGGAAGGCTTTGAACAGAAAGATCAGGACCTGTTCTGTGCTGATTAAGTCCTAATGAACTCAAAATCAATACAGGCAGATCTGTAACTCAGTGCTGAAGAGAACCACCTCTCCACTCTGGGCCACATCCCAGTTAACACTGAGCTCCTCATCCCACCTGCCGTAGGTGAGTGAGATTTAGGACTTCAGGAACAACCCTAAACACCTCCTCACCTCCAGCACTCCATTGGAAGGCTAGAAAGCTCCCTGTTTTAATGTGAAGTCTGCCTGGAACTTGAAAAACTCCTTGCCTTCCCAAGGACTGATGCTGTGGTTGGCTTCCCTGAACAGTTCCATGGACCCTGCTGCTGATCCAGGGCTTTTGCAATGGTTTGGACTTGCACTGGCAGCCTTGGGACAGTTTTTGGTGCTCGTGTAACACACAGCCCCTGTGGTGTGTGAGAATTGGGCACTTCAGCTCCTTGCTGCAGTGGGATTGTGCAGGCACTGACTGTGCCCCCACCCCACCAGCAGCAATCCCCCAAAGCTTTTAGGGCCACTTGCCTGCAGTGACAAATGGGTGACTTCTCCAAGATGCTCGGCTGAGGAGGTTTCTTCCTTTGCAAGTCTTCCTAAACCATTGCTGATGCCATGGGAGGGAGGCTTGACATCCTGCTTTGGGGATGGCTGCACAATGATTTTGGAGAGTATCTTTGTCTCTATCAGCTTTTTTCTCTCCTTTTTACTGCACAGCTCTTCCACAGACACTGCTGCATTAAGGCAGGAGTTCCCTCTTTCCTTGGCCTGTGTCCTGCCCAGTTCTTTCTCCTCAAGGTGATCTGTAGAATCTGCAGGAGACTCTTCAAGAACAGCTCCCTTTTGGCTTGGCATTTCTTCAGTCTGGCTGGCAGGTTCAGGAGCCTCATCTTTAATCATTTGTACATCTTCTTTTGCACTGATTTGGGCACCATCTGTTTTTTCCTGGAAGTCAAAACTTTCCAGGTCTCTGTTCCAGATCTCCCATCGAAGTCTTTCTGTCTCCTGGATTTGCTGCAGGTAGAGAAAGCACAAACATGCAGAAAGCCAATCTCCCTGAGCTTTGCAAGTGGATAATAAACCAAAACAGAGCGATTGGAAGGCAACAGCTCCAACTCAGACACCATATGGAAACAACCCACACCACATTCCTCATGGAAAACAGTGAGACCGTTTACTTTCCAGAAACTTTAATTTCAGTGCTAAACGTCCTTTAAATTACATTTTCATACATGTGCTCATTATCCCAACCCAAACCATTCTGTGATTCTATGGATTCATCTTCATTGCTGAAGGAACAATGTGATTATTTTATCCCAGAAAAGGTGTTCAAAGAGTAAACTTCATACTTTTCCTCCTTCTTGCACTGTCCTAATTCATTTTCTAGACACATAAAATGATTGCACAGTGTTAGTTAGTGCACAGGAAAGAAAAACAGTAAAGGGACAATAAAAACTGCCAGGAGATGGGACAAAAACAGGTCTAAAATCTCAAGAGCAGAGAAAACTTTGAAGGGCCACTGCAAAAAGAGAAATAAAGTTCTATTTTCTAGTGGGAGAAAATATTGAGGACCAAACTTTTCCAGTTCAGACAAATAGGTCAGACACCAGCAGCTGCACACACTGGGGACAGCCAGAAGAGAGGGGTGACAACACAGCCCACACACAACAGTCCCAACCTGCTCCTGGGAGTCTTCCAGGGAAAACATCATCAGTTCTTCCGACAGGTCTGGAATTAAGTTTGGCAGGTCCCGCTGGAAGATGAAAAGCTCCTCATCACTCTCACAATCAGCCTGCAAACAGAAAAAAAAAGAGAAATTAAACAGGAGACTGCAATACTCACTGATATTGGAATATCTGGTTTGCAGTGACAACTCCCATGTTGTCACCCCTTGAAGTGCAGACAAGAAGTTTCCTTGCAGTGACATCTTTACTAGACAGTCTGGTAGCCCAAGAGTCACCAACCCAACATTTCAGCAAGCTACAAATGTAAAAAACGTGTAAAACATCGAGTTCCCATGGAGGCTGATGACAAACATCCTGCTGAAAAAAAGCAATGAAAAGTGTAGGAAGTTCTCTAACTCCCACGTGATTCTCTGCACTACCTCCTTCACCATCAGAGAGGCAAGAGCAGAGCTGCTCAATAAAGGGCCTGGAGTGCCAGGACAAGGGGGAATGGCTTCCCACTGCCAGAGGGCAGGGATAGATGGGATATAGGGAATGAATTGTTCCCTGGGAGGGTGGGGAGGCCCTGGCACAGGGTGCCCAGAGAAGCTGTGGCTGCCCCTGGATCCCTGGCAGTGTCCAAGGCCAGGCTAGACACAATCTGGGATAGTGGAAGGAGTCCCTGCCCATGGTAGCGGGGGGAACTGGGTGAGCTTTAAACCCAAATCCATTCTGGGATTCTGGGATTCTCAGAGACTGGAAAGGCAAAGCCTCACCAGGCAAAGCCCAGTCCCACAGCATCCAAGAGGAATGAGCAGAACAGACCAGGGGGAGCAGCCAGGCTGAGGCAAAACTCCAGATCCTTGGGCAATACTGGAGTGATGAGGCAGGTCAGAGATCAAGACTGAAAGTAACAGCACCTGTGTTTGGCTGGGCAGCATTTAGATAGCTCTGAAAATCCCTTTTTTAAACATCAGATATGCACTGGAGATGAATCCTTATGCATGGACACCTAAGGGAGATTAAGCACTTCCTCAGCAGTCAAGACACAGCTTTCCTGCTTGTCCCTTTGTTTTGCAAGGGTAAATTTTTGGGAATTCACACTGCAGAGAATCCTCTCTGGTGTCATTAACTTAACACGAAGCCAACTGCAAGACAACATCTTTCCTCTTAATAAATTGCATATCAGGGCAATGAAAGGGTTTCAGGGCATAAAACACATTAGTGAGTGCCATTTTTGGAGGTGGGAGCAGAGCACGTTCAGGTGGCAGCTCTCAGATGCACAAATGGATCTTTCAGCACGTGGAAACTGCCCGCACAAAGGTGCAGCCCTGGAAGTGCAGCCTCAGCAGGACAGGGATTACACAACCACATCTTTTGAATGCAAATGAAGTGCCAGACAGATTGCCTCAGTTCCTTCTGCAGGAAATCTTTTCCACGTGGGATAGAAACAGAGAATTTGGAGATTGTAAAGAGTGAAAAAAAAAAAAAGGTTCAGCATGATTTAGGGTTACACAATGGTGTTTGGCACCAAAATATGGAGCTGCTCCTCTGGCTTAGCCTGCTTGTAACATAACAAGAATGTCTCGAAATAATTTCAGTGTTGGGCCCCCATCTGTGCTATGGAGACACATGTTAACATGCAAGGGTTAAATAATAAATAATTAAAATAGAGTGTAGGTAGAGGGAGCTGAGAACAGTGAGGGAATGGGGCTTGTCCAGCAGGACAGTGAGGAACCCAAGTCATGGAATCCCCATCAACACTTTTTCCACCAGATCATACTGCTTTGGATCATTGAATAATAATAAATAATTAATAAATAAATACCCACTGGAGGCATTTCAGGCTCTTTCACATCTCACAAGACTCCTCTTGTACCATTAACGGCCACACTAAGTTGGGATAAAATATATCCTTTGTGGGTTCAAAATGTTTTTCAAGTTTATACATGTTTGAAAATTAACACAATGTTCTGATTTGGACAAAAGCTCACTAATAATCAAATCTTGAGAGATATTATCCCCTCAGAAAAGTCAATGCCAGAGCATCTTGGACTAGAGAGGAGAACCAGATCAATGCTGTCCTGTGAACAGAGATGTTCAGCAGCCAGGAACAGCCTGGCCCAGGCCCAGCAAGTGAAAAACCTGTACCAGTCAAGAATGCTGCACAACACCTCTCAGTCTCACACTTCATATGAAAAGATTTCTGCAATTATGCTTCTTTGGCAGGTAAAAAGCATGAAAAAGCAACATGGCTTGTGGAGCGAACATGTGACACCAGCCTCAAATGCATAATAATCCATCATATCATAGAATACCAGGATGGTTTGGGTGGGAAGGGACCTCTAAGCCCACCCAGTGCCACCCCTGCCATGGGCAGGGACACCTTCCACTGTCCCAGGCTGCTCCAAGCCCTGTCCAACCGGGCCTTGAACACTGCCAGGGATCCAGGGGCAGCCACAGCTTCTCTGGGCACCCTGTGCCAGGGCCTCCCCACCCTCACAGGGAACAATTCCTTCCCAATGTCCCATCCATCCCTGCCCTCTGGCAGTGGGAAGCCATTCCCTGTGTCCTGTCCCTCCATCCCTTGTCCCCAGTCCCTCTCCAGCTCTACTGGAGCCCCTTGAGGCACTGGAAGGCCACAATGAGGTCACCCTGATGCTTCTCTTTTCCAGGCTGAACAATCCAAATTCTCTCAGCCTGGATCACAGCAGAGCTGCTCCATCCCTCTGATCATCCTGGTGCCTCCTCTGGACTCTCTCCAGCAGCTCCAAGTCTGTGCTGAGCCCCAGGGCTGGAGGCAGCTCTGCTGGTGGGGTCTCACCTGAGCTGAGCAGAGGGGCAGAATCCAAATACAGGGAGAGGAGATGGCAATTGCACTCTGATAATTAAGAATAATCCACAAGGCTGTGGATTAACACACTGTTCCACAGTCAGGACAGGCAGCCCACCCAGGACACCACACCAGCCACCCCAAGATGCCTGGTAAGGTCACCTGCTCTTGAAAGAAAGAGAAACACACTCTTGATAATTTTTCCATGATCCAGAGGGAAGAAAAGCAGATTTTCAGTGCTTACTGAGGATGAGTCAGAGTCCAGGGATGGGAGCTGGTCTTTCACTGCAGCGAGGATGGCTCCCCACTGGAATGTCATGTCCCTCTGCACAGGAGCTGCAGGAGGCTCAGCTGCATGTTCTGCATCCTCACTTTGCCCTTCTGAGGCCATTGGGACAGCTTGCCTTGAAGCAAAGGAAAGATGAGTTAAGGACACCTCTCCAAACATGAGACAACATCAGTCCAAAACAAAGACAAAGTGTGTGCAGTCAGGACAGTGGAATTCTCCAGCAGAGAATGTTAAAATCTGCATCTTTGGAGCTGTTCATTCCCACCTGAGTTCAGAAAGGGCTGAGAGCTTTCTGCCCTGCTCACCACACAAACCCAGGGGCAGTTCAGCCCCTCCTTTATGTATTTTGGGATTCTTAGCCAGACTGCTGTAACTGTGTCTCCCCCAAGAATGTTCCCATGTTCTGCCTGCAGGGAGGGGACAGGAACACAGCAAAGGCAGGTTGACACCTCTGCTCTCAGCTGGATTCACTCCTCTTCCCAATTTCCCTCACATTCCCCTCCTCATTACTCAAAGGATAAATAAAATTATCACAAAGTCACAGAATCTCATAATGGTTTGGGCTGGAATAGAACTTAAATAGTACCTCGTTCTACCCACCTGCCATGGGCAGGGAACCTTCCATGTGATTCATGTTTACTTTTGATTTCAGTGGATTTTTATACCAAAAAAACCAGTTAAGAATAAGCACATTTGTGGACTTTGACCTCTCAAAGCGTTTCTAAAGTGGATTCTTTCCTCCTGATCCTTGATGTCCATGAGGAGTTGAAATAGGAGCCAAACTAAGGAGCTAAACTAAGAGGTCACAGAAAACCTTCACATTTTATGCTACAATCATATGGTTTTCTGGACAGTCAAACATGAGAGTAAATGATTTCTGGTTCAGAGGTTTCACAGAATATCCAGAGTTGGAAGAGAGCCACAGGGACCTTGGGGGGTTGGTGACTGGGTGTTGTTCAGCACTGAGATAACTGTTCAAGGGATCACACTGTCACTGTTCTTTGCATTGCCCACTCCTCAAAACGGGAAGTTAAACTCAACTTCCCTGGGAAGTTTATAACTTGCAAATTGCCTCTGTAGATACTTTATGGGCCACATCTACGGTGGTTTTGTTGATGTGAGACAACTCCTGAATTTCATTTAGATAAAGAGGGAAATCCACATGGCTGGAGCACTGTGCTCTGACACTGAGCAGAGCTTGCCAAGGGCCAGAGGAGCCCCATGGGGATAAAAGAAACTGCCTAGTACAGCTCCCTGTGCCAAATTCAGAGATAAATATCCCAAGGTTATGGATGGACCCTGGATCTGCCTTGTCAGCATCCTCTGTGGGAGCACACACTGCTCTGTGTCCAAAACAAACACTGGTCAACACTAACACAACAGGCACTTTCTGGAGAGCTTGGGCATGGAGATGTTCAGCCGAAGCTTGGACTTGATGAGCTTGGAGGTCTTTTCCAGCTTTAATGACCCCACGACTCTAATTGAGACTTGAAACCCTGAGCTTCTCCGTGTCAGCAGAACTGACGCTGCCTGTCACATTCCCTTCGTTGGGAAGGAGAAGCAGAGAGACACTGGCAAGGGTGGGGACAGAGCTTGGCTCGGGGGCTGATCCCAGCACCGGGACAGGGCCGGGGCTCGGCTCAGGGGCCCCCTCACAGCCCCGCCATGGCGGCCGCGGCGCACGCGCACCGTCCCCATGGCAACGCTGCTCCCGCGCCCCGGCCCCGCCCCTCCCCTCACTCACGGCGCCCACCGCCCCGCTCAGCGCCGGGCCGGGCCGCACCGCGGGCACAGCGAACCGGCGGCACCGGGACGAGCGCAGGGCCGGGGACAGCGCTGCGGGACCGGGGACAGCGCTGGGGGCCGCGTCCGCGGGGGCTGCTCGCTACAACCGCCGCAGCCTGCCCCAACCCCATTGGCTGCCCTTGGCCCCGCCCCTCACACGGGCTCCTCCCATTGGCCCGGCGCCGCGGGGCCTCTTGGGTGTTGTAGTCGGCCGGGCGGGAGGGCGGTGCGCTCCCGGCATGCCTTGCGCGGGCGGGACTAGTTCCGGCGGCGGCGCTCACCGGGGCGCAGGTGAGGGAGCGGGGCCGGGGCGGGACGAGCGGCACCGGGATCGCGGCAGCGGCGCCACTCACCTCTGGGGCCGGCCGCGGGCATTCCCCGCCCTCGGTGGGCCCGTGGCCGCAGCGGTTCCTACCCGCTCGCTGCAGTCCGCGATGCTGAGGCCGCGTTGCCGGCAGGGCCGCGAGGGGGGCGGGTGCGGGGGTGCCGCCCCCGGGGCCGTTTCGCTGTGAGGCGCTCGCTCTCAGCCGTGTGGCCGCCGCTGCCGCGGCTCCAAGCGCGCCGGCTCCGCCTCAGGTGCGTGGCTGTGTGAGCGGAGCGAGCCCGGGCCGAGCCCTGCCGTGCCGTGTCCGGCTGCCTTGGCGGACACAGCCCCTGACAGGGAAAGGTGGTCCCGAAGGTGGCTGCTCAAGGCTTCTGTGCCGCTTACCTCGTTTTTCTGAGGTTGTTCGATGTGCTTTAACGTGCCTGACAGTGACAGGCTCGTGGTAGAATCACTCAGCTTGGAAAGGACCTTTAACATCATTGAATTCAAGCATTAAAAGTTGAAGAGCTTGGTGTGTTTTGTGTATTTTCAACAGACGTGGGTAGGATTGATCTCGATGGTTGTGGCTCCAGGAATGTTTTCTCTCACCCGCCTCTGGAACGTGATGTGGCTCCTGCAGCTGTGCCTGGTGCCAGCTGAGTCAGTCAGCAGTGCAAAAATGGGATGTTCTGGTTCCGGTTGTTGTGGCTGAGCTGGTAACAATTGCACCTAAAAAGGGATGTAACAAGGCTTTTTGTGCTCCCTCCAATAAGTTGTTGCTGGATTTGGTGGAAATAGCACTAAGTCAGGAGCAGGAGGGGAGTGTGTTCCTGCTCTGCTCTGCACTGATGGGGCCTCATCTCGGGTCCTGGTGGCAACCACCAATCAGAAGGATCTAAAGCTGTTGGAGAGTGTCCAAAGGAGGGACATGGGCATGGGGAAGGGTCTGAGGAGCAGCTGAGGGCACCTGGATTGTTCAGCTGGAGAAGGAGACTGAGGGCAGAGCTCAGTGGGGGCTGCAGCTTCTCCCGAGGGGCAGCTCTGATCTCTGCTCTGGGACAGGGACAGGACCAGGGAACGGCTGGAGCTGGGCCAGGGCAGGCTCAGGCTGGAGATCAGGGCAAGGTTCTTCCCCCAGAGGGTGCTGGGCACTGCCCAGGCTCCCCAGGGAATGGGCACGGCCCCGAGGCTGCCAGAGCTCCAGGAGTGTTTGGACAGCGCTGCCAGGGATGCCCAGGGTGGGATTGTTGGGGGGTCTGTGCAGGGCCAGGAGCTGGGCTGGATGATCCCTGTGGGACCCTTCCAGCTCAGGATATTCCAGGACTCTCTGTTGTCAGTTTGACGGCTCAGTTGGAACCTCCAGCAGCCTCCACACTTGTGCTGCCTTGGCTGTCCCTATTTTGGAACAGAAGGACACCTGTAGATGTCACCTGTGCTTGTGGGAGGGGATGTGAGAGGGTGAACTGAGCAGAGCCTGGAGCTGAGCAGTGTCTGCTGAGGGTGATTCATGGGCAGTGTTGGATTTGTTCTGTCTTGGGGACTGGTTGCTTCTCAAGTCATCTCCCATTTATTTTGGTGTGGCTCTAAGGTGCTTTTTGCTGCAGTGTTCATGTTAAGTTTGTTTTTTCTCTGGCTTCTGGTTTGCTCAAACAGCGAACTTTGAATCCAGGGTAGTGTGGGGTTTGCTGACTGCTCTGAGCCCCAGCACTGTAGAGCTCTGATCCTGATAAATAGCTGAGTGCTGATGGATTGAATTTAATAATAATAATAATAGCAGCAGCCTCACAGGTGTCATTGCTTGACCCCAGCTGGTTACCAGGTACCAGGCTGCTGCTTTTCCCTGCTCCATCCCAGTGGGATTGGGAGGAGAATCAGAATAGAAAGTAAAAAACCTCATGGCTTGAGGTAAGACCAATTTAATTATTTGAAGCAAAGTAAAATATGATGATAATAATAATTATAATGAGGAAATAAATAGAACCCAAAATCCACTCAAAGGCAACACGGTTGCTCAGCACTTGCTGACTGATTCCCGTGATCCCATGTCCAAGCTATGACTGGCCCCTCCCAGCTGAGCTCCCCAGTTCATATACTGGGAGTGATGTCCTGTGGAATGGAATATCCCTCTGGCCAGTTTGGATCAGCTCCCTGCCCCAGCTTCTTGGGCACCTCCTTGCCCAAGAGCATGGGAAACTGCAGTCCTTGATTTAGGGTAAACACTGGATAGCAGCAACTAAAACATCAGTGTGTTATCAGCATTCTTCTCATCCTAAATGCAAAGCAGCCTGTGCCAGCTGCTGGGAAGACAATGAGCTCTATCCCAGCTGAAAGCAGGGCAGCAGAGCTGAGGGAGGACTCTCACAAATTGGAGCTTGGTCACTGTGCCCCGAGGCAGGGGAACAGCCTGTGAATATTCAGGAGGCCTTTGTAAAACTTACTCTTAGTAACCCAGTGTCCCTCAGTACTCTCCTGTTTACTTGTACAGGGATTTTTGTGGACTTTATCTAAAATGTTCCATGCTATGACTTGAGTTTCTTAGGTTCTGTTGTGGCTGCCCCATCCCTGGAAGTGTCCAAGGCCAGGTTGGACAGGGCTTGGAGCAACCTGGGACAATGGAAGGTGTCCCTGCCATGGCAGGGGGTGGGACAGGATGGGCTTTGAGGTCCCTCCCCACCCAAACCATCCTGGTATTCTGTATGATGGATTATTATGTATTGGATGCTCGTGTTACATGTCCTCTCCAGGCTTCTCCTTTTTGCACCAGACAACCCCAATTTTGTTTCACCCAGGTCTTTTCATTGCAGTCCTGAGGGCTCTGATCACTCTTCTTGTTGTCCTGGAGGTTGTGAGCAATCCTCAGGTGCTTGCAGAGCTGACATCCTGCTAAAGTTCAGTCTGAGGGGAAATCTCAGAGCTGTAAGAAAACAAAAATCAAAAAGGAAATACGTAGGCAGAGCACAGGGGAGGTGGAGGAGTGAGGCTGAGTGTCCTGGACGTTCTGTCCTGTCCTTATTGCCCTGTTGGCTGTGGATCACCTCACCAAGGCTGTGTGGGTAACTTGCACCCGAGAGTGGCTGATTCTGACGAAGACCAAACACCTGAGTGGTTCCTAATTAATGTACCCAATTAACAATGAGGGTAGAGAATAACGAGCTTAACTTGCACCTAAATGTGCTCCTGCAAACTGGATTTTACCTCCTTTCACTGCCTTTTGGCCTTCTTGGGACAGTTTTAATCTGTTTTAGTGAAAATCTCCTACTTTCCCCCTTAGGATCCACTTCAATCCACTTTGCTGTCCTTGTGTTTTGATTGTGAGGTGTTCAGTCCTTTCCCTTGTGCTCTGTATACTCTTGTCTGAGGTCTCTGGGTTGCCCAGTGCAGTACAAATTGCTGCTGTCAGGCAAAGTAGGTGCTTTTACAGATATTTTTGAAGGGAAATTATTTCTTACCAGCTGATGAAGTAATATAGATTGTGCTTCTGTAGTCTTAACAAGCTGGGGATGAAGGAGAGGAAGAACAGGAAGGTGGGAGGGAAAGGATCCAGGTAGGGAGTGAAGAGGTTGGAATTAAAGGTGTTTTCTTATAAGAAAAGGGGCTGGTACTTGCAAGACAGAGCCTCCCAGTTGTTCAGAAAACAGGAATATGGTTTTGAAATATTACAGCTGAGAGAATCTGAAGAGCAACTGCTGCTGAGAAGCCTATTCCTGCTCACCTTTATTCCTCACCAATGCCACATTTGGCATTTGCCTGACCCCAGAATGAATCAAAGGAATTAAACTGGCAAGAAGTTATCAGGAAGAAGAAAGACTCTGTTGGCATAGCTTGTGTAGAGGGACCAGGCAAACCCTGGGAGTGCTGCAGGCTGGGCAGTGAGACTACAGGGAGGGGAAAGCAATTCCTGTGGGATTGCCTGGAACCAGCTGCCCAGAGATGCTGTGTCTCTCCTTCCCTGGAGATATTCAAAGCCCAGCTGGAGCACAGCCTTGTGTAATGTGTTCAGAGGACCCTGGCTGAGCAGGGAGGTTGGGTGAGGTGACACCCAGTGTTCTCTTCCAATCCGAACCATTCTGGGATTCTGTGGTGGGGGCTGGATTCTGTGTCCTGGAGCTGCAGCTGAAGCCCTCAGCTGCTGAATGCAGCTGTGCTGAGCAGCTCTTCATGGAATGCCAAACAAGAATTCGCCTGTGAGAGGTGCAAATTATCAGTCGGCAACTGCTCCCTAAGGCTGGGGCTGCAATAAACCTTTCAGGTAGTCCTGGAGCTGGAGCTGTGTAATTAAGTTGTGTCTGCAGGATGGGGGCGTGTGCTGGGATAATCAATGGGCAGATGTACTGCTGCTCCCAGTGTTCCAGCATTTTCCAGGATTCACTGAGGTGGGGCTGGGCTGCCTCTGAAGGGCTGAAACAATAAATGGTAAAAACAATCTGCTTACAACCTGATGCCAGTGGAGTGTGCAGCCTCTTCAGGTAACAGTGACTGCTTTTGGGAGCAGGGGGCAGTTGTCATTATTAATGACTGTGTCTTAATTTAATCAGGGTCATCCTGTAATGCAAGACAGATGGAGAAGACCAGGAGTGTCTGACACATGAATTCTTAATTCTCTCCGTGCATTATAAAACATGCAGAGCAATAATTACATCCTTTTGTATGACACTAAGCCTACCTTCAGCTCTTAAATAGATGTTTAGTCTTCTCTTGCTGAGGTTATTCAAAGCTGCCTTAGGCATGTTTGGATTAGGCAGGGAGAAAATAAAGCCACTGCTTTGGGAATCTTAAAATGAGATTTGAAAGATGTGGGATTTAGCATTATTGCCTTTTATTTTTCCAGTGTATTGGAATCCCAAAGTTCCCTGCAGCAAGAGAGAATTCCAGCAAAATCTTCTCAGCAACTGTTACTACCTCAGGCTGAGGAGTCGATCAAAGTTGAGGTAAGAATTTGAAGTCCCACACATCCGAGCTGGCCTCACCTTCCAGGCCTGTGGCATCTTGGAGCTTCTATGGCAAACAGGAATCAGCAGCTGAAAGCTGTGCTCTGGTTTGGCTCCTCAGGGCGGGATGTCGGAGCTGAGTGACGAGGCCAGCGAGTCGGAGCTGCTGAGCCGCAGCCTCTCCATGTGGCACGGGGTGGGGCCCCTGCTGTGCCGGGAGGAGCTGGACGTGCCCCTGGACCTGCACACGGCCGCCTCCGTCGGGCAGTACGAAGTGGTGCAGGAGTGCATCCAGCGGTGAGAGGGGCTGGGGAGAGCACGGCTGGCTGCCACCTGCTGCAGGTGTGCTTGTCACCGCTGCCGCACTGCTCAGGGCAGCAGGGACATGTCACTGGGACTCCCAAAGGGTTCTTGGCACTAAGTTTCCAGGGGCAAATGTGCTGATAAAAATTACCTCCTTAGTGTTTTAGTGGGAGGTGTGTTCCCCCCCATGGCAAGGGGGTGGAATGAGGTGGTCTTTAAGGTCTTTTCTACCCTAAACCATTCTGTGATTCTGCGATTTGGGGGAGATTGTGCTGGAGCTGGTACAAAGTCCCATCAGGATTCAGTGCTAGATGATAACAAGAGTCTGCAGGAGCCAGTTGTGGTCCACAGCTCCAGCACAGTAGTTCATGTGACTTCTTTCCTCTGTTCCTTAGTGGAGACTTGGATTTGAACCAGAGGAACTGTGGGGGCTGGACCCCACTCATGTACGCTTCCTACATCGGCCACGACAACATCGTGCACCTGCTGCTGGAGGCAGGAGTGAACGTGAACATCCCCACCCCAGAAGGCCAGACTCCCCTCATGCTGGCCTCCAGCTGTGGCAATGAGAGTGTTGCTTACTTCCTTCTGCAGGTGTGTGTCCCATAAAAAACAGGTAAAGCCAGAGCACATGGTTTAAATGCTCAGGGTGGGATTATCCACAAGTCGCCACTTTGTGTTCTGTTGCAAGTTCTGCTTCGTGGTGGGATTTAATTCGAACTCCTGGTGTCCCAGCACAGAGGGGCTGAAGGCCTGAGCAGAGCAGGTGCAGTAAGAAGCATTGTCTGTTCTCTTGCAGCAAGGGGCAGAGCTGGAGATGAAGGACATCCATGGCTGGACTGCCTTGTTCCACTGCACCAGCGCCGGGCACCAACAGATGGTCAAGTTCTTACTGGAGAATGGGGCAAATGCCAACTGCAAGTAAGGAGGAATCTTCATTTCATTGTCATTTCATTGTCGTTTGTCATTCAATACGAAAGCAACAGGTGGCAAATGACCACACTCCAACAGACACCTCCTTTTGTCTTCCCCTGTACCTTAGGATGTGTGGTACAGCTGATACAGGGACAAGTGACCTGCAAACTGAATTGAAGTCTGCCCATGCTGTCACTGTTGATTAAACTAAGATCAAGGGGAATTAGATTTACTGCTTGTTTAATTATCAGCTAAACACTGACACCTTCTGAACTCAAGTGCACTTCACAAATCTTTCTATTGATTGTTTTATATACTCAGAATTCAGGTTGGTTTTTGAAGTGTGCCCTGCATTCCCATGCCTTGGGGACTGCCACACATTTATGCACACTGCCTGAAGCAACAAGAGGTTCTTGCTTTATTAGCTCTTGCAAAACTGATTTGGGCTCTTAAAGACAGATCTGCAGCTGGAAGAGTAATCTGTTGCTATGCAGCCAATTTAGGAACACTGAATCTCCACAAAGAATTTTACAGCAGGACAGCCAGTATATTACAGAGTCAGTGGCCAGCAAAGGCTGAGGGATGGAAATGCTCTGTTAGGGTATGGCAAAACTGCAGCACAGCTCAGCTGTGGTGATACCAGTCCATGTGTGTGTTCTCTCCTCAGGGAGCCAGTCTATGGATACACACCTCTGATGGAAGCAGCTGCTTCTGGCCACGAGATAATTGTTCAGTACCTTCTCAATCATGTAAGTGTCCTGGCAATGCTCTGTGTAGCTGAAAGTCTCAGGTTCCAGCCCTCAGAGGGACTACCACAAGTTTGACACCAGACTTTTTTGACAGTTATTTTTGCTCTTTGATGACAGTCACATCTGAAGTCTAAGACTCTCAGGACTGTTTTCAAAGTATCTGTTTTCTGCAGGTGGTACCATGATTTTGCACTGCCCTTGCAGGAATAGGAGTGAGGTCTGACTGTCCAGATTAACTGAATAATGACTGGAGTAGAAGACAACTGAGCTGTAATTTTTCTATTGTGTTTACAGGCTTGCATGCTCAGGCTAGTGGAC
The DNA here is from genome assembly GCA_034509425.1 of Eopsaltria australis. NCBI lineage: Eukaryota > Metazoa > Chordata > Aves > Passeriformes > Petroicidae > Eopsaltria > Eopsaltria australis. The sequence goes on along the minus strand of JAVTVJ010001682.1, from coordinate 124,624 downwards.
ATCTGCATCCAAAAGTTTATGAGCATGCAGGACTCTTACACAATTTGGTTTTAATCCCATTTAACTGGTCCAGTTTACTGCCAGAAGGAGGCAGCAATACAAAACACTTCAGATCAAACAACCGGTTCCCAGTGGCAATGCACAAGAGCCCTGGGCTATTTGACATTCAGAGACTGGAGAGACTGCCTTGGAGATAACTAGGAGGGCATTCAGGGTAGCATGCAGCTTGAACTGTCTGTCAGAGGTGAGCCTGTACTGGTGATGGAGGAGCTAAGACAATTTTGGGGTTTTTTTTAATATACATTTATATTTTTTTATACTGCCCTCTGCCATGTGCACTTAAGCAGGTAATTTTTCTGCAGGGAGTGAAGGCAGATGTCAGAGATAACACTGGAGCCACAGCACGGACCCTGGCCATGAAGTATGGCCACACCAAGATTGTGGGGCTGATAGACTTGCATGCAGCCCCAGTGCCCAAGGTCTTCTGCAGAGGTCCAGGTAACAGATGTTTTACTTTGTTCATTTTAAGATGGAACCTGGAGTGAGGTGTTTGATAGTTTGAAAGTATGTTATACTGTGTATATGGGAGTGCTAGCTGGTCTATCCTGGAAATTCCAGCATTCCTGAGGGTGAAACAGGCATGAATCCAACAACTCTTGTCTGCTGGCCCCTTTCTGACTTAGGTTAGCTGTTTCACCCTCACTCCTTAACATTTTCCTTTTTTTTTCCACTGCATTTATAGGACCAGTAGCAAGTAAAGCAGGCAAATGACTTCCTGTGCTGCTAACAACCTGTGTTTGAACTACAGGCAACTATGAGGAGCTGAGTTCTTCAGATGAATCATGTTCTGCTCCCCAGAGACAGAGACCTGCTCGTAGGACCAAGGGTCCCAGCATCCATGAGGGGCCCCAGGCCTTGGCCAAGATCACAGCAGTTGGAATTGGGGCAAGGAAGCAGTCTCGCTATGGTGAGGAGAGTTGGGAGCCTAAGGGACAGTCCCCTGAGGCCTCAAATGCACTGCAGCTGTTCCTGCTACACATTTTTTCTTTGTTTGGGATTTATGTGTGATTCGTACAGAACAAAGATAGCAAAGATGATGGTGTTCACTATCCAGTGTCTGGGTTAGAAAGAAAACCACCTGAGCTCTTTTGTCAAGGCTGCATATTGATGAGTGGGGTACTTTTCTGCTCTCATCTCAATTACTGTTCCCCTGACTCTTGAGAACAGTTCAGTTTCCCTTTTTGAGGCAGGCTCAAAAGTTTGAGAGCCCTTCTGAAGCTGATGACAGGGAGGTGGTCACTGTGGTCAAGGAATCATTGATCATGAGAGTGAACTTGTGAGTTTTGCCTTCTCTGATGCTTGAAATGCTTCTAAAAATGAGATTGCAAAACCTTTGCAATAGACCAGGAGAAAGATGATCCCAGTTCAGGCATCACCCCCTGGATGCAATGCTAGGAGGTTTGTTTTACTGTCTCATAGGTATTCCTCAGACTAGTTGCCTGGAACAACCAAGATTATGGACTTGAAAGCATGTTCAAAGCTCAGTTCATCCTCTTAAACACAAGTCTGTGTTATCCCACAGACGGTATGGGAATGATGCTGTCAGATTCTTTAATGCCAGTGAGAATCTCCTGGTGTTTTAGCACAGCTGCAGAGGGGTTGGTTCTGCAGGGTGTGCAGGGCTGGGGGTGGGACACAGCTGGCACCTTGCTCTCTTAAGCAGCTGTTTCTCCCCTCTGGTTTGGGTATAAAGAGGAGAGGGAAAGCTAGAAGCTGCTGTTTAAGGTACATCTCTGCTATGAGGTGTTTTCTCTGACTTCTTTTCAATGTAAAGTACATTTGCTGAGGGGTCATGTGAGGGAACTGCAGGAATCTGCATTTCTCAGGTGTTCCCTGTGCTTTTTAGAAGGAAACCTGCAGTTGAGAGGACAGTCTCTCATTTTGGTTATTTTCAGATCCAGAAGTGGTTACATTTTCTGCAGGAACTTCCCTGATAACTTGCCTCCTAATCTCTGTTCTCCCTTCTTGTTGCACACAGAGCAGGTGCCCCCTCTGGGCTATGTCACCTTCAGCAACGATGGCAGCTGTGAGTCAGGCGTCATCCGCAACAGGGACGTCACCTCCCCGATCAACGAGCTGGATGTGGAGAGCAGTAGCAGCAAGGGTAAGTCACTGGTCCAGCTGGCTGTGAGTCCAGGCCTTGGCTTCCTTTCCCAGTAAGATGCTGAGATTGGAATGTTTCTCCTGAGGGAAGGCTGGGCTGGTTTAGCTACAGAAGATAAAGCTCAGTGTGGTAATTTCATCAATTTGTACAAATAATCTGAAGGAGGGTGGGAAGAACAGAGCAAGGCTGTTTCCAGAAGTGCCTCTGGTGGCAAACAGACCTGGGGAAAGACGAGTGCTGGGGATCAGATGTTATATCTATGCCTCAGGGTTATCTTGCATCCTGGGTGCTGCACATGAAGCCTTGCTCTGGGTTTCCCCTTCCTTTACACCTCCAGGAGGTTTCACTAGTAACTGTGTAACAAACCAGAATGTAACAAAGTTGTACTTAAACATTTTATTCCTGTTCCTTTCCAGAAGATAGCGTTTTGTCCAGCAACAGCTTTGGAACCATCAGGAGCAGCAGCAGCAGCAGCGAGTGCCTGATCAGAATCCCGGGAGTCAGCAGTGAAGGCTCCTTGGAAAGCAATGAGGTGGATTCTCCTTTCTCTGCCTTCAGCTTGGGCAGTGCTGTCACCCTTGGGTGACTCTACTCCCATGGGAGCCTGTAGGACCAGGCTGGGTGAGAAAAGGCTCTTCCAGGGACAGGAAAACCAAGGACAGGGAAGAGGTTGGAGGTTACTCACAGCTCATGTGGGTCAAGGCAGCTCTGGGGCCAAAGTACAAAAAGGCCTTTAGGTCTTGGAGTAGTCTGTACTTGTTGGCCCCCGTGATCCTGACATCTCTGCAAAATCATCCTTTCAGTCTGTGGGTGTTTTTTTCCTTTTCCAGGATTCTGACCATGCCAACAGCCCCCCAAGTCGGAAACAAGCCAAGAGCTTTAAGGGCAAGACCCGCTACAGCAACAGTGACAGCCAGTGGAGCCACTGCCTGGGGAAGGCTGGGGGCTGCTGCCAGCACCTGGTCCATCCCGAGGCCCCAGCCTACACAGGGCCCCAGGTAACCACACACACTTGTCCTGCAGGCTGTGTCACTGTACTGGGTGTGTGAGGCTTTTCCAAGGTCACCAAAACACCTTGGATTCCAAACCTCTGCCCAAACTTAAATGCTTGTGAAACAGCAATTTCTTTTACAGGAGCTGTTTGCTGAGATGTTGCTGTTGCTTGGAGGGGTTTCCTAGACCCTTCAGGTCTGTGGGTGGGCTGTCAAACCTGCCAGTGGGGTGGGCTGGGGTTGCTGGGGCTGTGTCGTTCTGCTCTGCACGTGTTAGAAGTGGCCATGGCTGCAGCAGAGAGGCCAGTCCTGCTGTGGGACTGCGGAGAAGGGCAGGGAACCATGGGAAGTTGCGGTTCTGCTGGAGCCCAGAAAGGTGTTACAACAGCACAAGGAAGCAGATGTTTATCATTAAGAGGAATCATGATGCTTTTGTTGTGAGGGTGTAAATAAGTTTGTTTTGTCTGGGCTGCAGGACCTGGCAGCATTCCTTGAGGAGATTGGGTGCCTGAAGTACCTGCAGGTGTTTGAGGAGCAAGATGTGGACCTCCGGATCTTCCTGACCCTCACAGAGAGTGACCTGAAGGAAATAGGCATCACGTGAGTTTCTGTCCTGTCCTTCCCAGCTTTCCCCTACAAACCATGTCCAACCTGCTCACGAAAGTTTAGCTGCTCTCTTCTGGCTGCCTTCCACACACCTTGACACCCCCGTGTCCTCATCTGTAACACACTCCTGCTTCTGGAGGGACCTTGGAGAGACCAGGACACTGCAGAGGTCCTCCTGGCATCCCGTTGGGCTTAGGGACAGGTGGTGCAGGGCTTGACCCGTTGGTTCCATCCCCCCAGGCTGTTTGGCCCCAAGAGGAAGATGACCTCGGCCATCGCGCGCTGGCACAGCAGCGCCCGCCCGCCCAGCGACGCGCTGGAGTTGGCCTACGCCGACCGGCTGGAGGCAGAGATGCAGGAATTGGCCATCCAGCTGCACAAGGTGAGGCTGCTGTGAGCTCCTCAGGGCCCTACACCCTGCACAAAGTGATCAGTGCCATGTTTTTGTTCTGCCTCTGATGTTTTCCCTTCACCCCAGGCCAGGACTTGTAGTGGACATGCTTGGCGTCAAGTACACTACAAGTACAGCTTACCCACTCCTCATCCCTTGTGCTCCTTTGTGTCTGCTTCCCATCCAACTGAGAACTATAGGAGCCAGGGGCAGGAATCAAATCCCTGCTCCTTCTCAGCAGTGTCATTTTTATGGTGAAGTTGTGCTGCCATCAGTGAACAGACTTGTGTTGGTTTGGGAAATTTGGACTGATGAGTAACTTTGTAAACAGAGAGGAAGGGGGAGTTGTAACTGTGGGGCTGGAGAGAACCTGTACTCAGTGTACAAGCTTTATCCAGCTTCCTTTCCCACTGGAAAGAAACATTCTGGCTGCCCACAGCATTAAAATAACAGGGACTCCAGGGGCATGTGAGAGATGTTCAGTACTCCCAGCCTGATGCCCGGTGTGCTCTGCTGCAGAGGTGTGAAGAGGTGCAGGTGATGAAGGGCCAGGTGTGCCAGGAGCAGAAGCTGCGTGCAGTGGCTGAGAGCTGCTTGATGGAGCGGGATGAGACCTGGAATGCCATCAAGTGCCAGCTCAGAGAGGCTCAGGCCATCACCAAGGACGCTGGAGTGCTGCTGGATCAGATCAAGTAAGTAATTGCCACGAAATGACACTGAGGCTGCTGGGAAATGGGATTTGGGGTCATATTGGTGGCCTTACAGGTGATGCTCAGGGTAAAGCAGGAGAGGTCACCTGGCACCTGAACACATTTAGGTCCTGCCTGACTTTCCCTAGTGGAAAGCCACAGCTATGGGAGCACATGTGAAGCTTTGGTCAGATGCATGAGCTCTAAGTGGCCTTTTTGGGGGTGCCGGGTGTTCCTGTTTCAACTAGAAGCAACCAAAAGGCTGAGGCTTTGTGCTTACCCAGTGCCCAGGGTAAAATTTGATGATCAGGTGAATACAAAAAGGAGTTTGTAACCCATACCCTATCAAAGGATGTGCAGTGACTTGCATGTGAAGAATACTTGTAACTCAGTGACAGCTGGGAGAATAATCTGCCCTGTCCCACCTCCTGACACTCCTTTTACTGCCTTTGTGGTGCTTTTCTCTCTGCCCCAGTTGGATTCCTGTCATGGGCCTTGTTCTGTCCAGTGGTAGAACAGGGACATCCCTAAAGTGGCGTAAATCCTGCTGCTTATGGATCCTAGCCTAGAGGGAGTGGGGTCTGCTTGCTTCCAAGCCAGGGTGAGCTGAAGTTGGATCCAGCTCAGCAGAGCAATATTCCCACTGCAAGGGGACTTTTCCCCCTGACTGAGGAGCTGAGGCTGCTGTAGAAGGGCCCTGCCATGCTCTGAACATGCACTGCTTGAGTTGGTGGGATGGTGATGACAGCCTGACAACTTGGGTGCCCCTCATGCCTGTCCTGAGGCCATTTCCTTTGCCCATTAGAAACCTTGGATCAGGCCTGATTCTCACACAGAGCAGGCACAGCCCCTGGCTTGGGCTTCCTGCTGCTCACCCCGGCCCCTCCTTGTCTTGTCCCCCCGCAGCTCCTCTGTGACTGGGGCAGAGCTGGCTGTGGCTGGAGAAGGGGAGCAGTGGCTGGGAGCTGAGCAGTGCCAGCGCCCCGAGCTCGGGCTGGGGCACCACTTCCTCCTCCCGGGAAGCAGCAAGGAGCAGGCTGTACCTTAGAGGCACTGCCCGGGCACCCCAAGCAGGTACTGCAGGCTGTAGGAGAGTGTGCAGTGTCACTGCCAGCGTGTCCCTGTGCCCTCTGATGGTGTTGGTGTGGTTGGCAGGAGCTGCCAGGCAGAGCTGTCGTCACGGCTGCCCCTGGAGCGGGCGGGCGATGCAGCGCCAGACACACGGGAGCAGCGCGGCACCGGGGAGAGCCAGCGGCCCGGGGAGCGCCCAGGTGAGCACCAGGGAAGCCCAGGGAAAAACCCCTGCTTGTCTTTATTTGCTGAAAGGATTAAATCAGACAGTTGAGAATGGATGAACAGCCAAATTCTTAGAGCGAGTTTAATTCTTGCTCAGAAGCATTTTAAAGGGCATTTGGAGTTGAACTTGCAGAGTTTCTCAGCGTGTTTTGGGGTCTGGTTGGTGTTTGTGGCTAAAAATGCAGAGCTGTAGCACAGGTCCCAGTGACAGCCCTGCTTCAGGGGCCTGTGGCTGCAGCTCAGGTTTGTTACCACCCTGTGACTGGAGCAGGGTCTAAGCCAGATATGGTTGGTTCCCCAGCCCAATTTGGGGGATTTTGCTGTTGGATCCCTGGGACAAACCTCTATGGCTCTGCAGACCTGACCCAGTGGCTCCTTATCCCTAGGAGCTGGTAAATGATCCCTGGAAGTGCTCAAGGCCAGGTTGGAGGGGACTTGGAGCAGCCTGGTCTAGTGAAAGGTGTCCCTATCCCTGGCAGGGGGTGGAATGGGATGAGCTTTAAGGTCCCTTCCAACCCAAACCATTCCATGATTCTGAGATTCTCTGATCTTACTGCCTGTGACATGTTCATAGTGCCCTTTTCCTTGCTGCCTGTGTCTTAGAAGTGAGACAAGTAGAGGTCCTGTTGATTTCTGTGCTCTACACTTAATCCCTTTTAGCTTCTCTTAATAAATGACCGAGCCAATCTAAAAGCATAAATTCCTAAGTGGTGGAATTGCCAGGAAACTCCTCAGTTTGGCACAGGCAGCTCTAGGTCCCTTTCTGTGTGATTCAGAACCCCTAACTGGAACCCCTTTAGCTGGGGATGCTTCCCAGCAACACCAACCCCTTGTGTGCTCAGTCCCAGAGAGCTGCAGATGGATTAACTGTGTCCCTGTCCTTGCAGTGCTGGAAGGGTGGCCACCTTCCCTGAAGTCCTTGAGCTTGCCTGAGCTGTCAGCTGTGCTGGAGGAGTGTGTGGGAGAGATGGGTAAGGTGGTGATGATGGTGGGGGCTATGTGGAGGGACTGTTGTGCTGGGGGAGGCATGGCTGGGTGGGGGTTTGGAGTGGTTGGGAGAGATCCCACAATTCCCGCTTGTTTGGGGAAGTCTCCAGGCTCTGCAGTTGGTGCTGGCAACTTATTCTTGCTGCAGATCTTGGGCTCTGCATCATCCCCTGGTGATGGGTCCAGGCTGAGAGATGTGGGGGTGGTCCTTGCATCTCCTGCTCAGTGCTGAGAGCTGCTGGGGAAGTGGATCCCTAATCCTGTGTCCTGTTCTCCTGGTGACAGGAACTTGTCCCAGCAACCTGCAGAGAGTAGAGACAACCCTGTTTTCAGAGCAGGAAAGCAGCACAGCAGTGGCTGAGTGCAGCCTGTTCTTTCCTGCTTCCTGGCCCCTTCCTAATGCTGTTTTTCCCCCTTGCTTTGTCCTCAGGAAAAGCTCTGCAGACTGTGACTCAAAGGCTCCAAGCCCTGGGGCAGAGCGGGCAGGGCTGGCCAAAGCCATAACCAAGCCAGGAGGGTGAGTGGGAACAACTGCCCTGCCCAGGGACAGGCTGTGGCACTGGGGGGACACCATCCCTCACTGCCATGTCCCCAGAGCTCGCTTGTAGCCCGCACACCAGGGCTGGGCTCTGACTCGTCCTCCTGCGCCCTCTGGTTGGTTCTCCCTTGTCTCTGTGTGCCCCCCAGAGGGTGACTGTCCCCTTTCTCCTGGTGGCTGCAGGAATTCTGACGTCGGGTGACTGTTCCACCCGGAAGCTGAGTGTGCCTGGGAGAGGGAGCACAGGGCCCGTGCTGGCAGCACTGCGGCTCTGCCGGGGGCCACCACAGCTGGCGAGGCACAGAGGAGGCCGTGGCCACCAGAGAACACAGCTGGGAGCACAAGGGACAGCACAGGACGACAACCAGCAGCTCTTGGGGCCTGACTCAAGGCTCCCAGGACCTTTGTTTGAAAGGTTTAGGTTTGGAGGAGGATCTCCAAGCCTGGAAGCTTTATCTGCCTTAAGCTTCCTGCAGCCCTTGTTGTTCAGGTGTGGATGGTGGTAGAAAGGTGACAGTTGCACACAGCAATCAATTCATTATCCTTTTCTACATCCCAAGCTCCTCAGGCCCTCTGAAATGTGTGCCTGGCTCCTCCTGTGCCATGGGGATTGGTCCAGAGAATGGATCTGGGGCCATAAAAAAGGCAGTTTGTTGTGGAGGGGTGAAGGGAGTGGAGTTTGTGATGTTTGGCTCTTTGAGTTGCAGTGGAGTGCAGCCCTGTTCCTCGTTGGAATGTCTGCTCTACTGCTACCCCAGAGGTTCAAAGCCTGTTCCTCCAACCAGCCCACTCTGGTTCATTTTGGGTTCTTGCTGTCCTCAGGGGCTGGGTGTGATCACATTGGTGGTTTAGGAATGGCATTCATCAAAACACTCCCAACTCACCCACTCCCCCTCCTCTCCTCCCCTGGAGTGGGATGGAGAGGAGAACTGGAGGCACAAAAGGTGAAGATCACTGGTTGAAATAAAAGCATTTTACTGGAAATAGCAAGAAGAGATTGGGTGAGGTGGAGGGAATTCTCATGCAGCATCCCTGGAAACTCCTCAGAGGGCTGAGGTTGTGCTGGGAAGTGTTCAGAGCTTTGTCCCTCTTTCCCTGTCACTGGAGGAAGCGAGGTGAGCCTTGGTGGTTGTTTGTGCTGTTTCCCTTGAATTTAAGGCAACCCCCCCCAAAAAAGTCCTAAGGGAGAGGGCCTGGGGGCCCTGGCTCAGCAGTGCCTTCAGAACTAGGGCTGGAAGGCAACTGTGCAGGGATTTGGGGCTCACTTTGCTAAGTCTGAGGCTGGAATAAGGGAAGTTTGGGGGATTAACATGATCTATCCATAGATTAGAATACCTGGGAAAAGGGTGGAGATGTGGCAGTGTGTGTGTGTGAACAAAAAAGGCCCCAAATAGTTGCTGCAGGAGCCCGGGTGTAAAGGCTTCAAGGGGTGTGAGAGCAGACAAGGGGACAGTGGGGAGAGGGGATCTTCTAAGAGTATCCTTGAGGAGACAATCCCTTAGCTGCAGGATGGGAAGCAGCATTCCTTGCAGCCAGGGTGGCTGTGCAGGCAGCAGGAGTCTGGTACTGCCCTAAGGTGAGCTGTCCGAGGAAAAATAGCATTTGCTGACTTGGATAAATGAATAAAACCTGAGCAGCCTCACTCAGTGGTTGTGTGGGTTTCTCTGGAGGGAGCTGGGGCATCACAAATAAATTCCCTGATTTATTGCAAGACAATCAGGAATGCACACAGCATTTTGCAGCCTTCTCTCCCATGAGGCTGCAGGCTCAGGGGGTTGGTACTGCCCCATCCCTGGCATCCCAGCCCGGCTTGGTGGGTGATGTGGGAATACAGTGGGTGCCCAGAAAGAGCTGGAGAGGAGCCTGGGACAAGGAATGGAAAGACAGGACACAGGGAATGGTTTCCCACTGTAGAGGGCAGAGTTAGATGGGATATTGGGAAGGAATTGTTCCCTGTGAGGATGGGGAGGCCCTGGCACAGGGTGCCCAGGGGCTGCCCCTGGATCCCTGGCAGTGTCCAAGGCTGGGTTGGATGGGGCTTGAAGCCACTTGGGATAGTGGAAGGTGTCCCTGCCTGTGGCAGGGGCTGGGATGAGCTGAGCTTTAAGGTTCTTTCCACCCCAATCCATTCTGGAATTCAGCTCTGTGCCCACCAGCCCTCTCCCTCCCCTGGCTCAGACAGAAGCAGCAGCCTCTGCTTGCTGAAAAATAAATATTTATTTACATCTGAAGAGAGAGTTACTGTGTAAAATGGTCTCATGGGGGTTCCATGGATCCAGGACCATTGCTGTGGGATTCCAGCTGGTGCAGCCTCTTTGCTTTGTGTGCTCCAGGCAGCTCCTCCATGAGGCTCTGGGAGCGGCCTCCCCAGCCTGTCTGGGAAGGGGCAGAACCTGGAGAACCTCCTGCATCTATGGGCATCTCCTGGAATATCCCAGCTACTTCCTCTGGAGGGGACTTTTGTGCATGGCAAAGGAGGAATGTGGTGGGAAGAAGCCCTGGCAGCGTGTCCTGCTGCTCCTGCGGGTCAGAGCAAGGGCCTGGGTGCTGGGGGTGTCTCCAGCTGCTCTGGGCTCCTCAGGAGAGCACAGGAGCAGGAGCCAGGCACAGGCTGCTTGGCCAGGGTGGGATGATGCTTTGGCACCCCACTGGAAAGCAAACTCCCAGGATTTTTAGCCTTTGGCCAGCACAGTGGTTCCTGTGCTCCTGCCAGGCCTGGAAATCTGGCTTTCCCTCCACAGAGCAGGAGGAGGCTGGGCTGGATGCTGGACCTGGGATGGGGGAGGTTGGGCTCTGCTCCAGGAAATCGCTGCTCTCAAATCCTTCACTCCCAAGTGGTTTCAAGGCTCCATCCTTGGCTCTGCCCATGGTGAGGAGGGGCAGGGGGTTTGTGCAGCTGGAGAGCAGCGAGGAGGGGATGGTGGTGGTGATGAGGGTGGGGAGGGGGTGCAGGAGCAGCCCCTCGCTGTGAAGGGCTTCACAGAGTGGCTGTGGATGTCTGGCTGCTGTCAGGGTGCTGGTGAGATGGTCCTGGGGCAGGACACAGGGGAGGACAGGGAAGGGCTGGAGGTGGTGTGGCCCAGGGTGCAGGGTTTGGGCAGCAGGTCCCATTCCCAGTGCTGAGGATCAGGGTCCCCCTGGCTGCTGCAGTCCCACGGGTGCCCGTGTGGGTGTTCCAGGGTTCCTTGTGTAGGAGGTGTCCTGGGGAAGCTGCCAGGTTCTGCTGGTGCTCAGGCAGTGGGAGAAGCAGCACACACAGCCCTGGGCCCAGGTGCGGCCCTGCTGAAGGGACAGTGATGCCTGGCAGGAGCCAGGGGTGCCACCTCCCACTCGGGTCACAGTAGGGATGTCCCTTCCAACAGCTCCAGCGTGGCACAGCCAAACACCAGTCCCAGTGTGGCTGTCCTGGGTGGGCACTGCCCAGCACAGCTTCCTGCAGCCCCCAGCTGGGCCCCGTGGCCATCGTGGCCAGCAGCCCCTCTGCCCTGGCTGGTCACCACCTCACTGGGCACAGCAGAGCACCGGATGGTCGAGCTTCCAGAGCTGCCACTTCTTCTTCATCTCTGACTTCACCTGCCACGGAGGGGAGGAGCAGGGGCTTATCCCTGGCTGTGCCCTCCCTGCAGGCACACGGCAGGGTGGGGAAGCTGGCCAGGAGGTGCTGTGGCAGGGACAGGGACGTTACCTCCTTGTTGGCAAAGCAGTACAGCACGGCCACTAGGAAGCCCTGCAGGGAGAGCCAGGAGTGAGCCCCCCCTGCCATCCCTCTCCTGGGGCTGGGATGAGCTCAGGCTTCCCACAGGCCACTTCTGGGTGCTTTTAGGGCTGAGGCCCCCAAGGCACCGCTGCCTCCGAGAGCGCGGGAGGCAGCACCAGGCTCTTAAGGGCAGAGGGTGGCAGAGACAGTGTCACCCTTCCCATGGAAGCACCCCAGGGAGAGCCAGCTCAGAGAGGGACCCCCTGATCTTTGCTCCATGGTGTGCCCAGAGCAAGGACTTGATTCACTGCCACCTCACCTGGAAGGAGTTGAGGAAGAGGGTGAAGAACACCTTGATGTAGCGCAGGATGCCCGTGGTTTGCTCGTCGGTGGCAAAGATGAAAACGACCTCGTGGATCCCAAAGAGGGGGATGAGGGTCAGGGTGGCTTTGGCCAGCCTGGAGGAGAGTAAGGGGACACTAAAACTCCCAGTTAACCCCAGGGTAGTCGTTTAAACATGTGCAAGGTGGAGGAGAGGTGTGGGGACCGGGAGGGGATGTGGAGGCGGTGTTATCCCGTTATCCCAGACTGTCCCCGCCCCTCTCCCCGCCCACCTCAGTTTGTAGTCGGCGTAGCCCTTCTGGTTGGCCCGGAGCTTGGCCAGGATCACCTTGAGGATCCGCATGAAGATGAGCAGGTTGATCTGGGAGGGGGAGACAGGGCAGGAGCACACAGAGCCCAGCATCCCCACCCTGGCTGTGACACTCACCCAGCAGGAGATGGCACCCCCTGTGCTGCCAAGACTGCTGCTGCCCTTCCTCCCCTCCTGCCATCCCAAAATCCCGGCTAGGAAGCAGCAGGGGCCACTCCCAGCCCCTTTCTCTGGGGTTCAGCACCCCAGCTTCCTTCATGAACCCCCAGAACCAGGGAGTCAGCAAATTGCTGAATTTTCTGTGCATTAGGCTGGTCCTTGCAGGCCAAATCTCCCTCCTGGGCTCAGCTGGAAGCTTCCCTGGGGATCACAGTCCTGCCCAGGCCTGGAGCCAGGGGCTGAGCTGCTGTTATCCCAACAGTCCCGGGGCTGGCAGCTGTTCCCTACCAGGGAGGCGAGCAGGATGGGGATGCGGATGATCCACCAGTAGGCCATGTTCTCGTTCAGCGCCCAGCACCTGCCGGGAGGCACCGAGAGCAGCACCGTCACCCTGTGCTGGGGCACGGTGATCCAAGAGCTTTCCAGCCCCAGCCAGGTGGCTCAGGGACCCTCAGCAGCCTCTGAGCATCCCAGCAGGACCCACATCCATCCATCCCTCCATCCATCCCTCCATCATCCATCCATCCCTCCATCCATCCCTCCATCATCCATCCATCCATCCCTCCCTCCATCCCTCCATCCATCATCCATCCCTCCATCCATCATCCATCCCCCCATTCATCCCTCCACCCATCCACTCATCCATCCTCACTCACTCCGTGTTCTCCTTCAGGTACTTGGCAGCCATCCAGGGCACCACGAACACCACGGGGGTCCCTGCAAGTCACACAGCAAACCCTGTAAAACCAAGCACCCCCCTGAGCTGAGAAACCACCCCCAAGCTGGGGGGGCACCATGGGGACACCCAGGGTCAGCAGAGCCCCCACCCCACACCCTCCTGGGTGGGTTGGGACCGCGGTGCCCCCAACACTGGGCAGTGTCCCCATCCCTGCCACACGCCCGGGTGGCTCCTACCCCAGCCCAGGTAGAGGTAGAGCCTGTAGTAATTCTTCTCAGAGAACACGGCCCCGATGAGCAGCTTGTAGAGGTAGACAGCTTCCACCAGGAACCAGTAGTGGTTGGCCAGGATGCAGTACTGCATCAGCACCTGCGCCGCGCGGCACCCCAGCGCTGCCTGCACGGGAGAGCCACCGTGGGGCTGCCTGTGCCCACGGGGCACCCCACAGCTCACCCACAGGGACCTCAGGGCACCCCAGGAGCTCATCCAGCGAGTGTATGGTGCTGCACAGGTACCCCACGCACTCTGAGAGCTCACCTCAAGGCTGCACAGGTGCCCCAAGAGCTCATGCATCAGGTGTATGGTGTGATACAGGCACCCCAAGAACCCTGAGAGCTCCCCCATGGGGCCATGGGTGCCCTGAGAGCTCACCCAGAGTCTGCACAGCCACCCCCAGACCTCACCCATCAGGGGCACGGGTGGCACAAGGATCCCAAGGATTCACAAGCATCCCTCAGGTGCCACAGAGGCCCAGAGCTCACCCAGCAGGTGCACAGGTATCCCAAGAGCTCACCCACTGGGACATGGGCAGCACAAGCACCCCAAAAGCGTGTCCACCAGGTGGATGGACACCCCAGGACCATGCACAGGTACCCCCAGACCTCATCCATCAGGTGCATGGGCAGCACTGGCACCCCAAGGACTCACCCCCCGGGTGTCTGGGGCTGCACAGGCACCGACCCCCCCACAGCCCTGCCCTGGGCGAGGGTGCCCACGCTGCCACCAGCCCAGCACTTGCCTCGTGGCTCAGCAGAGCCTCCCAGTCAGCCACCTGCAGCAGCTCCACGCCCCAGCGCCGCTCCAGCAGCGCGTCCTTCACCATCACCGAGGTGGCCCGCAGCCCGAAGGAGGCGAACAGGTTGGCGTGGATGTAATTCCTGGTGCAGCGCAGGTTCCTGCAGGAGCCGGGTCAGGCAGGGCCGGCACAGCCGCGAGGGAGCGGGGCAGGGCCGTGTCCTACCTGCAGACGGTGAGGACGAGCAGGGCGGAGATGAGGGTGAGCAGTGACAGCGAGTAGCCCACGGTGTAGAGCACCTTGAAGCTCACCATGAGCCGGCGGGCGCCTTCCTGCAGGTGAGCACAGAGCCAAGGAGCCCAGGGGGCTGCGTGTCCACCCCCGGCCAGGCTGCCCTGGCCACCCCTGGGGTCCCAGCTGGGTTCCCACCTCCTCAGCAGTGACCTCCAGCTCATCCTCGCACTGCGAGTAGTCCCTCCAGGGCTGGCTGCCGTTCACTGTCACCCACTGGCCGTCGGTGCCACACCTGCGGCTCACCAGCCCGTGCTTCACTGCGGACACGGGGCACTGGCACAGTCCCTCAGGCTGCCCCAAGCCCTCTCCTGGGATGACGGATCTGACCCTGCTCAGCCCCAGACCCTGTTCCAGGGCAGGCCAGGGCAGGGCACCAGCTGGCTCTGCTGAGCCCCAGGCATCCCCTTACCCCAGCTCTGCTCACGGGTCCCTCTGCCCCGGTCAGGCACAGGAGGGGAACCCTGAGAGCACCTCAGCACGGCTCAGCCCTGGCTTCCAGCTCCAGGATGGCAGGAGGGCATCCTCACCTTTCTCAAACCAGGGCAGGTAGAAGGGGCAGGAGACGTTGACGGCAGTGCCGGGGCTCCCGTCGGGCCAGCAGGCGTACATGTCGAATGTCCTGTTGCAGAACAGCCCTTCCGAGGGCAGGGGCAGGGAAAGACAATGATCAGATGCTGGTGGCACAGCCACATGGAGCCCGGCCATCCCAGCACCTCCGAGGAGACCGATGCCACCCTGAAATGGGTCCAGGTGTCCCACACCAGCCTCAGTCCCCAGGGCATCCCAGCCCTGGGTGTCCCATGTGAGATGTGGAGATCCTCGTCAGTCCCTCGGCTCACCCCTGCGTGCGTGACTGGAGCAGGGGATGCTGGAGGAGGGACAAACCCCAGCCCTGGCTCTGTGTGCCCCATGTCTGGCCCCGAGCTGGGCACAGCCGGGTACCTGCCGGGTAGGGCTCGCTCGCCATCCTCCTCAGGCACTCGTCACGGTACCGCAGCCACTCCTCGAAGGTCTTCTCCAGCACCTTGGCCCCGCCGTGCTGCAAGCCCAGGGCAGGGTCAGAGCCTCCAGCCCCAGCGCCTTGACTGCCCCCGTGAGCTGCTGCCACACGCTCGGGCTGGGCAGGAGCCCAGGACGGAGCCGGGATGGAGCCCCCGCGCAGGGCTCAGAGCCCGGCAGTGCCAACCCCGCTGCCCCCGAGCCCCAGCCCGGCCCTCACCGGCACAGACAACAGGCACATCCAGGCAAGTTGGACAAGGCTCCGCAGGGATCCAGCTCCAAGCATGTCCCTCATGACTGCTCCCAGCCCGACCAGTGCTCCCAGTGCCGGGATGCGTCTCAGGCCGGGCCGGGAACCCAGATCCTGGGGAGAGGCGGAGGAATGGGGACGGCTCGGCTCCGCCAGGCACCCACAGCCGGTGGAGGCAGGGATGTGCTTCCCAAGCCAGCAGAGAAGATCCTGGGCATGTCCTGGGCTGCCACAGCCCCGGATCACTTCTCTGATGGAGCCAAAGCCGCGGGGAGCACCAGGCAGCGCAGCCAGGGTGTAAATGGATCACACGTCTTGGATGAGCCTGGTCAGCTTCCAACCACCGCTGCCAGCCCCGAGGGGAGCGAACGCCATCGTGACAGCCGGCGCGACAGCCCCAGTGCCACCGCTGCCACCCGGCAGGTGGCTGGCACCCCTGGGTGACCCGGGAAGGGGCTGCAGGGACAGGAGGCAGCGAGACCTCTCTGGGGTCCCCTGGGCCCCCACCCCCAGCCAGACTGGGACCCCCAAAGCAGCTGCACCCCATCACGTCCCGCCCCGACCCTGCTGGCAGAGACCCCTCACAGCCCCGCCGGGGGCTCGGGGGAGGAGCAGCTCCGTCACCCCGGGACTCTCCGCTCCTCCCGGGGCTCCCCATCGCTCCAGGCTGGACGACTCCAGCCCGGCCCCCCCTCCAGCACGGACCTCCCGGTTTGTCCCCCCCGAGGGTCCCCAGGCGGTCCCGCTCGGTGCCTGCGATGGTCCCGGGGCTCCACCGCTTCCTCCGCCCGCTTACCCGGCTCTGCGGGACCGGCACTCCCGATGTCCCGGTGTTCCCGGTATTCCCGGTGTTCCCGGCAGCCTCGGCAGTGCCGGTGTTTCTAGCAGCCCCAGTGCTCCCGGTGTTCCCGGTGTTCCCGGTGCTCCCGGTGTCACGGGCAGCCCCGGCTCCGCGAGGTGAACGCGGCGGTGACCGAGCGGCGTCTGCGGCGGAGCCGCCTCCTGCCAGCGCCGTGCCCCGACGGGAGGGGGTTTTTGGGGGGGCTTGGGGGGGAGTTCGGGGGCGGCACCGCCTCCCGGAGCTCGGGAAACCCGGTGGGACTCGGGGGTCCCGGCGCCGCTGCTCCCGAGCCCGCGGAGCTCCAACACGGACCCACGGAGCTCCCCGGGAATCACACAGGGATGGGAGTCCAGCTCCAGCTGCAGCCCCTTCGGGAGGGCCTGGTGGAATCACACAGGGACAGGGATGGGGGTCCAGGTCCGGCCCAGCTGCAGGTCCCCAGTTGCATCACATGGGGACAGGAATGGGGATCCAGCTCTCAAGCTGTGGGTCACAGTTTGGATCAAGGATCCAGACCCCTTCAGTCTCCCCCGGATCCCCTGTCCCTCCCACCACACAGCCCCAGGAAAAGTCACGGGGGTCCTTCACCGCTCAGTGTCCCTCTGGCTGTCCCCTGGCTGGGTGCTGGCACGCTGACAGCCCCTGTGCAGGCAGGGTGGGCCACAGGGGCCACCATCCCCTGGGGACAGCACAGGGACACAGCCCATGACATCCATGGGTCCCATCATCCAGCCAGGGGAACTTCTAGGGCAGGGACAAGCTATGGGACAAGCCTGGTGGCCCTGGCCATGCTGCCTCCCCAGCCCACACGTGGTGGCAGTGGGGAGGGAGGGGGTCTGTGCTGGGGACAGGGCTGGGGAAGGCGTTTTTCCCACCAGTGGAGTGGGAAAGATTCCCCTGGGGTTCCCCAAATCACCAGCAGTGCAGCCCTTCCAGGCTCCCTCGTCCCTCCCAGTGCAGCTGTGCTTCCCTCTGTGCTGCAATGCTGGTGCTGACCCTGCCCTGCAGCAGGGTGGGGTTCAGCCCCAAACCTGGCTGAATGCACCAGAAAATGCACTTATTTTGCCAAAATTTGATTTCTGCCTCGAAGCTGCTGCAGTGGGGTGGGAGCAGACACAGGAGTGAGACGGATGAGGAGGCACAGCTGTGGCTCCAGTGATGTGAGCAGTGTCTGCTTATTCCAAGTGATAAATAACCCAGTGGTGGAGCAGCCCAGGAGAAGGATTTGCTGTCTGGGAGGAAAATGAGCCCTCAGGTGCCTCCCCCAGCATGAGCCAACACCATTAATGGGTTACGAAGTTTGGACAAGGGCCTGGAGGGACAGGACACAGGGAATGGCTTCCCACTGCCAGAGGTCAGGGATAGATGGGATATTGGGAAGGAATTGTTCCCTGTGAGGGTGGGGAGGCCCTGGCACAGGGTGCCCAGAGAAGCTGTGGCTGCCCCTGGATCCCTGGCAGTGCCCAAGGCCAGGTTGGACACTGGGGCTTGGAGCCACCTGGGATAGGGGAAGGTGTCCCTGCCCATGGCAGGGGCTGGGATGAGATGAGCTTCAAGGTCTCTTCAGCCCAAACCATTCCATGATTCCATGATAACACAGTCCTGGGGCACTCTGGGGATGATTCCAGCCACATCCCCCTGCCCAGACAGACCCTGCACATCTGCACCCCACAGATGTCCCTGAGTGAATCCATCTAACGGCAGCAGGAGCATGGGGCGGGCTCATCCCACAAGAATTCTGGATTTGGAGGACAGCCCAGGGCTGTGGCTGCCATTCCCAAGACAGGAATCACAAAGCTCCAGATGTTATTGTCCCAGTGTGGCCGATCTGGATGGGATTTCCTCCCTGGTCCCATGAATGGGGACATGAGGAACGAGCTGTTCCTTTCCATATTGATGCATTTCAGGTGGGGTCTCCATAGCGACTGCAGGGCTCGAGGCTCAGCCAGGGCTGGATCCTGATCCATGGGGTGCTCAGAGGCAGCTGAAGCCACGGGAAGAGTTGGGACAGCACCCACCCCTCAACAGCTGCTGTCCTGCCAGGGTGGGTTTGGGATACAGCTGTCACCGAGGACACACAACTGGTACATTTATTTATTCATTTATTTATTTATTTATTTATAAAAGGTGATGTTCACCATCAGAGCTGGGAAAATTGTCCCAGAATGGTCTCAGGCATTGAAGCTGTTGGTGCTCCTTGGGCAGCCTGAGAGCTGCAGGGGTGCTCAGGGAGAAGAGAGCATCCTGCAGTGTCCTGCATGGGAGAATCATGGAATTGTTTAGGCTGGAAAAGCCCTCTGAGATCATCGAGTCCAATGAGGCAGCACTGCCAGGTTCACCTTTAACCTCTGTCCCTAAACACCACATCTACAAGGTTTTGGAACACTTCCAGGGATGGTGACTCCACCACTGCTCTCAGCAGCCAGTTCTAGTCCCTGATCACTCTTTCAATGAAGAAATTCTCCCAATATCCAACCTAAACCTCCTCTGGTGCAACTGGAAGCCGTTTCCTCTGGCCCTGTTCCCTGGGAGAAAAGCCAGGGATAGACACCCAGCCAGAGAACCCTCCAGGGCTAAATCCCCTCTGCCCGAGCACTGCTATCAGCGGCAACACCTCCTGAAGGCAGCTTTCACTTTATCTCTCCGTTATTGACAGGGGGAATCCATCCGCGTGTATTATCGCAGGCTCTGCTAATCAAGGTGCTTTGCTCCCCATCCAGAAACAATTCGCAGAACAGAAGCGCTCACCAGCACATCCCGACTCCCAATTACGCAGCGAACTTCCCAGAAAAGGCTGTGGGAGCGTTACCAGGTACAGAAATCCATCAGCATGTGAATGCCCAGGAAGCAGCGTGAGGAGGGACACGGCTCCCTGCGGCTGAGCCACCCCTGGGCTCCCCCTGGGAGCTCAGGAGCCTCAAAGGCTCGTGAAAATCCTAAAAAACAATATATTTTAAATATTTTTAATATCAGCAGATGGTGCTGTTAGAAGTTGCTGCAAACCCAGTGAGGCGCAGACTCATGTGAGCGTGGAGGTGCTTGCCCTGGAATTCCCTCTTTTCCGAAGCTTTTCCAAGCACCCCGACAAAATCTGTTTCTCACTTGAACCTCTGTGATGCAGGAGAGAAACGGCCCCGAGCTCTGCCCCAGCCTCGTCCTTCTGAAGGGCAGAGATTTGGGGCGAATCTGAGCTCTGCGACAGAGCAAGAGCGAAATCACAGTCTGGGGGACACCGAGTCACTGCAGCACCACCGCGGGGTGGGACTGTCCCCATCATCCCCGGGACATTCCTGCTCCGGGGCTCATCCCTGGAAAGACGATGAGAAATGCAATGTTTAACGCTCCATCATGTTTCCTTGATGGCCACAATCTGTTCCACTATGATTACAGAGGGATTGATGACTTGTCAACCTTTCCGTAGAAATCAGAAATCAGCCAAACGCCGCTGGCAGCCTACCCAGGAATGACCCGCCGGGGGATTCTGTAGGGAATCATCTGCTTGGACATTTATTCCTGAAAAACGCTGTTTCTGAGAGATACTGAGTGACAAAGGACTTTGGAGGGACAAGGAGAGACGCTGGTTTGAGCAGAGAAAGGAAGAAGTTTGCAAGGCACATCCAACAAGATGCCCTGGCACCTGCAGGGTGCCCCCAGCCACCACTTTGCAGGAATTAAATGAGACCTGGAGCTCTGGACTTGGGGTTTTGACTAGTGCTGCAGAACGGGAGCATCCATTTCCATCCCATTTCCATCCCATTTCCAGCTTGTTTCCATCCCCTGGAGCGATGACAGCCAGGGACCCCACTCCATCACCCAGCAAAGGTCACTCCCAAGCCGCCGTTTCACCACATTCCCGTGATAAATGAGTGCTCCCAGCTCAGAAAGGCACGACTGGATTTGGCACTTGCTCAGAGCCTCAGCAGCTGCCGTCCCTCCAGCGAGCCCCAGGCACTTGGGATGCGGACCTGGATTCAAACCTGACCCGGTCCCTTCGCTTTCCGTGTGGATTCTCGGCTAATTCAAGCCGGGAGGTTTAAATGATAAGATCAAGAACTTCCCTGGAATTCATCTCTACTCACATCCTGCCCCGGGGCTGGGCTCTGTGTCCCCGTTCTCAGCCGGAGGCACGGCTGCCCCTGTTCCATATGGAAAGCCCTGGCAGCCAGGGCAGCATCCCTGTTCCAGGTCGGGCTTCAGATAACCCCGGCACCGCACCGGGAATTCAGGGAGCAGATAAAAGGATGCATCTTTTATTTCCTCCCTGCCTGGTAGGAGCCTGGTTGCAGCTTCGTCTGTTACCAACTCTGGGGCCAGAGCACAGGAAAAACCTGGCTGGAGCTGCTGGAGAGAGTCCAGAG
Organism: Eopsaltria australis; assembly: GCA_034509425.1. Lineage (NCBI taxonomy): Eukaryota > Metazoa > Chordata > Aves > Passeriformes > Petroicidae > Eopsaltria > Eopsaltria australis. Next base: position 104,017 of record JAVTVJ010001682.1, on the reverse strand, counting down.
GAGCCCATGGAGATGCCCCAAGGGCTGGAGCCCCTCTGCTCTGGAGCCAGGCTGGGAGAGCTGGGGGTGTTCACCTGGAGGAGAGGAGGCTCCAGGGAGAGCTCAGAGCCCCTTCCAGGGCCTCAAGGGGCTCCAGGAGAGCTGGAGAGGGACTGGGGACAAGGGGTGGAGGGACAGGACACAGGGAATGGCTTCCCACTGCCAGAGGGCAGGGATGGATGGGATATTGGGAAGGAATTGTTCCCTGGGAGGGTGGGCAGGCCCTGGCACAGGGTGCCCAGAGAAGCTGTGGCTGCCCCTGGATCCCTGGAAGTGTCCAAGGCCAGGTTGGATGGGGATTGGAGCAGCCTGGGATGGTGGAAGATGTCCCTGATGAATCCCTCCAGGTGAAAACACTGCTAATTTAGTTAATCTGCTTATTTTGCTTAATCATCATTAAGCTGGGCAGGGTCGGGGTTGGAACCCAGACATCTCCATCAGAGCCTCCCACCAGCTGCTCCTGTGCTCCTCAGGGGGGTGGCAGTGCTTTGCCAGCTCAGGGTGGTCCCCAGAATTCCCAGGGGGAAGCTGGAAGCTGGAAGATCTCCTTTGCTGTTTGCCAAAGCACATCTGCAGTCACTGAAGGAATGAACGGCTCTGTCCCGGGTGTGAAGGCTGAGCCCTCGCTCCTCCCAGCCCGGGGGCATCTCCAGCCCCTGTGGAAGCAGAGGGAAGGCGAGCAGCCCGTGTGGGTCTGTGGCAGGAGAACCTGGGGTGCCCCAGGAGCGGGGCTGCCCCTCAGCTGCTCTGAGAGCAGACGTGTTTCCCACAGCTTTTACAACCTGTTCTGGAAAACCAAGGGATTAAGAAGTTGCCTTGTCATGCCCTGGGTTCTGGGTCCTTCCCAGCCTCCCAGCTGTCCCAAGTGTTGGATCTTTGCCACCTTCTGGGATTGTGTGATGGATGAAAATGTGTTTTCACCCTGGATTGTAACTGGCACTGCTCTGTTGTGCTCAGCAAAGCATTCAAGTCACTCGGAGCTGCCAGGTAAGAGATGTGCTCTGCATTTCCCTCGTGCCAGCAGGGCTGGGAGGGCTCCAGGAGAACTCCCTCCAAGGCTGCCAATGCCTCTCATGGTACAAAGCCTGGCTTAGAGCTGGGAAAGGAGGCACAGACTGGAGATTCTGTGCTGGCATGGGGCAGGATGCTCCAGTGGGGACTGGTGAGTGCTGGCAGCCCAGCTACCACAGCAGATGCCAGGGTGTGTCTCCTCCTGCATTATTTGGGTGATTTGGGAATCACCCAGAGCCCCAGGTCTGGGAGCTGACAGCCCCCAGGCACAGTGCTGGATCACAGCTTGCTTGGTGGGAAGGTTCCTTCCCCTCACTTTGGGGAAAACGAAGGGAAAAAGCAACTTGCCCAATTCGTAGCAGTTCCTGCCATGTGCTCCTGGAGCAGGGGGATCTGAGGCTGGGAGCAGCCCTGGGCTTGGGGAGTGGCTGCTGCTCCTGGTGCTGCTCCTCATGGAGTTTGCAGGGAGAAGCTCCTCTGCTCAAACACAGATCCCATTGGAGACCCAAATGTCAATCCCAGAATCATGGAATGGTTTGACTGGAAAAGGACCTTAGAGCTCATCTCATCCCACCCCTGCCATGGGCAGGGACACCTTCCACTGTCCCAGGCTGCTCCAAGCCCCATCCAGCCTGGCCTTGGACACTGCCAGGGATCCAGGGGCAGCCACAGCTTCTCTGGGCACCCTGTGCCAGGGCCTCCCCATCTCGGGCTCTTTCTACATCAGATTCCTGCACATTTACAAAATCTTCACAAAAATGTGGGGGTTTGGGTTCTATCTAAAGGTGTCAATAGATGCCACGAGCTGGACTGAAAAACTTGTTGGTTTTTGGTGTCTGCCAAGGCAGCTTGTGTGTGATTTTCCTTCTGATGGCACAAGGGCCCATTAATCAGTACAAATTCCAGGCTGTGTAGTCCCTGGTTATTGCTCCTCCCACACCCACTCCCGTTCTGCTGTTGCAGGGAAGCTCTCAGGGCGCAGCAGCATGGCCCACACACCTCCTGCCTCAGCAGCCTCTGCCTTCCCCATGGAACTGAGATTTTTCAGCTCTCAGAATCTGGGCACAACCAGCTCCTGGACCTGCTCAGAGGGTGCTGCACACCGTGTATGAGCTGTTATCAAACCCATTTACTGATGAGCTGAGGGCAGAAATCACCCCAACTCCTGCTCTGCAGCCTACCCATCCTGCAGACCAGCCCAATCAGGCTTTGGATGAGCTTTTGAGGACTATTCACTTCTCTTTTACTTAATGAAACCTCAAGCTGGGTCCTGGGTTTGCTGGCATATATTTGGGATATATTTTCTGGAGGTCAAGTCGAGAGAGATTTCTGGCGGAACACATCAGCTCTGCTCATAAAGGTGCCCAGGCATCTTTATCAGGGGTATTTCCTGATGTGACCACACATCTCCCAAGAGCTTGACAACTGATGAAGGCACCCAGCCTGCAGAGAAAATCCATCTCCTGCCCAGGGAGCCTGAGATCCTCATTACCCAACTGAGGGGGGATAAGAATTCCTCAAGCCCCACAAGAATGCAGTGCAGCAGTGCTGCCATCGAGGCTGTGAGGTGTCTCTCTCTTGTCACCAGGCAGAGGCAGGTGACAAAGCTGAGGCACAGGGAGTGCTGGGATGGGAGTGATGCTGGATTCATCCAGGAGGGATGGCTTCCCCTGGGCTCAGTGTCACAGCTGAGAGCAGTTCTGCACCAGGCAAAGCAGGTTCCAAGGATGGGGTTATTTCCAGGGGAGCTGGGGCCCTGCTCTCACTTCTCTGTCCCTGTGACCCTGCCTGCCTTGCTCTGGCTGGGGTTCCTGCCAGGACATGAAGCTGGATTCAGGGATCCCTTTGGCTCTGCTGGGAGCTGGGAGGGCTCAGCAGTGCCACCCCCTCCCTGGGCACTCACTGCCTGCAGGTCATGGTTTGCAAAATCTGCCAGCCCAGTGACCTCCCACTCCCTCTTGCTCACCATCCCCTGCCCAAAGCCCCTCCACCGCTTCCACTCCAAACCCTTCCCTGTCACAAACCCATTTGCAGGAGATTGGAACACGACCCAGCTCCCCTCACCTTTGAACAGAGCAACACTTAATTCTGCTGCTGAGTTCACAGGCTCCTGCCAGCACAGGGACATGGAATTCCCAGACTGGCCCAGCCCAAGGTCTGTCTGTCCAAGACTCCCACTCCCCCTGAGAGGCCCCCTCAGAGAGGGAGCAAAACCAGGCAAAGGTGGCACCTCCACAAGAAAGGAGTACTTGGGATAATCCTGGAAGAGCTCTCATCTCCACACATTTGTGCTCCTAGTTTTGCTGGCAGTGCCCAAATGCTGACTACACTCACTTATTGTGGATATAAAATAGGAAACTATGGGGACAAATCCTCTGGAATTGTACTTGAATGTAGCAGATTTGGGACTTGGGGACGTGGGTCACTGGTGGCCTTGGCAGTGCTGGGGAATGGCTGGACCTGGTGATCTTGGAGGGCTTTTCCAACCTTCACGATTCTGTGGCTGCAATGAGTGAAATAAAAAGGCTGTGCCAAGCTTGGGGCCTGGACAAGAGGAGGCCCAGAGGGTTTGTTTCTCCTTTTTGCTGAGCAGGGCTTGTGTTTCCTCCTTTTTTCTGGGTGATCCTTATCAAAAAGGGGAATACTGGGTGACTGTGGCAGTGGCCCTCCAAACCTGTCCTTCTTTGTCACCCTGGCTGGTTTCTCTCTATGCCTTTCCCTCCAGGTAGTCCAAGAGCCAAAATGTTGGTGAAAAACACAGCAAAGCATCTCGTGATCATTATGGATCTCTTCCAAGTTGGGATATTTGATGAGAAACCAGAATTTTTGGATGCCCTGTGCCTTATGGTGATGATGGGCTGGCCTTGCAGCTCCCAGGCTCACCGGGAGGGCTGTGCTGCCTTTAAATCAGGCTGTGCTGGTCTGAAACTGGACCCCCAGGAATCAGGCAGGGATTGGGAAATCAGCACTTAGTGCTGGCTTTGGGTGGGTCAAATGGCACTTTGCTTTGCAGGGAGCTAATGAAGGGTGGGTGTATAATTCCGTTTTTCACTGAATATAAATGAGAAGCCAATCTCCTCTCCTGACCTGTCAGACACAGACGGAGATGGATCTGGAAATCTCCTTGCTCGGGGGTGTTTTTCCATCCTAAGGAGCTTCTCCTGCTCATCTGCTGAGCGACCAAAGGGCAGCTGTTGATTTATTAGCCCTGGTGTTTGATCCATGGGCTGCAGCTTATCCTGGGCACCCAGCTCTCCTCCAGTGCCAGCCCATTAACAGGGAGAGCTGCTCTGCTCTGCAGTTACAGGGAACGTGATGTTCCTGCATATTTCCCTTCCCCAGACCTTCAGACTCCCCCAGGCTCTGGCACAAAGAGCACTTTGCTTCCCCCTGGCCATTTCCCACTCCTGGGAGGGGTTATTTTCCCTTCCACACCTCTGGAGTGATGAGGTTAATCTTAAATGAAGTGGGAAGGAAGGAGTTTGCTCATGAAACTCTCCAAAGGCCAAGAAGTCTGCAAGCCCTCAGCAGCAAACAGAAGCCTGGGATCCTGTGGATAAGGCAGCAGCCCAGGCATGAAAACAGAATTTAGCTGAAAATTAATGTCCCAGATGGGAAATAAGGGAAGCTCTGATTGGAAGAGCAAAAATTGGTGCCCAGCTTGGAAGGAAAAGGCAAAAGTGGATGCAAAAAGCTGAGCATGAAGTGTCTGTACAATTCCATGAACCAACCAAATGGAAACCTCATCACTCCCTACCCTGCTTGGTTTGGGGTTTTTTTTCACCAGTCCTTCTCTGAGCAAAGGAGCTGGCACATTCCCTTCCCGGTCTTTCAAGCAGTTTGTAAAGCTAAAACCTGATCTAACAGGCAGGCTGGGAAACAGCCCAGCAGGAACAGGCTGTGTTTTCCCCTCCATCGTGACCACACTCATTTAATTTTTTTCCCCACAGTATGTGAAAGGTGATGTGGAGTGTATTGAAGTGCACAGCAGCTTCACAGGAGGATTCTCCTGGGATGCAAAAGAAGCCCAAGGACTTTTCACCCATTTTTTTTCTCCCAACAGGGCAGGCACAGATGAGTGTTTTCTGATTTTTGTGCTTGAAGAATCTGAAGAATGTCTGTTCATTTCAATTTTTTAATTACTCCTAATTTTAAAAGCCTTGGAGAAATGAGGTTTAAAATCACCAGTGTTCTCTCTTGATCGTGTTTTCAACAGCACATTTATGTCCCAGCCCAGACAAAAGCAAAGGGGCTCCAGGCCTTGGAGTGGGATGTTTTTGGCCCTGGGGAAAGCCAAAGCTGTAAAATAACATCCTGACCCTTGGGGAGTGAGGTCCAACTTCTTATCCCATGGGAATCTCAGCAACTCCTCACAAAGACTAATTTCTTGTTACCAGAGAGGAAAAAAAAATTTAGGTCCATCTGCCAGGTACTGCAATGCAAGGATGTGAGAATTTGACTTAAAAATACCTGATAGAAGCTTTAGTGCCAAAGTCTGCTAAAAAAACCCTCCAAAACCTCTGGGGAAAGAACAGTAGAGCATGAAGAATGAAAATATACATATTGCAAAAAAAATAACCAAAACCAAATAAAAACACCCCCAACCACCACTTCATCTGCAACAAGATGTCTGATGGCTGAAAGGGGCAACAGAGGGAAAGATTAATTTGTATGATTGATTATTTATATGTTGAGAACCTGACAGGTTCTGTACTCAAAGCCTGCAGATGCCAGCTGATGGCTCTCCCACTGCCACAGAAACCAGCACCAAAATTGCCAGTTTTCCTTCCTTCCCAAGAAAATTTCCACTTTTGTGCTGATGAACAGGAGAAAAACCCCAATTCCTCAGGTGTGGGCTGTGGAATGGGGAGATGTCTCCATGGAGGTGAGTTCATGTGCTGGGGAATAAGGAGAGGTGTGTTTTCCTCCAGGTGTGGGTTGCCAGAAATGGAAGTGGGCAGGGACAAAGGATTATCCTTCATGGATGGAGTCTGAGCTCCTGTCAGATGCTGCTCCTCTCTGGCTCCCTTTTTAGTTCAAAGCTCCATCCACCCCACTTCCAGCAGCACCTTTGTGCTGCCTAACATTAAAATATAAATTATATTTACTCAGAGTCTCAGTGGAGTGTTTACCTCAGCTGTGGAATTTATTTTTTTTATTTTACAGCTTTGGCTTTCCCCCACATTGTTCATCCTCAGTGAGTGTAACTCAGAGCAGAGGAGGGGAATGGTCCCTTCCTTCTTTGATCCCCCTGAAGGAGTGGGATTGCTGATTCATTCCTGAACTGGTGAATTATTCAAGGTTTGCTGTCTCACGGCTTTCTGGCATAAGAAGCCCTGTCTCTAAACATACCTCCTATTTACTAACGTAACTATTTCATTCCAGTATTTATTTTTTCAGGATTTATTCCTCTTTCCTTGCTTTTGATTACTTTTTCAATCACGTGCATGAGTATTGCTCACTACAGAATCCATGTCCGTGTGGTTTCTAAGCTTGGGCAGTTAGAAGTGAAAAACTCTGAGCTGCTCTGCAAAATGTGCTCAGACATCCATAGATGAGCCTGACATGGAGATGATGTTCAACTCAACCCACCCCGAGATGTCAGAAGAGCTGTGGCTGCTGCCTGCAGTGTCAATGCAGAGATTTGGAGCTGTCCCTCAGACAGCACAGGAACCCTCACGCTGCTCCTCCCTGCTGCATCAGCATGAAAGCTGCCATGGGTTGTGTCTGTAGGGGCAAACTCAGGACATCAAGGCCCTTTCAGAAGTTTCTGATGAAGCTGCTGCCAGGATCAGTGGCCATGGGATGTGGCTGCAGAAGCCCTGTTTGTTGGCCTTGGCTGCCTTGGGGGGCAGCTCCTGCAGCCCAGCAATTCTGCATGTGTGCCTGAGCACCCCAGGGATGCTCCTGCCCCTTCCCTGCCATCCCAGGGCCCTGCAAGCGCCTTCTGGGGCCACCCAGACACCTCCCTGGGCTTTTGGGTCTCCCTGGCTCAGTGTGGAGAGGGATCAAAGAAAAGCTTCTTTGGAAGATGGAGGCAAGAGAATACTGGCCACAGCCTGAATTCCAGCTGCCCTCAATATCTTCAAATCCTGCTGTGACACTCAGGCTCTGCTTCACTGCTGGTCTGCAGCCCATGGGCAAAACCATCAATTGGAGTGCCCTGCACTCAAAGGTAACAGCAAAATACCACAGCAATGTACAGAAAATATAAACTTTATTGACCCTTAATCCTCTTAAAGGGTTCAGCTACTGGGGGAGAAGATTACGGGCAAACCTATGCCCGAAAAAACATCTACTGCTTTTAAACTTGAACACTTCTACAAACATGGGTGTAATGAGAGTCTGGGGAAACCTTTGACTAATAAAAAAGGGGTTCCTTACACCCACGAGCAGGAATGTGCCCGTGCCCGGGCTCAGCACTGCTCATGCATTCCCTGCCGTGTCCAGCCAGCCCAGAGGCAGCTGGGGCTGCAGGCTCAGAGCAGAGCTCAGCAGTGCAGCCTCCTCCTCCTCCTCCTCCTCCTCCTCCCAGTGCCAGGGCTCCTGCACCTCCTTCCCAGCCACACCAGAGCCCTGAGTGCCACACACAGCCTTTTCCTGAGCATTTCCCACCGCACACATCCACACACATGGGTACCCCATTCCAGTGTCTGATCAGCCTTTACAGGAACATATTCCTCCTTATATGCGACCTAAAGCTGCCCCTGCACAAGTGAGACGGTGTCTTCTTGTCCTGTCCCTTGTTCCCTGGGAGCAGAGTCTGACTCCCCCCTGGCTCCATCTCCTGGCACAGAGTTTAAGAGAGTGACAAGGTCCCCTCAGAGCCTGCTCTTCTCCAGTGCCCCAAAGTCCTGAGAGAACCTTCTGGGACAACCCAGAACCCTCCCTGTGCCTTTTGATGCACTCTGGTACAACAGGGACAGTAACAGAACAAAAGATAATTTGTACTAGTTATCAGTAAAATATTTCTAAAGGTGGGATTCCCCGTTTTCCTATAAAAATGTACCTGTACAGTTTAATTGGCTTTTATTCTGAAGAGCTTTCAGAGTTCTGAGTCATGGATGATGTAGAGGATGCAAGCTGTCAGCTGGAAGGTTGGCACGAGCAAAGCCCTGGTGCTTACAGACAAGGGGAAATCCAGGACAGAATTGTGGACACAACCATAGGGATCTGGGAGGATATATAATGAATTCTGTAGTGGGGTTAGGAATCTTGTGTCTTGTTTTTATGGTTTCTTTGTGCCAAAGGCAAACACTCTTCTGAATATAGGGGCTGCCATTAGTTGACTTCTTAGCAGCTTTTTTCCATCTCCTTCTGAAAATAAGTACTCCCCAGCCTTGATTAAAACAAGCAAATTTTGCTCCTTATGCACAGAGGCTGAAGAGGTGAATTCGGAACCCCCCAGCAGCAATTCCTGCTGGGGAGGGGTGCCAGGCTTTACCAGTTCTGCAGTTCATATACAAGCACTCCGTGTGCATTCTAGGGTCCAGATACCCGAGCCTGCAGTAGGAGATTTATCTTCTAGACTTACTCACACTTTTTTTGTTTGATTTTTGCCACGCAAAAGCCGGGCTCTTGCCCTCGGTGAGATCCTCATGGTGCTGTGCAGGGCACGTGGAGGGTGGGGGGACGCGATGCCCGAAAACAAAACGGCACAGCCCGGTGTCCACAGAGCAGGGATTTGTTCATTGCAGCGCTGGTGGTGAGGGGCATCCCTCCTCCTGACTCACCCTCCCTTGCTAAGTGCTACATTTATACACTGAATTATGCTTCATGTTGCTTTTGTCATTGCGGCATCACTGCATACATGCCAGAAATAATTCACATAGCATGATCTCATGGATATTAGATAATTTTTTGTACCCCAATTCAGGGGTCTTCAGGGGTCTTTGGTGAAGGTTTCCAAAGTCTTCTTCATGCTTGAACTTTTCAACTTTGTCTTCGATGCATGTGCAATTATGGTGTTCCCTTAACCAGTCTAAATTCCTTGTTTTGTGGCTAATTGGCTTTGCACTTGCCAATTTCTCATTAGTACTACACTTATGTACCTCTGAAACCATACACCTGGAGAGTTTTCACTCTGAGTTTAACTATTCAGCAGTTAAGCAACTGGTTAACCATACACTGGCCATTACATTGTATAAAAAGTTATTGATATCAGGTTATATATAGGTATAAAAGTTATGATTCAGGTTATAGAAGTATCAGGTTATATAGGTACAAAAGCTATGATTCTGGCTATATAAGGTGATATAGGTATAAAAGTTATGATTTTGGCTATATAAGTATCAGGTTGTATAGGTACAAAAGCTATGATTCTGGCTATATAAATATAAGGTTATATAGGTATAAAAGTTATTATTCAGGCTATATAAGTATAAAGTTATATAGGTATAACAATTATGATTCAGGTTATATAAGGTTGTATAGGTATAAAAGTTACGATTCTGGCTAAATAAGTAAAAACTATGATTCTGGCTATATAAGTATAAAAAGTTATGCTTCAGGTTATATTGATAAGAAGTCATGATTTAGGTTATACTGATATTAGGTTACATAGATGTCTTAGAACTCAAGCTAGACAAGCTCCTTGTAACTGTAATCTATGTTATACAGGCATCACAGGGAACGAGGGACAGGACAAGAAGACACCGCCTCAGTTGTGCAGGGGCAGCTTTAGGTCACATATAAGGAGGAATTTGTTCCCATAAAGGCTGATCAGACACTGGAATGGGGTACCCATGATGCCGTTTGGTTTCTGCCTTTTTTCTTTTATATGTTCTCTGTACATATATTTGTAGCTCTGTAGCCTACTGTATTCAGAGCTGGTTTTTCCAGTGCTTTTCCATGCTCTTTCCCTAAGCAGAAAGACAAAGCAAATTCCAGAGCTCCAAGCCCTGGGGGTGCCAGGCCCTGTCCTATCTCGGTTCTTCCTGGGAACCAAGGCCCAGAACAACTCTGAGGTACATTTTCATAAACAAAGCACAGCCAGTTCTGAGAGGGGCTCCAGAGAAGGGGCTGCACCTGGGGGGGAATTGAATCACCACTTGTCCTCCTAATTGGTGCTTTTAATCAATTCTGCTAATTTCCTAAAAGCTATAAATATGTCCTCACCCCTGGAGGGGGTGGGCTTTTATGGACACCTTTCCATAACTGCTCCTGAAGACCTTTAAAATAAAGACCACCTTTTATATCCCCTCCTAGCTAAAATGATCTCGAGTTTCTTTTCCAGGTTGGAGGAAAAGGCAACACCCGTGTGTGTGGGTGTGCGGTGGGAGATGCTCAGGAAAAGGCTGTGTGTGGCACTCAGGGCTCTGGTGTGGCTGGGGAGGAGGTGCAGGAGCCCTGGCACAGAGAGGAGGAGGAGGAGGAGGAGGAGGCTGCACTGCTGAGCTCTGCTCTAACCCTGCAGCCCCAGCTGCCTCTGGGCTGGCTGGACACGGCACGGAATGCATGAGCAGTGCTGAGCCCGGGCACGGGCACATTCCTGCTCGTGGGTGTAAGGAAACACTTTTAATTAGTCAAAGGTTTCCCCAGACTCTCATTACAGGGAAGGGAAGGGAAGGGAAGGGAAGGGAAGGGAAGGGAAGGGAAGGGAAGGGAAGGGAAGGGAAGGGAAGGGAAGGGAAGGGAAGGGAAGGGAAGGGAGGGAAGGGAAGGGAAGGGGAAGGGAAGGGGAAGGAGAAGGGAAGGGAAGGGAAGGGAAGCTCATGCCCCGTGCGGAAGCTCAGCCCAGAAAGGAGGTTTGGGTGGGGGAACCTTCTCACTCTTAGCTCTGTGACAGGAGGGTGCAGGGCCAGGCTCTGCTGCCGGGGAACAGGGACAGGACAAGAGGACACCGTCTGAGTGCGCCAGGCCAGGTTTAGGCTGGGCACCGGGCAGAGTTTCTCCCCTGGGCTTATGCGGTATTGGAATGGGCTGCCCACGCGTGTGGTGGGTTCGCTGTGGCGAGAGGTGTTTCGGGAAAGCTTGGACACAGCACTGAGTGCGCTGGTCTGGTTTCCACGGTGGCGATCGCTCACAGCTTGACTCGCCGATCTCACAGTGCTCCTCCACCCCATTTTATCGGGATTTATCCCGATTTATCCCAGTTTATCAGCGTCCGGCCCGCCGCACGCTTTGCTTCTCGCGGGGTTTGGCCCCGCCGCGCCGCCGTAGCGCGGTGCCTCAGGGCCGCGGTGCCGGCGATGTCGTTCCGAGAGCTCCGCAGTGAGCGCGGCCGGGCCGGGCCGGGCGGGGCGGGGCGGGGCTGGGCTGGGCAGGGCAGGGCAGGGCCGGGCCGGGCGGGACGGGACGGGACGGGACGGGACTAGGCTCCCGTGCCTGCAGCGCCCGAGAGGCCCTGCTGCTCCACACGGAGCCGCTGGCGGGCGGTGCCGCGGGGGTGCAGCGCTGAGCCCGCCTGGGAGGGGTCCCCGCTGCCCGGGGCGGGATTCCCCAGCAGCAGCAGCAGCAGGGTGCATGGCTAAATGCTGTGTTCGCAGCGAGGGGCTGTGTCAGCGGTGTTTCAGCTCGTTAAAAACGCCTGCTTTCACTTCGGCGTGTTTTCTGTTGAAGTGATACGATTTATGTTGATTATTGAGGTGTATTTTTTTTCAGCAGTGCTTTGCACTGGGCGTGTCTCACGGTAACCAAGCAGCGCGCTGTGGGAGATGGCAATCTTGGCAAAACTCTGTTGGATGGATAAGAAGGAATCCCTGCTCTTACTCATTTTTCAGATTTCACTGAGATGATGAGGGCGCTGGGATATCCTCGTCTCATATCCATGGAGAATTTCCACACCCCAAACTTCATGCTTGTGTCAGAGGTGCTGCTGTGGCTGGTGAAAAGGTTGGTGATGAGGCCAACAAATTTTGGGCTGATGCTGGGACGTGGGGAGTGTGCTTGGAGCTGACGGTGTGGTGTGAAATTGGGGAACTCAGTGATATTTAGTCGTTCCTTGAGCTCTGCTCTTCTAAATACCAGATGGAAATGTGGTAGTGTGCAGGTTTTTAGCTTATTTACACAGCCTGGAGTAGCAAACCCAGTGACTCGGTGCTGGCAGAGGTTGCACCCTGACTGTGGGCACACTCATTAAAAAGTAGCCTTATCTCTCCCACATATTTTACAAATTCCACAACCATCCTGCTCATGTCTGACCTTTTATCCAAACAGGGTGAGCTGCTGTAGGAGCTTCACCAAAACCCAGCCAGTTCTTGCCTTGTTGCCACAGCTGTTGGCTCAGCCTGGTATTATTCTGTATCCACAACATGTTTAAAAGGAATAAAATGGCTTGGTTCTAATCTGCTGCTGTCCAGTTGCAGTTTTACACCCACTTAACCCACTGACAGATTTTGGTTAAATATTTCTGGATCTTGAGGTGTTCATTGAATAATTAGACATTATCTTCTCTCTCTTGCTTCTCTCTCTTGCTTCTCTCTCTTAAGGGATTTTTTAAAGATTACTGAGTAGAATATTATAATTGAAACCAACATTGACCAGTTTGCCTGATTGCTGTTTTTTGGCCTGGATTCATAATTAATATCCATTAAGTTTAATTACCAAGCTGTTAGAGATTTGCTGAGTACTCTTGCAGTTGTAATGAAATAGAGATGTACTCCCAACCATTCAAAATTACTTGGGTTAAGTTGCCTAAATAGTCTGTAAGGTGCTGCTGTTACACTGAGGGTCCAAATCACTGAATTTTCCTTGATTCCTCCCTGGTTCCTGCAGACTGGCCAATGCTACAAGTGTCTGCACCTCACTCATGGGTTTTTTTGAAGCATTTCACAGATTTCAGTTTGTTTTCCCAAGGTTTCCTTCCCTCTGGAAGGAGTGTGTTTGAGATGATGCCTGGGTATGGGCTTGTGCAGCGTGCCAGGTTTCACAGCTCTTGCAGTTTGTGCAAACCCACTGTGTGCATTCCAGGCTCTGGGTGCCCCAGCCTGCACTGGGAGCTGCACATTTATTTCCCAGTCTTGTCCGTGCTTGCCTTATGTGTGATTTCTGCCTCATGGATGAGCCAGTCTCTTTAATATTGCCAGAACCTTGCTCTAATCTGCAGCTGTTGTTTGCACAGGTATGAACCTCAGAGTGACATTCCTGGGGATGTGGAGACAGAGCAGGACCGGGTGTTCTTCATCAAGGCCGTGGCTCAGTTCATGGTGAGTCTGCCCAGGAGCTGTGCTTGGGCTCCAATCCTGTAAATCTGAAATCTGGTTCCATGGCAACTTGAGAGCTTTCCCCCTTAACCCCACAGAGTTTCTCTGCAAGGGGTGGCTGAGTTGTGTTGCATTCTGGTGCTGCTTTATTCCCAGAAGTGTCCAAGGCCAGGCTGGACAGGATTTGGAGCAGCCTGGGTTAGTGGAAGGTGTCCCTGCCCATGGCAGGGGTGGAACTGGATGAACTTTAACCCTAACCCTAACCCTTCAGCCCAAACCATTCCAGGATTCTGTGGTCCTGTATCTTGTGCTGGTGGAAATTTGAAGAGGCCAGGGCATGCTGTTCCTGACATCCTGTGCTTCTTCTTTCTGCAGAGCTGGGATCTAAACGCAATATTGGGATCTAAAACAATATTCATCCTTATCTCTCCTTGTTTATAAAAGGTCACAGTGGAAGACACAGCTGTAGATAGGAAATGTTTTTCAATAATTTAAATTGTTTTAGAAGAGCTTTGGATGCCTGATTCTTTCCCGTGCTTGAATAATCATAACTTCTGATGTTTTCATTATGATATTGAATCATATATTGGTATTTGTTGTATGAGATTTCTCATAGATTTGGATCAGTCTTTTTATGCATGAGCATATTCTTGGAATAAAACAACATTGTCCTTCATTAAATTCATGTTATTTGGAAGCAGTGGCAGCCTTTGGTGTTATCACACACTTAGATAACACTCTTCCCTATGTGAAAAGAACTTTCTGGGGCTGCAAGTGGATCTGGAAGCAATGAAACTCTTTATGCTAATACCAAAGATGAATTACAATACTTTTTAAAAAGTTTTAAAACATATTAAAATGTCATTTTAACCATATTTCCCTTGTCCTTTATGAATAGTGTGCACCATAAATTCTCTTAATTCTTAATTTTGCCATGTGCAGAGCATGGTACATTCCTGTAGATATTAGAGTGTACTTTTGAGCCCTGCAGCATCATGAGATGGAGTGAACAGCTCTATTTTGTTTGGAAGAGTTTTCCCCCCTCCAAGAACAAATCTGGAAGCAGAAGTAATGAAATGCTTTTCAATAGCTGATTTCATGTCAGAAATGCCAAGGGTTTTGGAGAATTACATAATATGATTCAGAAAATGAAATGAATGGAAATTACTTTAATCATCCTGTACTTAGCCTCAGTTAATATTACAAGTTACCGTGGGGATTATTGTAGGTTTTCAGCATTTTCAGCATGAGAAAAGCTTGTAGACATTTCCTTCATAATTCAGTGTCCGTGCAATCCACAATTATCTTCCCCAGGAGTTAATGGCTCTGTGCATCCGTAGGCAGATGGGAGATGTGATGGAGACAGAATTGTCTCAGGAGAGAATGGCAGGACAGATCCATCACCAGGGAATGGAACTGGAGCTTTGCTCTGCTTTACTGAGCAGGCAGTGAGGAGGTGTTAATCTTCCACACAAATTAGGTACTGCTCTGTGTTTCTGGCAGTTTGAGAATTTACTCAATGTCTTCTTTTCAGACCCAAAAGTTCTGAAGTGCCTGCAAGGTTGCCTTAGGTGGGTTTTTAATCATTTGCCCGCACTAGAGCTGCCCTAATCAGTGGGGCTCAAAACCTGGCTCCTGCTTGAGCCTACTTGGATCCAGATTTGAAGTAGAGTGCAGCAAAAATCCTCTGATCAGTTCATCTTACAGAAATTCATTAATGAAAACAAGCTCAGCAACCCAAGGCCACAAAACCTTTTGCAAGGGTCAGACATCACACTCAGATTTGGCCTCATGATATTAATAAAGCAGATTGTGAAGTCAAGCAAATTTTCTGGCTGTTGCTGCCATTCTTGTTGGATATTTATATTTTTGTCTGTTGCACTTTAACCATCTGATCTTCAGAATAAGTGGCTGTGGGTTTTAATGGCTCTGTAAAACTAGAAATGCTATAAAATAAAACAACAAATAAAACAGGTGAGTGTTTCAAACACGAAGTGATGGAGGTGACTTTTCAAATACGAAGTTGTCTTCTTGACTCCGCAGTGCCATGAAAAATACATGTACTTGTCTGTGTATTTTTTTCTCTTTTGTAGTAGCCTTCGAATTAAAAGCCATTTTTTCCTCTTACCAGACAATGATTTTACTCTCTTGAGGGTGAATGAAGCTGAAATTGAAACTTCTGTCTCTAACAACATCCTTTATAATTTAGTGCATCAGTCCCCTTTGGATAGGGGATGTTTAACAGAGTCTGTCAATTTAATGACCACTTCTCCTCTAATGGAATACTTGCTGCTTCTACAATTAATTTTTTAGATTGCTTCTACTGCAGGGGAAGGGAGGTGAGCATACCTGGCTTTTCACTTTGTGTCTTGGCTCATTTGAGGTCATTCTGAGAGCAGCATTTCAAAAGCAATCAGGGATTTTTTTGTACTGTGAGTCTCGCATTCCCCTGGCTCAGGGTGCACAACATCGAGAGCTTGTTCTGGAAGTTTGGGCTTCAATTTTCAGGAATCACAGAAGATCCTGAGTTGGAACCTTGAGCTCTGGCAGCCTCGGGGCTGTGCCCATTCCCTGGGGAGCCTGGGCAGTGCCCAGCACCCTCTGGGGGAAGAGCCCTTCCCTGATCTCCAGTGTAATGCCCCCTGACACAACTCCAGCCATTCCCTGGGTGCTGTCACTGCAAACAGATACAAAGAGTCATTTTCCTCTGCTGGATTGAGATTTTGGGATGAGAGAGGCAAGAGGAAAATATTTAGGGGAAATAAAAATCTGATTTTAAAGTTGCAAAGTCTAACAAAATAAACATGAGCCAACATCCATTTACTTTGTTTCTCTGGAAAAGCTGGAGCCAAATCCATGGTTTGAGGTGTGCTGCTTTCTCTCTTTAGTTTCACAGGATTTTTTTCCTGCAGTCCATTATTCAGTGAAGCTCAGTGCAGAGCTTAAAATTGTATTCTACCAAATATTGTAATATTTGAGTGTCTTCCCCCAGCTTTGAAGATCCTGCTCTGTCAGAGCCTGAGGGGAATGTGAATTCCTCCCAGGAACACTGTAAAACCAAAGCTGTGTAATACCACCACTGACTCAGGGATAGGCTCTATCTGCACAGCGTTCCCAAAGGACAAACATTTCAGCAGAAGTTTAAAAACGTAGTGAAAAGAAGATGTTAAGTCACTTTTGTGCTTCATGTGTCATTTTTAAGATTAATTTTTGGATCCATAGCTGGTGATCAATATTTTCTTTTGCTTCCTTGTTTAGTTATGCCACCACAAAGACTCCCTCAAAGTTCAATCTGAAATTTGTGGTTGGCTCCTTGTGGCTCTTCATTTATAGTATAAACTTACCAGGGATTTCAAGAACAACATTTGTGTCCTTTCTGTGACAGATAGTGATTTCCCCCTTTATTATTTTGAAGCACAAAAAGATAATATTAGAAATTGTAATATTTTTTTCCTTCCATGCCTTCTTTCTTTCTGTTCTGTCTGTACCTTTCAGAGATGGGAGGCAAGGGAATAAAATCACTAATATCATAGCAGGGGAAAAACTGAGAGAAACAATAAAACATTTGGGAGGTGCTGCTGGAAGAGAAGACAGTTAAATTAGGATAACTGATCTTATTCTTGCAGCTCATTAAGGGTGAAATTTACCTCTCTGCAGCATCGTCACAAGACCTGGGCAGCACTTACTTTCCACTTAAACTTAATTTGAATTTAAGTGGTGCACAGGGTTTTTACTGATCTTTATTCAGGGAAGAAATAATGATAGTTTGAGGGTTTTTCTGCAAATATTCTGACACGCAGCAAGTGCACAGCTTTGAGAAAAATTTCTTCTAGAAATACCAGTATTATGATGAGGCAAACTGGGTGTCCAAACAGGACGATTTATTCTGTGCAGCAGAGCCTGACGCCCCCAAAAGGAGCTTTGGAGTGCAGCTAAGTGATGATTTTGTTCTTTGTGAGTTCTGAATTCCTTCTCTCTTGCCCCAGGCCACCAAGGCTCACATCAAGCTGAACACCAAGAAGCTGTACCAGGCCGATGGCTACGCCGTGAAGGAGCTGCTCAAGGTCACCTCGGTGCTCTACGGGGCCATGAACACCCAGGGAGGGGAACGTGCAGAGCTCCCCGAGGAGGACAGCACCAAGTTCAAGTTTGACCTGGGCTCAAAAGTAAGCAAAACTGGCACTCTTGTGTTCACTTGGGGAAAACTCAGCTGTTGTCTAGCTGAAGTTTAAGTGGAGAATGTTGTGGCAAGGCAGTAGGTGGGGTTTTCATTCAGACTTTCAGTAGGTGAGATTCTGTGATTCTGTGATTTGTTTCAATCTCTGAATTCTCAACCAGAAGCATAATACAAGGATACAGAGGCACAAAGTTGGTTCTCTTTGTATTGAAATGCTGTTGAAATCACAGAAATATTAGAGTAGGCTGGAATAAAGATTATTTTCTACCTGCCAAACTTTTGCAATGGGAGGAGCTTGCAAAATACTGACTGAAAGTTGATTTTCAGCCCATTTATCATTGAAAGAAAGGGAAATCTTCATATGACCCTAACAGACATCAAAGCTCTTCAAGCCCTTAAAATAAAAGCCATCTCTAGATATTTTAAAAGCATCTTCTCTAAATATTTTTAAAAGCCCAAATAACCCAACACTTTGCTAAATAAGACGAATTTCTGTTACTACTTGTGTGGAAGATGTTTCTGCCCATGGCAGGGAGTAGGACTGGATGGACTTTAGGGTCTCTTGCCACACAAACCAAGTCCATGATTCTCTGTTCTTGTGATTCTTAAGAAAATTCGAGACCCACAGGTGATTCTCCTCTGTTTACGTCTGATGTGGGTCTCTGAAAAAAATAACAAAAAACCACTTGGTAGATGCTCAAAAGTTCATTACTTACCCTGCAGGCTGGTCACATTTCCTTTACTTCTGCTTGTGAAAAAGGTGATGTTTCCTGGGCAGCACACGAACCAACAACTGGCTGAGTCACAGTTCTGAGATTTGGGATTTCACTCAGACCCTGAAGTGGCTCACCTGGACTGTTCCAAGGCCAAGAGAGATGTGTCCACTCTGATTCTAGTGCACAACCTCTGGCATAGTTTTGACCTCCTGTGCAATTTTGACATCAAAATGGGAAATAGCACGAATTTTCTTTGTGATGTTGGGGATTCTCCTGCTATCCAGCGCTGTTGCTGTGTTCCCAGATTGCTGACCTGAAGGCAGCTAGACAGCTTGCTTCTGAAATCACCTCCAAAGGAGCTGTCCTGTATGACCTGCTTGGCAAAGAGGTGGAACTGAGGGTAAGTACATGCTGGAGAGCATGGAAAAACTTGTGTTCACTGGGTGCCTCAAGGGAAAATAGGGGAAAAAGTCTCA
This sequence comes from Eopsaltria australis, assembly GCA_034509425.1. NCBI lineage: Eukaryota > Metazoa > Chordata > Aves > Passeriformes > Petroicidae > Eopsaltria > Eopsaltria australis. Next base: position 85,455 of record JAVTVJ010001682.1, on the reverse strand, counting down.
GTTCTTATTAATGTTTGAATCTGACATGAATATTCCGTGAGTTTGAGAGAATGGGTCTGACAATTTGCATTTCCTTCCTGCTCCTCTTCATGGCTGGATTGCAGGAAGCCTGAGAGAACACCTTGACATTTTCTCTCCAGCAGAAAACTGAAATACTCTGTTTGGAAATACATGTGCAGGCTGTAGTGGTGGGGATGGATATCCTAACAGATAAATGATGAATGCTGTTAGTTTTCCAAGGACAAGGCTCATTATTTCTGTGGCAGGCACTGGAGGCATCATGGCCTGCAGGGCACATGTTCTGTAGCTCAGCTGGAGAAGTAAAGACGTGAAATCAAAAGCTGTTGTATGAAGTCAGTGACTCACTGCCAGGAAGCCTTGCCATTGTTTTCTTCAGTGCCCTTATCTGCAGTGCTGGAGGGTCTTCATTTTCTGGAAAGGGACATTAAAGAAGGGAGACCCTGCAGGGTGTTGGGAATGTTCAGGTTTGCAATGTTCAGGTTTGCAGTGCCTGAGGTGTAGGCAGTGCACCTTTAGGAGCTGTACACTCTGAGCCTCCACAATTAATGCTCCCAGATCCTTGTTTGATGGAGTGCAGGTGTTTCAAAGGGTGGCTGATACCCTGGGAAGCTCCTCCATGGAACACTGCCTCTCCTGCTGGATCCACACAGTGTGGTGTGCGGGGTGTTAATATTTCACAAGGGAGGGAGAAGTGACAATCCAGTTTAATTCAACATGCACCAGTGTCACAGAACTGTTAATCAGTTACTTCTCCCCTTGCACTCTGCCTGGCTTCTTGGCTTTGAAGGAATTTTCACACAGCTGCTGTGTTAATATTTGCTTTAATGGAGTGTCAGACCCTATTGTTCTGTGTACAGCAACCCTACAACTCTACTAAAAGTCAAATATAGATCAGTTAAGGCATTTTTAAAAGTACTCAAAGATTGGTTTGGATTGGATGTTTTTTAGTCACTTGAAATCAAGGCTTTTAAGACACCAAGTTTAGAACTGGGCCCTGGAAAAGGGCCAGGCATAAGTGGAGTGTGCTGAAAGCACGAGTTGAAAAATGAAGATCTGAGAAAATGCTTCAGTGCAGCCACTCCTCAGTGGGGCCATTAAGAACTCTGGAGGGGGAGCCTCCTTAGAGGTGCCATTTCTGAAAGGATTGGGTTTCTTAGAGAGAGCAGTGAGCACGTGTTCCTTGTGGCTGAGTGCACAAGATGGGGCCAGCTAATCCTGTCCAGGTGCGCAGGTTGTGTTTTGCAAAAAGGTTTGGCAGATGGAACTTGTCTTTAAGAAATGCTGTCCTGGGAAAGGCGACCTTCTGTGTCATTAGCTCTGAGTGCATGGCCTGAAGGCAGCAGGTGATAGTGACAGCACAGGCAGAGCCTCCAGAGAGCTGCAGAAGAGGCTTTTGAGCTCTGTTCCTGATGATTTGGGGCTGGTTCCAAGGTTCTGCAGTGGTTTGTTAAACCTGAAGGACCCATTTTTGGCTGGTGTGTTAAATGTCAAGTTTGGTACATGCGACAAACCTGAGACTTGAGTGTGTAGGAGAGCAAACAGGTTTCAGGGTAACAGCCAGGAGGCTGCAGGAACCAGTTTTGCAGTGGAATTTGTGAGTTTTAATAATAAGCCCCCAGCTCTGCCTTTCACTTGAAGTATGAAGTTTGCCCATCACAGGAGAGGTTTAGAGCCAAACACTGCTGGGTTTTTCCATCACTGTTGGGTCTGGGGTTCTTGTCAGCACTGAGGGCAGTCAGGAATTGCCTTTCCTCACCTGCCACATCCTCCCTGGATCTTTCACAGGGAGGTGCTCAGGAGACCTCAGCAGTGCCATCCTCTGCCTGCCCTTCCCACCCCATTCCAGGTGGGGAAGAATTGCAGCTCATTCTGGCTTTGGGGAGGGAGTAGAGCTGTGCTGGTAGACACCAAACTAGTTGCCATTAATCCAAGATTACTTTTATTACTTTCTTAATGTGCAGATTATTGATTTCTGAATTTTGTGGTTATTTTCTTCTGGCACTGCCTGCTAATTAATGCTCACACTAAGTGGCACTGCCAGAGGGTTTGTGCTGTTGAAGGGCAGGGGAGCAGTGTGGTTTAGTTTTTTATTCCATTTTATCTCCTGAAACCTGTTGCATGTGCTAAAATGCATCAAGAGCTGTCATAGTGTTTAAAGGAATTTGAAAACATGGGAGTTTTATGTTCCCTGAATCTCTTTTCTCTTTTTCCAATCCATTCATTTCCAAATATTTAAATAAAAACTCTTCCTACCTGAGCTTAAACAGGCTGATGATGAATCTTATTTCTATCCTAAGTGCAGATGGCTTCATTTTCCAGGAACTATAAAGGAAATGCCAGCATTTGGCACTAATGGGTTGACTAGATCTGTTTTCATAGTCTGAGCAGCTTTCAGGGAAAGAGCATTGGGGAAAAATTATTTCCTTTGGAAATGTTGACTCTAATTTGCTCCACAACCTTTACCTTCTCTGTTGGAGTCTTTTTGTTCATAATTTGTATAGAAACTGTGTAGAAAAGCTTCATACATTAGATAAATTTCATTGTTCCAAGTCATGAAACGCTTTTTTTAATAAATTACTTTCTGAATGAAAACAAATTTCAGCTAGAGAAGAATTTAGGGGAATGGTTCAGTTAGATTTATTGGAGATAGAGAGTGCTGTAAATGTATGTGCATATTTTTGGGGAAGAGTTGAAGTCTGATTTCTTGGAAATGTGGTTCTGTGCCTTTCTGAAGCCTTTGCAAATACCATATTCCATGACTGAATATACAGTTCTTCTGTATATTTAAACTGCTTCCAAAGTTAAGCTGTCGTGTTAAAAAAGAACCTTTAATTAACAACAGAGGAAGAAACAAAACCTACAGGGTGTGCTGAATTCAGACTGTGGTGTTGTTAAGTAATGTGGGAGAAAAAAACCCCAAAGCTGTACTGGCAGATGAAAATCCCAAATATAATTACTGAGTTCCATGGAAGCTCTGTTGTTTCTAGCCCAGCTGTGGATGAGCACAGTGCAGATTGTTGGTGTCCTGTGGCAGGGCTGGAGGCACAGAATTTTTATTTTAAAACACATTTAAGCATTACATTTGGAAGGTAATTTGCAGCTTCCAGTCTTGCTGGCCCAATCTTGGAGCACAGAAATTGCAGTTGGGATTTGTGGAGTTTAGTGGAGCTGATGAATGAGTTTGGTACCACACAGTGAGATCCCTAAATGAAAAGCCAATTCCACGCAAATTCCATGCATGGAGAAATACATCTTCATCTTCATTGTTTCCTTTCCTTCCAGGGCACTTTCTCTGCATTTCATTGCTATGGAACTTTCATTTTCAGAATATTTACAGTTTCCTTTGGAAGAGTAACCAGACATACTGAGTTCTGGCTTTCTTTTTTTGCATGGGGGTTGATTTGGATTTGAGCTGGGGATGAGAGATTTTGTTTGGATTTCTTTCTCTGTCTTCCTACACGGTACTAAATGAATGGAGAAAAGAAGAGGTTGAAAATACCAGTCTGTGATTAAGGCTGTCAAACCCCAAATCAGGGAAAGTAGTGAGGGAATTAATGTCAGCACTCAGGCAAAATGCAGCTCTGCTTCCCTGTGCGTTCCCTTTCCTGATCTACAGCTGCCATTCTGGACATGGCAAAAGATGCTGGAGAAGCCAGTGGTGCTCTGTATCCCAAAATCATGGCAAGGTGGGGGAAATGGCCAGGTTAATCTCTGGAGGAAGGGAGGGGTGATGAGCTGGTCCAAATCATTCTTCAGCTCAAAATAAACCCGTAATGAGACTTTCAAGAGCAGTTGTGCTCAGCTGAGGGAGGGTTCTCTTGAATTATCCTACAATGGAGATCCAAAAGGAAAAATTCCTGGCTGTTTGTAACTCTGCTTCTGCCAGAGGTCCTGGGCCACATTGCACGAGCCTGTCAGGAAGGTGCCCTGCTTAGCCTTGCTGAATTACTCAACATATAATGAAGCAAAAACAATTCCAGAAGAAAACTGCCTCTGTGCTTGTGGCAGGCAGAGAGGTTTCTGACCCTCTCAGCCTTGTTTTCATTTTATTTACCTCTTAATTAGCTGGAAGGCCTGTAAAACTGAAGAAAAATGAAAATAATCTTTTCTTTTAAGGCTTTCAGCTTGTGCTGAAGATGGACAATGCAGTGGGTTTGTTTTCTAATGCTCCTCTTGGCACTTATCCCACCTGTGCCCTTGAGCAAAGTGTTTATTCCCTGTCTCTGCTCCTGTAAAGAAAGGAATTGCTGAATTTAGGAGATCAAAGCTTTTAACAGCCACGTGAAGCTTTTGCCACAATGTGGAGGATAAATTTTGGAGTAAGTCCAGTCCAGTCGTGCTCCCATATTGTTATTGTTATGGATGCCCACAGCAGCAGCTTGTTCCCAAACTGATGGGAGTCACCGAGAGTCTCCTTACCAACTCAGCTGGGAGAGGCTGGAATTCAACTCTTCAGAGAGACAAAAGCATTCAGACCCAGCTGTGGAACTGAGGCAGTGTTAGCTCCAGCACAGAGCCTTGCCACTCAGGACATTTCACTTGGATCTCTTTATTCCCAGCTTGTGGATTAAAGAGCCCTTCCTGCCCTCCTTCCCCCTCCTGCTGCTGCCGCCTGGGGGGAGAGGGAGATGTGATTTCAGAGATGGCTGCATCATTCCCTGCTCTTTGGAACTTAACTGCAAAAAATCATTTTATTGGGAATGTTGGAAGCATTTTTCCGTCTGCCAAATGTTACTTCTGGATCCGAGACACTGCCTGGGGGAGGCTGATAAACGAATTTCTCTCATTTCCTGGGCTTTGGTTACAGAACTGCCTCACACAGAACTTCTAGTGGAAATTTGTAACTTGAAATTGCCACGACTCTGGAGAATTGCCTGGTTTGCTTCAGTTTTTTTGAACAGTCCTGCTTCTAACCCAAACCTAACCTATCACTGTGGAGGAAGAGGAGTTATTGCAAATTGGGAAGCCAAAATTAACCCCTGCAGCTGTGATACAGTGTTGAATCAATACTGCCCTGAGTATTGGATTGCTTTAACCATAACTGCAGCTGTGTGCATATATTTTAAGTCAGTAATTATTTTGAATGACCTTCCCAGGAGTATTTAGCTTGAAGAAATGTCATCAGCTGTAAAGCAGTGGTTGGCACGTTTCTCCTGGCATTTTGGGGACTAGTTATGTCCAGTAGAAGGTGCCCCTGCCCATGGCAGGGAGTTGGAATGAGGTGAGCTTTAAGGTCTCTTCCAACCCTTCCCTTTCTTCCTTTAAAAACCAACCAGCAATGCCCTTGCAAGGCCATTTCTAGCTGATTGTGTTTGGAATTTCACTCACAGGCTTAGCTTTTGCTCTGAAACAAGAAGTTCCTTGTCATCTTCCCACATTCTGGAGGAGACATCCCAGGCCACCTCCTGGCCAAGGAGCCCTGAAGTGACACCCTGTAGTCCTGAGGACTGATCCAGTGCAGTCTGTCCTCAAACCTTGCACACAGTAAACAAAAGGGAAGGATTCTGAGGCTGTAGGAAGATCACAGGAGGCACATCCTGGCGTTTGTGAGCTATGGGTAAATCAGTGGCATCAACTCCAGAGGCAGAAAATGGAAGGCAGGGATACCTTCCACTATCTCAGGTTGCTCCAAGCCCAGTCCTTGGGCACTTCCAGGGATGGGGCAGCCACAGCAAGACCAGGGTGTTAGGAAAAAAGCTTTTATTTCTGTTCCTTACCACAAAAAAGGTGTCTAGAAACCTCTGCTAGACCTTGAGCACGTCAGAACATGTTATTACACCACATTTATCAGCAGTGTCTTGTGTGCTGGTCATGCCTAATTACTTGCCTTGGTTCCTTCCTGCAGTTTGGAGGAGGAGTGCATCCATTTTTCCTTCCATCAGGCACACTGGAAGCTGCTTTATCAGCTTTTGGTCCATAAAAATGGAAATCCATTACCAGCTGAAAATGCTTCCCTGGGCATATTTGCAGAATGGGTTTTGCAATAGTGGCTCTTCATTGTTAACTGGGAATGAAGCTCTTGGGGGGAGATTCTCAGTGAGAGAATTGGTGGGTGCATTTGAAAAGGGTCCTTCTTGAAAAGAGATATTGAAAATAAAACTTTCCTCTCTGAGAGTGTTCATAGGGTACCAGGAAATGACCCAGTGGTGGTTACCCAGGGAACAGAAATCCACAAAAAAAAAATCAGTGGTTTTGATAGACTCAAAACATATTTGTATTTCCATTATATTTCCATTATATATTACTATTTTTCAATAATATTTAATATCTTCTCCACTTAGACTTACTACTCCAGAGAGTCAAAGTTAGGTTAGGGGCACTGTTGTAACAGTGAAGTGGAAAATGCACATTCCAAGGCAGAGTTTTAAGGATGAGCTGCGTGTACAGAGGATTCTCCTCTCCATCTCTTGGGCTGTGAGGGCTTAATTGTCCTGACCTTCTCCTTTTCCAGTTTAACCTTCATTCCACAGCCTGAAAATAAAAATTCCAGCCTTTCCACTGCTCTGCATTTCCCTGACAGATTTTTCCAGGCAAGTGTGGCTGTAGAACTGAACCTCGTTTTACAAAGTGATGTGGATTTCTGTGGAAGTCTGTGGTGTCTGCATGAAACTTCAGGGCTGTTAGAGGGAAGGCAGAAGAAGGAAAGACATTAAACTTGCATAAATTATTCCACCTAAAAGGGCAGGTGCTCAGGATTTCTCCAAACCCTTCAGCTCCCTGCCCTGCCCCAGTGCAGTGCCCTGTGCGTGTTCTGGGCTGTTTCACCAGGCTGCTGCAGGGGAGTTGCTGAGGGAGTTGTTTATGATTACAGTCCTTGCTGTTCCTCTGACCTCTTTGCAAATGGAAAGGACAATAATTCCCTCTGCTGCTTTGTTTGAAGTGTGTTGGCTGTGTGGCACAGACCCTCTGAGCCCAGTGCAGTTGGCAGGGCAGTGTCTGCACCAGGCTGGGCCTGGCAAAGGCCTCACAAATAAACAGGGGTTTTGCTGAGCTTCTGGAATGCTGAATGTTCCCTGAATAACAACTGAGCTACGTTATTCTTACCCACTCTCCTCCAAAACCATCTACCAATGGAATTATTTGGGAATTTGTATTGCACAGACGTTTTCTATCTTATTTTTGCCCAAATGAACTTTCTGCTTTGGAGTTTGTTTTGCTCTGTGGACAGAGGGATGTTCACGAGCACTTCAGGCAGTGAGCAGACACTGCCACCAACAGATATAACTCCTGTCACTCTCCCCAACAGAATGTTTGTTCTCTTTCTCTTCTCATGCCAGGACAATTACCCTTTGTGCACCCTGTGCTGGCATTGCTCAGAGACCTGATCCAGCAGAGGAATAAGCTCAGCAGAAAAAGCTGCTGTTATTTTTTTTTGCTGGATGAGCTCCCAGGTTGGGTTCACGCTGCAATTCCCTGGACTGGAGTTGGTGGGAAGGGAGCACACTCTGCTCAAGCAGAGCTGTGCAGTCTGGAGAGTCTGGCATGGCCTCTTAGCAAAGTTACTGGATCTGCTTCCAGAGTTCCTCCTGCAGTGGGCTGGGTACAGCATGTGGCAAAGTGTACAAAGCATTTTTAGGTTCTTAATCAGATACTTTCTAGAGAGATGTTTTCTCCATCTTTATCTACCAGTTACCAAGGGTTTTGCCAATGTAAGATTGTTTCAGGGACACGGAGCTGCAAAATTCCCTTTCTTCCCTTCCAGTGCCAAGCAAGTAATCCAAAGTTTTTATGTAATCACCAGGTCAGGCATCAATTAGACAAGTGCACACTCAAGCCCATGTGTCCCCAAAACTGCTGAGAGGGGAGGATTTTTAATCCTTTGGGATCTAAACAAGGATCAGTGGGAGTTTTTGAGGAGTCTGACCCACGCAGTTATCAGAAGCAGAGATGCCCATACATCTGCAGCATGGACATGGGGGGCACATGGAATCATGGAATATCCTGGGAGGGAAGGACCCACAGGGATCATTCAGTCCAACTCCAGGACACCCCACAACCCCACCCTGTGCATCCCTGGGAGCATTGTCCAAAGGCTTCTGGAGCTCTGGCAGGGTCAGTGCTCAGTGTCCACCTGTGGGGCACAGCTTGGTGGCTTCGTAGTCCTTGTTGCTCCACGCTTTAGGGACATTGTGCTGCTCCTCTACCTGCACTGGTGCTTTCATGGTTTGTGTTGTCCAGGTGATGGAATCTTCTGTTCCCTGCTCCACATATAAAACCAGAGAGTTGCCAAAATGCCTTCAAGAATACCTGCAGTCAGACACAGCACTCACCTCGCTTGGAAAAGATGCCTTGATTGCTCCCTCCTGCTAATCCCAACTCATTTGACTTTTTCATTATCTCCTGTTCTCTAAATCATCTCAGCCTTGGTGAATAAACACTAAATCCTACCCCATTTATTATGCAGATGATCCTATCATTGTTGCTTGATCACCCTCAGTTCTGCATAAATTAAAGTTCCTTTGTGCAGTGTTTAAATATATTGGTTCATTTTATTTCATAGGAAGCAAGGACAGAATCTATTGCCAGACCTTTGGAGATAAATGAGGCTGAGAAGGTGATGAAAGTTGCCATTAACAGTGTTCTGGTAAGCAAAATATTGTTTATTTGATTGTAAAATTATAATTTCTCCGCTGCAAGAAGAATGTAGCTTTTTTATCAACAGCCTGGGGCAAAGATTGCCAAAGCCATCACCTGCAGCTGCAGTTGATGTATCTAAGAGCTGCTCTTTGCCCCTCTCTTGGGAGAAAACACATTGTAGCTGTATTCCCTGCCTCCATTGGGAGCTTCACCCCAAAAGCTCAGCAGGAGGGATAAAAATTGCCCAAATCAGCACAGAAATCCACACCCTCCTACATTGTCTGAGCCCTGTGGCCTCTGCAGAGACAGGACTGCCAGGAGTGAGCTGGGTAACTCCAAAACTGCTGGTGCCTCTGGGACTGGGAGCTGGGCTCTGGAACAGGACAGCTGAGCTGGCCAGGGTGTGAGTGAGGAGAGCTGGCACTGTGCTAAGGAGTGCCCTGCCAGGGCATCCCTGTGGTGCTTGGTGTGAAGGACTTTTTGGTCTGTCCTGCACTTTCCAGCGCCATCCTTGCTCCAGTGCCTGAGTTCCTGAATTTCTGAACCTTCAGCTGTGCTGTGTGAGGAGGGAAGTTAATGAAATCCTAGTGACTCCTGTCAGTTATTTCACTGCAAACTGTCCAAATGTGTGATTACAAGGAGTGCAGTTCCAGGTTTGAACAGCCAGTGGATAATCAAGAGATATTCCAGGCAGTCCCTATGTTTTGCTCCTGCTCCCAGCCTGTGTGAATATTAAACGTTGTTAATGTGCATTTCTTCCTCCAGCTGTAGCACTGATGAACTGACAGCTGCATGGTGGAGAGGGATTGGCATCCTGGCAAACAGCAGTGGCACATTCAGCTCATTAATCCTGGCCCAGTTCATGGAATGACCTGTTGGAGCTGAGCAGCACTGCTGGAATTCCCAATTCCAGCAGTGGAATCCTCCCTCTCTCCCTCAAAAGATGCTCGTGGTTTCTTGAGCCTGAGCACACTGGATGTACTCAGCTCATCTGAGTCAACTGGAACATTCCCACTGCCCCTCCTGGTTCCTGTAGCACATGTTGGAATGTTCAAGATGCTTCCCAGATTTTGAAAAAAATGGATAAAGCAAAACTTAGAAAAGGATGAACATATTCAGATATAGGAAGTTCTTTACAAAACTGACGTGTATCTTGAAGAGAAAAGAAAACTTATGGAAGCTTAAAATTCCCTAAAATAGTACCAAGAAACAAATGCATTTCTTATCTGCATTTATTCTGAGAGAATCATGGAATCATTAAGGTTGGAAAGAACCTTAATGATTCCATTAAGATAAAACCCAAAAAGATCTTAATGATGCCAAAAGATAGGCTTCTTCCTGTCTTCTACTGCTTCTTCAGTGAGAAGGAAAACTAAAGTTACAGCTGGGGTGTTTTTTCCTTCTTTGAGAATGCTGGCAAAAAAATAATGTATTTTGCATTTGTAAATGTCCAGTTAGTTCATTATCCTGGCCACAAAGAACTTCTGAATTTTCAGTGCCTACTTGAGTAAACACAGATGACATTATCCAGAACAATGGTAGAATCTGAAAGATAAATTTAATTATTCCAGTGCCAGCCATGGTTCACCATCTTTCTCTTTCAGGAAGAAGTCCAAAAAACTAAAGACATGTTGAATAATGTGGCTTTGGATGAAGCCAGTTTGGAAACCAAGATTGAGAAACGAAAATTGGAACTGGAAAGAAGCCAGAAGAGGCTGCAGACTCTGCAGAGTGTTCGGTAAAGATCAGGAACTGATTATCTGGTGCGGGAAGGAGTGTGAACATCAAGGATGGAGCTGGTGCAAAGAGTCCCTTTGTTCCCAGAGGCTTCTGGTGTTGATCACCAATTAAAAAATTTCATTCTGCAGCCCTTGCTAGGATCAGATCCTCGAGGCAGTGTTACAGCCTGCCAGAAAATCTAGAATCATAGAATCCCAGACTGGTTTGGGTGGGAAAGGACCTTAGAGCTCATCTCATCCCACCCCTGCTCTGGGCAGGGACACCTTCCACTGTCCCAGGCTGCTCCAAGCCCCATCCAGCCTGGCCTTGGGCACTGCCAGGGATCCAGGGGCAGCCACAGCTTCTCTGAACACCCTGTGCCAGGGCCTCCCCACCCTCCCAGGGAACAATTCCTTCCCAATATCCACTCTAAATCTCTCCTCTTTCAGTTTGACCCCATTGCTCCTTGTCCTGTTGCTGCAGTTCCTGATGATGAGTCCCTTTCCTTCCTTGTAAGCCCATTCAGATACTGGAGGTCTCCCAGTGTTCATGTTCACAGTTTGGGTTGATTTCTGGCCCTTCATTCACCTGCAGATTTATACAATCTGCAACCTGACCAAATATTTTTTCAAAAAGAGGAGATATTAGCAATGGTGGAAGGAATGACCTGGGTTCACATCCTGGTTTGGATCAGTACCACTCTGGGGGAACTGGATTAGGTGTGAAGCACTGAGCAGCAGCAGTGGTTTTTGGGGTGCATCAGTGAGCCCTCTGCTGTAATGATACCATCACTTCAGCATAGTCTGATTAAAGCTGTAATGACCCTGCACACTTCTGTAGGAAGTGAGCCCCAGCAAAGCTGATGATTTGCCAGCCATGCTACACACTAACTTGGTGCAGTTATGGAACAGCAGGATAATTAATTTAATATTGCCTTCTGATGGGGCCAAAATGCTGCCTTTGTGCCTGTATGAAAGGAAAAGGGAGCTGTACACAAAAACATTCTCTTTGCTTTATGTAATTTCCAGGATTGTTCAGTGAGGGGCTTTATCTTGAGCTTTTATTCTCTGAAGCAGTGTGAAACCTTGAAAACAAGAGGTTTTTGTGGCTGGTGTAGCAGACATGGAAAGACAGCTGCAAAACCAAAACTGCATTTCAGAATTCTGAATATACAGAACAATATTTAAAGACTCCTGGAATCCCAGAATTGTTTGGGTTGGAAGGGACCTTAAAGCTCATCTCATTCCAAGTCCCTGCCCTGGGACATCTTCCACTATCCCAGGTTGCTGCAAGCCCCATAAAACCTGGCCTTGAGCACTTCCAGGGATGGAGCAGCCACAGCTTCTCTGGGCAGGTTTCACTGAGTTCTTTGTGCTTGCTGTCCCCAGCCCTGCTTTCATGGATGAGTATGAGAAGATTGAGGAGCAGCTGCGAGAGCAGTACAGTGCTTACCTGGAAAAGTTCCGAAACCTGACCTACATGGAGCAGCTCCTGGAAGATCACCGACAGACAGAGCAGGAGATGTTTGAGGTAGGGCAGTGTGGAGATGCTCAGCAGGACTGTGCAGCCTGCAGATCTTGGTCTTACAACAGAAAATGTTCTAATCCCCTTTTCCAAAGCAGCACATCAGGAGCTGATGGAGTGAGTGGCAGGTGGGGGACAGTCCAGTGACTGTGGCTGCTCCTGGCACAGCAGCACAGCTGTATTTTCTCAGTTAATGAAGTGAAATCAGTGTAGTGATGGCTCTTGCCAGTCTCTGCCCCCCTGACTCATTTTCTGTTGCTGGATTTTGTTCATGAGGAATGTTTTCAGAATTTCTCATCTTCCTTTTGGTACATACAATGGATGTGCTTACTTCTGCTGCCTGCCAACAACTGATGTGTAAGGGTTTCTCAGCACAAGGCTCTTCAGTCTCCTCCAAGAATCAATGGAAACAGCCAAGAGCATCAGTGAGGAGCTCAGATGTGCTGGGATCTTCCCCCTCGGTGTCTTCAGTTTTGTTTGGCAGAATTCTGCCTTCTTTGGACGTGCTGAGTTGTGTCAGTTCAGTGTGATTCTCCTCAGGGGTAATCTGCATCTCTATCCTGTTTTGCTCCAGACTTTTCTTTGGGTGTTTGCTGGACTGCAGTGCTTTCAGCCAGCCTTTTCTTCAGCTTCCAGTTGCTTCTTGTTTTGTTGTCATCCTTCTCACAGTCATTACCCGCTCTCTCTTCTGTTCTTCATTGCAAACGTGTTTGAGGGAATCCTCTTCCCTGGGATCCCAGTGCTGCTGGGTGTGCTGCAGGTGGAGTTACAGAACCACAGCATCCATGGGGGTGGAAAAGAGCTCTGAGACCATCGAGTCCCACCTGGGACCCATCCCCACCTTGTCAGCCCAGAGATGCCCAGAGATGAGTGCCACATCCAGGGGAATGGGGACTCCAGAACTCCCTGGGCAGCTCCTTCCAGTGTTTAACAGCCCTTCCCATGAGGAAACTCCTTCTGATGTCGAACCCGGACCTCCCCTGGCCCAGCCTGAGGCCGTTCCCTCTCCTCCTGTCCCTGTTCCCTGGGAGCAGAGCCTGATCCCCCCAGCTGCCCCCTCCTCTCAGGGAGTTGTGCAGACCCAGAAGGTCCCCCCTGAGCCTCCTTTTCTCCAGGCTGAGCCCCCCCAGCTCCCTCAGGAATTCTCCAGACCTTTCTCCTGATGCTCCAGCCCCTTCCCCAGCTCTGTTCCCTTCCCTGGACCCACTCCAGCCCCTCAATGTCCCTCCTGTTGTGAGGGGCCCACAACTGGACACAGCACTCAAGCTGTGGCCTCACCAGTGCAGCCAATTAACCCATTGTTAATCAGTGCTTCCTCATTCCACCACCACCTTTTGAATACAGGGAAAGCCATGCTGTTGACAAGTCTTAAATATTTTGCTGCATTATTTGCTGGAGGGATAAAGTATATTTTCAAAGCTAATGTGGGCATTTGGCAACTTGTTAATCCCTGTGAACCAGTTCCCCATCAAGCCCCTGCTTTCACAAGCACTGTCTCTGTACAAGTTTTTTCACCTTAAATCTGAAGTCAGTTCTAGCTCTCTGTTCCAGCTCTTCACCATATCCTTGTCCCCCCAAAAAAATCTTCAATTAAATCATAATCTTGAAGTGAAGCCTAAAATCTGATTTATCCCTTCTGTTCAAATACCACTGAGACTTCACAGGCAAAGGAGAAATGCTTTGAACTGAGCTACCTGAAACTGTTTATGAATTCATGTGCAGAATTTGGTTAATGAGTTGGTGCTCAGCTCTTCGGGGGATTTTTGTTAAAAGATAATGAGACAAAGAAAAAGCCTTTGTCATTCCCAGCTGTGCCGTGCTCAGAATATGGAAAGCACACTTTATTTTCCTTTTTCCTCCTTCTTTATGTAAGACTCCTGAGACCCTACCCATATGGTTTGGCTTGTGGTTTCCTAGGATAAGCAGGGAACAATGCTTCAGCCTAGTGCAGAATTAAAGAGTATAAAAGCTGGTGATAAAAAGATGTTGTTTTGCTCTGCACATTTCTATCAGTTGTACCTAAAAATACTTAGAACATATAAAGGATGAGACTCTGACCATCTCTTTGTGGGCAGGAGCACAGTGACTCAGGCAGCCACAAGTGCTTTGCTGCAGAAGGTGTTGCTTTGGTAGAAGAAGAAGGGTGTGTGTCTCTTCCAGCCAAATATTCAGGAGTGCTGGAGTCCAAACTGTGATTTGAAGTCATTATGAGATGTCAGTCCTCAAAATCAAACTCCAGGATTTGGGGACTGAAAGAGGATGGATGAAGAATTTAATCTGGAAAAGAGAAGGCTCTGGGGAAACTTTAGAGCAGCCTCCAGGGACTAAAGGGGCTCCAGGAGAGCTGGAGAGGGACTGGGGACAAGGGATGGAGGGACAGGACACAGGGAATGGCTTCCCACTGCCAGAGGGCAGGGATGGATGGGATATTGGGAAGGAATTGTTCCCTGGGAGGGTGGGGAGGCCCTGGCACAGGGTGCCCAGAGAAGCTGTGGCTGCCCCTGGATCCCTGGCAGTGCCAAAGGCCAGGCTGGATGGGGCTTGGAGCAGCCTGGGATAGTGGAAGGTGTCCCTGCTCATGGCATGGGTGGAATGGGATGAGCTTTAAATTCCCTTCCAGCCCAAACTATTCCATGATTCTAATCTGGGTCCCACCTAATCCAAGAGGTGCTGGTGCACTCCTGTTTCCAAACCAACGAGGGGCTGCACTGTTTAATCCATTTTGGATTAATCTCTTGCCAACCTGGAACTCAAGAATGTGTCTCTCACTTCTTTCAGTCTTGATCTGCTTTTCAGCAGATGCTTTCCAGGTTGTGCTTCCACATTTATGGTGCATCAAAACTGTGGGTTATTACATGCTTTAAAAAAAAAGAGAACAATTTGTTCCAAAATAATGCTTTGCATGTTGTCCTACAGTTTATAATCTTGTGTCATTTTCAGCATCAACAGAGGAAAAAAATAACAAGGATAATTACATTTAATCTATCTTAAAACACACTCACTCCAGCTGTCAGAAACACTGAAAATTATGTTGATTTTTCCCCCAGCCTTGATTTGTCTTTTGTTCCATCAAACAAATCTTAATTAACTTCTGCAGTAGCAGCATGAGGCAATTCTTTTATCATTGCTGTGTATTTGCTAAAGAGCTTGCCAGCAAAAAGCATCAGCAGTGTAATTAGATTAATCCAGCACTCCTTGTGCTGTTCTGAGCACTGGTTCCTGGGCCCCTCTCCTTGACTTAGTCCATGGTTTTAGGAGATTTTGTTCTGATTGAGAGCCTGATTCTGTTGCTGAACAATGAGCCCGATCTGTGCTGCAGTTGGACTCAGAGTGGCTGGGTATCCACAGCCACCGACCTTGGCCAGAGTGCAGTTCCTAATTAGCAAAGTGATTTCAATACTTTAATTAAGTGCCACTGAGCAGTTGAGGCACTCCAGCCCCTCCAGAGCTGGTGGTTGTGTACCTTTTTAATGTTGTTTTTCCATGCTGTGAGTGTCCAGCCCCACGTGGCTCCTGCTGTTGTCCTGAGCCTCCTGATCCTTCGCCTGTGTCGGTCACTGGAGCGGTGCTTGGAGTGTGATCAGTGGGAGGCTCCTGCCAGGCACTGGGCTGACAAATCTGTGTTCAGAGAGCTGCCAGGCTCATGTTGAGTCTGAGCCCAACAGTTAATTGGTGATGAAGTAGCTCCTGCTACGGGCACCTGCCCATCTGATGTGGGAGCTCTCTGGAATATATGAAAAATACAAAAGGATTGGGCCATTGTCACCTGGAGAAGGCAGAAGTCCACACATGACTGGTCTTTTGAGTGATTTTTTCACACTTATTGACGACTGTCATGCACTGCTTACTCATGGATCCCAGGAATTTAAACAAGGGCCTTTTGTCTTTGTAGTTTCCTTTTCCTTCTTTACCTCTTTTATTTTCCTTCTGTTCCTTTGTGCTGTTCATGGAATTAATCCATCTTCCTGCAGTTCTTTGCCAAGGCAGGGATTTATGAGCCATGTCTCCTCAAAGATTGGGTCTTATTTTTCTGCTTTGTAAAAAGATTCAGCACACTTAATTCATTTTTACCCCGTGTCTAAGATGGAATAGTTTCGGGTGTTTAGACACAGAAACTATTAGAACTTTGTCTGTAAAAAAAAAAACCAAAACAATTTTCAGGGGTTTTTCAGATTTAGGGGTTGAAATTCAGTCTGGATTATAAATGAATGCCTCTCTTTTAGAGGACAGCACAGACTAATACAGAAAGGTGGTTTTGGAATTAGCTTATGTAATGCCAGAATAACTTGGCAATTTCCTTCAGCATTTGCCTTTTCCCTGGAGAGAATGTGCTTATTCTTTCTTGTGCTTCTCAGAGAACACCCCAGAAGTACTTTCCTCTTCAGCTGCTTTCTCCTCAGGTATTTTCAGACTGTTTTTGTGCTGTTAGTGTTTAATCTCAGCTGAGGAATGCCATGAAGTGGTGGACATGGGGATGAGGATGTTCTGAGTGCTTATCTTTGGTTTGGGATTGCTTAAACTGCTTTTCTTTTTATCATTATGGGGTTTCCAAGGGCATGTAGTGATAGAACAAAGGGGAATGGCTTTAAAATTAAGGAGGAGAGGTTTAGATTGGCTGTTGAAAAGAAATCCTTCCCTGTGAGGGTGGGCAGGCCCTGGCACAGGGTGCCCAGAGAAGCTGTGGCTGCCCCTGGATCCCTGGCAGTGCCCAAGGCCAGGTTGGATGGGGCTTGGAGCAGCCTGGGATAGTGGAAGGTGTCCCTGCCCATGGCAGGGGTGGAATGGGATGAGCTTTGGGGTCACTTCCAGCCCAAACCATTCCATGATTGAGTCTATGGACTATCAATAAACAGTCCTTCATGATTAATCATGGAATTCCAAATCATCAGACTGCGTTGTGACTTACCCTTTGCAAACCCCCCTCCCCAAATAAAATCCCCTCTTCATTCAACTCTTTTTTATCAGAGCTTCTGAATATGCACGTAGTAATAAATAGGGATATCTGAGTTCTGCCCCACTCTGAGGTACCCCTCGGTTCTGCTGCTTTTCTGCACTGAACTATCCCTCTTGAGTACTAAATTCAACATTCCCACAGTGACAGCTGCTTGCTGCAATAGCCAGCACAAGGTTAACATGAAAAGCAGCTGGTTAGAGTCTTTAATCTTCTAACTAATGTGCATTTGAATTATGACTGCCTTAAACATTTTACAGGTGCCAGGAGAGCACTCCATGTCCAGCATTGCTGAATTGCGTGGAATATCAGATGTAAAACTAAGCACAGGCAGCTGAATTGTTGGTTGCTTCTATTTTGGCCTTTATCCAGTGTGCAAGGGTGACAGTATTGGTGCACTGAGACACAGAAATCAGTGGGGAAATGTGGAAAAAATGAGAGCCAGGGGGAAGGGAATGCACAGGGAGAGAGAAGAGGCAGCGGAGCATAGGAGAAAAGGACTAAAGAAATTATTGGGTGAGAAATGATGATCACAGAAAGGAGAAGCTGGGGATAGAGAGAAAGTGGGAGGGCATGTGGAAAGTGCATTAGGGAAGATGGAAATGTTCTGCGTGCATTCATTCCACTGAAATAAAATTCTGCAGTCCCCTGCCAATACCATGGCAACTGCCCTGAGGCAGGTCATGCCTGCCTGCTCCTGGGCTCTCTTGATGCTCCCTCCCACTACAGCTGTGGGAGAACTTCTTGGGAAATGAAAACACTTGAGATCAGTTCAATTGATCTCAGTCAGATCAACTCAGTGCTCAAAGATCCGTGTTTCCATAGGGATTATCTGGATATTTGATGTGCCAGGTGTGTGACAAACTTGCCTTAGGGTGCCAGATTTGGGGCCATTTGACTCACAGTTTCAAGTTCTTCATGTCTGACACACTCCAGAGCTCATTTTATCACCGAGGTAGAGGTCAAACAAGAAATTATTGAGTCCCAAATCACTTACAGGCTTTTCTAAGCAATGGAAAGATTCATATTCTGCCTCCAGCAGTCCCTGAAGGATAAAGAGGTTCTTTGTGCCTCAGGGCTTGGTGCTGTGGCTGGATATGAACCCCTGTAAAGGTTGCTCAGTCTGGTTCTTTCTTGCTGCTGTTATAAATCTGTGCTAATTCTTTTAAAAATTAAATACTCTGCACTTGGACAAGGAACTCAGAGAGATCTGCTGAGTTTTGCAGCCAGGGTGAATTTCTCTGTCATGACAGCAGTTGTTTCTGTGAAGGGTGAGATGTAACAGCTCTCACTGATAGCATGGCTTGGAAATCCATGGGTGGCTGTCACAAAGAGGAATCAGAACTATCTGATCTCTAATAAATTCATTCTTAACTTGTCTCGCTGAATTCCTTGTGCAGTGACTCCAGTGGAGAAGAAGCATTTAATGAGAACAATCTCTAGTGCATTCCAAAGTGTAGGTTTTGCATCTTCTCTTTATCCAGCTTCCTTTGGGAAGAAGATGAATAAGTGGATGGTTCATATTATGGTCTTGCTGCCTTCCCTGCATTATCCTTTTGAATATTCACAAAGACTTTAGATGTCTGAATAATGTAACAGAAATCACTTGAAATTCACTCAGAATAAGAAACAATCAGATTACTTGAAACAAGACTGATCAAGAAGATCAATTTATATTTTTCCCCAGAGATCAACATTTAAATCATTGAGAAACATTTAAACAGGTGATTGTTTGAAAAAAAAAAAAATGAAATAACTCTTAATTTGGGACTGATGTTTGGTGCTTTGCACCAAATGACATAAGTAGGTAGTGTTAAAATGATGTCTAGGAAATTGAGGAGGTTTATGCTCTGCTGCAGGTACTTAGTGGGGAAAAGGAGCTGTGAGAGTGGCATTTTGATTTGCATAAACATGCATAATCTCATCAGGTGCAATACAGTGAGGTCTGAGTCTTTAAATAGGAGAATAATTCTCAGCTTTCTGGCTGCGTGAGAGCAGTTCCTGGTTGAGTTCTGTGAGATGTGAAAGTGGAACACTGCACGTGTGAAAGGTGGCCCTCTGGGATGGATGTCCTGGCAGAAGCCTTGGCATGGGCTGGCAGGGACAGTCACTGCCCTGTGCAGTCCCTGCCTTCTCCCAGAGCTCTGGGATTCTGCCAGGATCCTTTGGAGAGGGTTCTGGTGTTGGTGTAACCTGTGAGCCCAGCTCTGCATTTCAGCAGCTTTGCAACAGGGTCAAACATCAGGACCAAGGAAAGGTAACAAATCCCAGGACAAATTGCACACCTTTCTGCCTCAAGGCTGGGATCAGATTTATTTGGCTGGAAATCCATTTCCATTCCCATTTGGACTTACCTTGAGCGTGATGCAGTTCCAGAATCAATGGAAACCTCAATTGTAGGCTAGCACATTGTGAGACTCTCCTGGGTTTTTTTAAATTTGCTGACCTGCAGGGCTGTGAGTCTGAGTCTCCTACTCAGGCTTTGTTCCATCTGTGAGAGGACTGAGGAGGACCCTGCCCTGGTCAGAGCCTGGCCTATTAAGCAGGGTCTGAGTCCCCTTGGCAGTGCCACACTCCCTGGAAATACCTGCTGGTGGCCACCTTCTACTGGGAAACTTCAGAGATGCATCCTGATCTCAGTTCCTGCTCAGCCACCAGGGTGTTTAAACCAACAGCTCCAGTTTCTTAATCCACAGAGTAAACTGGAGTGGAGCTCTCCTGTGTCCCTGCTGTTCTGTGGAGAAGAGCAGAGCTATGGGAACCAGAGAAGCAGGATGTGTAAGGTGAAACCTGCAGTTGTTGTCCATTGCTGGTTGCCCAGAAATTATTTACCTGCTCTTTCGTGTTAAAGAATCAGAGCCTGATGCATGAACAGCTCTAGAAGCAGTGCTTGTCATCCCCTTGCTAAAGAGCTTTGTCTGCATCATTACTCACCTGCACTTCCTTCTTCCCCAGCCCACCACAAGGAGATGTTTAATAATAGCTTTGTTCCAGTCATCTAAGGAGGCAGAGCATTGTCCTGGAGAGCAGGAAGTAGGAGTGCAAATGTTTTCAGGCTGGAGAAATGGTAAACAGGTGTGTGATCCCTGTGCTTGGGCTCTGACAAGAGTTACAGAGAGGCTTGATGGTGCTGCCACTTAATCTGGGTGGGAGATCAGGGATAAGATGGAGTGTGCGTCAGCCCCTGGTGAAGAGGCTCTTGCTGTGAGAAATGGGGGCTGGATTGAGCTAATTGATCTTAAGATAAAAGGCAGCAGAGTCCATTATCAGTTCCTGGAACCCTCAAGTTCACCAAGAACAGCTACCCTTTAATACAGTAAACACTCTCCTTGAAAAGTGAATAATCCTGACCCCCGTGGAACACTTGAGCTTTGTGGCACAGGCAGAGCATAATGCAGGTGTTGGAGCCTGGCAGGGATGAGGCAGGGACTGCTTTGTGGTGCTGAACACACTGCTGTGATTCCTAGCTTGCAATCAGTGTTAATTAGGATGATGATTTCTTCAGGCATTGCAAACTGACCCCAGGT
The DNA here is from genome assembly GCA_034509425.1 of Eopsaltria australis. Lineage (NCBI taxonomy): Eukaryota > Metazoa > Chordata > Aves > Passeriformes > Petroicidae > Eopsaltria > Eopsaltria australis. The sequence goes on along the minus strand of JAVTVJ010001682.1, from coordinate 65,136 downwards.
TTACATTGCAGAATTGTACATTAATTCAAATAAATTACACATCCAAACAGTATCACTTGTAAGCTCACTACAATAAAGATGTAAGCCATGAAGGGAATGTTCAATGAGCTGTTATTGAGTCATTAGAATTCATCCCTTCCACAAAAGCAAATAGGAAAAATAGAGAGTTGTCATTAGGGCAAATTTGCATTGTATGTAATGCTGAATAGAGAACACATCTGATCCACAGGATAAAGTCCATCCTCTGTCGTGTTACTTTAGGTAGAGAATTAGTCTGTGTTATTGCTGACTTGAAGCTTCTTGTATGAAAGGATTTGGGCTGGAAAATTCTGGGCATAAAATGTTGGTCTGGATCTCTTTTTTACCTTCTTTCCTTAGTTCTGTTTAGATTTCTGTCAGTGCTGGCAGAGGATTTAAAGGCCAGTGCCCTGCACTGGTCTCATGCAGCCTCTGCCAGTTCCTTCCCAATCCTCCTGTCTCCTGTGTCTGCACAGTCCTGAGCTGTGCTCTGCCATGGGCAGTCTCACAAATCCTCAGCAGAGAGCTCAGTGCTGTTTCCTTGGGTGTTCTGCTCCCAGCCTGTGGTACCTGGATGGGTCAGGAGTATTTCTGACATCAAGGAATGGTTTGGGTTGGGAGGGACCTGGGCAAGGAGACCTCCACCAGCTCAGGGTGCTCTAAGCCCCTCCAACCTGGCCTTGGAACCAGCACAGCTCTGCAGTGCAGGAAAGTGTGTGAGGTGGAAAGTTTTGAGTTGGGCTTTGTTTGTTGTCTTTTGGGCTTTTTAAAATAGAAAAGCAGTCAACTAAATCACTTTTAAACCTGCTTGCTTGGTCACTGACTGACAGATTCATTCTGTTCCAAGCAAGGTCAGCTGTGTCATCAGACTTTATTCAGTGCAGTCCTCAAAGCCTCCAAGGACAGAGACTGTGCAGCCTCTTTGGGCCAGCTGTGCACTGTTTGATCATTCCAGTAGAAAATATGTATTGTGCACAGTAAAAACTGCAGTAACTTGTGCAGAAAGGTTTTATATTACATCAAAAGTCACCCAGAATCGTGCCAGGGGAGAATTACTCATTTACTGTGTGAGGATACAAGGGGGAAGTTTAGAGAGAGGCAAAGAGAGCTCACACAGAGCAGGGTCAGCAAACACATCCCACAGGGTGAGAACAGACAATTACCAAGCTGCCATTCCTCACCCTCAATAATCTCCTTGTGCTGAGTTCCCAGAGGGGAGGTGTTGATGTCCAGGTTATGGAATGTGCTGTTCCCTTCCAACTCCATCCGTGGGTGTTGCAGTGCTGGGGCTGGATAAGTCAGGACTTGCCAGGTAATTATGGAAGCTTTAGGAAGAAGTGTGTGAGAAGTGTTTAACCAATCTGATTTAATAACAGTTGCTGTGGGTTGGATTTGAATGCACTTCACTGTCTGGCTCTGTGCAGCCTGAGCTGGTGTCATTGAGAGCTGCATTGGTGTAAATCTGCCAAAAATTCCATCTTTTCCTGCCTCTGCCTTTGCCACTCGTGTGACCCCATGTGAAGGCTCTGCTGGACACCTTTCCCACATATCTCTGATGGAAGTTTCCATCCTAAAGACTTTCCCCCAAAACCAAGCAATCATAGCTGGCAGTTAGGATAAAGGGAAATGGCCTCAAGTTGTGCCAGGGGAGGCCCAGGTTGGATATCAGGGAAAATCTCTTCACAGAAAGGCACTGAGACAGGCAGTGGTGGGGTCACCATCCTTGGAAGCATTCAAAAAACAAGTGGATGTGGCACTTAGGGACACGGGTGACAAAAAAACGCCCTTGATCTCAGAAGTCTTTTCCAACCTTAATGATTCTGTGAAAACCCAGGTTTTTTAATGCTGATAGCTTTCCTTGATGAAGCATTGCCCTCACTTTAGAAAGCATTTGTGCTTTCCCCCTTATTTTCCTGATAGCATGAAAGATGCTCTGTTAATTAACACGTTTGTCCTTGAAGAAAGAAACCTTTCAAGGAAGTTCTGAGGTATTTTTGTGGCTTCCCTTGATGAAAATGCCCTTCAGTAGTGCTCTAACAGGTCTAATTGATTATTTTGATAAATGTGAGCACTGGAGCTGGCATGCCAGAATTTATGAGGAGACACCATATTTCTGTGGGATCCCTGTGGGATCCCAGCTGTGCACACTCTGATTCCTCCTGCTTTGTTTCCTGCAATGGATGTACTTGTATTCAGGCACATGAGGTGGGATCCCACTTGTTCTGCCTTCACAAGGAACATCCCAGAGCCTGTTCACAGTGCCCTGTTTCTTATCAGGATCATCATCACCATCCTTGCCAGGCCTCGTTCAAAGCCCTGCTCAGAGCTGAGCAAGCCTGGTGGTGAAGGTTCTTCTGCCCCACGGTTTCAGGTGGATCTTGTCTCTCTCTCACCATTCCTCAACAGAATAAAAAGGAGCAAACCCTGCCCATTGCAGTCAGGTCTAGTCAGACATAAACTACAGCCATGGTCCCATTCAGAACATGCATTTTGGGTGAGGTATTTAACAGCAGTGCAGCATCCAGGAAACATCACCTCTGCTCTTAAAGAACAGCTCCAGGTGGGTTGGTAGCTCCTTAAGTCCCTTTCCCATCATTAAGAGTTGTCACATTCTGGTCAGGCACCTCATGATTTCTCCTCCTGCTGAATGAGTGGCCACTCTTACCAAAACCAGCTGCTCAGTGTAGCAGGAGCTGATCTCAGGTGCTTTGTTCCCTGACAAAGGAGGGAGATGCCCAGATGAAGTCAAAGTGAGCTGAGCCCTTCAATGCAGCAGCAAATTGGTTTCCTCCAAGGGTACTCCAGAGCAGTGGGAGCACTGCAAATCACTCCAGAAAAAACCAGAAGGAAACATTGTTTTCCTTTCCTGAGATGAAAGCATTAGACAGAGAGGGATTTCTGGGATTGGGAGAGTGTATGAGAACAAAGGGAATAGGTGAGGCAAAAATGGAAATTCTTGATCCAAATGCAAGAAGTCAGTGAGTTCCACTTGTTGTCCTGCACTTTTGTACTTATTCCCTTCCTATTTCACTCACTTCTTTCCCTTTCCTTTCTACTGAGTGGTAATTGTGTCTGCCAGGTGGCTGCAGGGCACAAATGCTTTGTATTAAAAATCCTGCTGGTGTTTTTAAAAAAAAACCAAAACTTAGAGGTTAGCTACAATTAAAAAAAAAAAAAAAAAGCTGAGCTGCTTTAAATTATCAAATACTGCCTCATTTTTATTCTTCCTGGTTTTCAGCTGTCAGACTTGCTGCTTTGCAATCTGCTGGAGGAGAGTTTGCTTCAATCTCGTGATTTCTCATGAATTCCAGCTTGATGTTATGGTTTAAACCAGAACTCAGGCACATCAGGTACATCATGAAGGACTGGCAGTCCAGTTCTGGCTTATCCAAATCCTGGATCACTGGCCCTAAGGCAAGCCCTGAGTCAGTGGCAGAGCAGGTTGTGTGTGCGTCTGCTGCTGGGGGATGTTCTCCATGGCCTCTGTTTAAAAACAAAACTGCGCCTCCCACCCCAGAGCCTGCACACTGGAACTCAACATTGCTGTTTTACTTGTGCAGAGAGCAATAGGTCTGATCATATTAAACCATTCTGACACATTTTATTGCAAAGACTTTTATAGGTGTTAGGTGGAAAATCATCTGCTTTGCCAGTTGAAAGAGATTGAGATGCAGAATATCTGTATCACCTCATTCAAACTCCAATCTGCAAAAAATACCTTGAGTGGATTGAGTGTGCTGGGCAGGTAACATTTCTGTAACAACAGAAAATGGGCATGAAAAAAGCCCAGCTGATTGTAAACACAGATGAAAGTTATTTGATTTAGAAGCCTTTGGATGTCACCAGAAGGGCTCTGCATTTCCTGCTGCTCCTGCCTGTGTGGGCTCTGAGTGTCACCAGCATGCAGAGCAGGGACATCACTGGTGGCTAAGGACACCTGAGCCCTCCTGCTGACAGCCAGGGACAGGTCACTAGCAAGGAAAAGTCATTCTGACCTGCTGGGAGCAAACTTCTGCACCCTTTAGGCACTCAGTCAGTGGAACAGGTTGCCCAGACAGGTTGATCAGTCTCTCCCTTGGAGATCTTGAGGACCCAACAAACTCCAGCCCTGAGCACTGTTCCTGCTCGGGGCAGGAGATTGAGCTGGGACTTTGTAAGAACCCTTGGAGCCAGGATTATTCAGAAGGTCTCAGTGCCAGCAGCAAAGCCCTGCCTTGCTGCCCATTTTCCTCAACTGTTTGCAAAAGTTATTCCTTTGGGCAGATTTACACCCAGACCAGGAGAGGCTGCATAATGTATGAGGTAGAGGAGGAGAATTTCTATCTGTTGGCCCCTAAAGCAGGATTTTCAGCCCCAGTGATCCCTGATACCCTGAAAAGCCTGGGAGTCCCTCTGAAGGGACTCTGAAGGTTGGTTTGTATTTTGTGTTAATTGGTACTTAAATTGTGTTGATTTGGTACTGTGATTCCCCAGTGGGAGCTGCCATTTCATTTGAGTAAAATTCACTTGTAGAGGACGATGCAGAGAGTGTTTGCCTGCTGCAGCTCCTGCTTTCTGTTTACTGGAGGGTTAAATAGTGGCTCTTTCCCATCCAGCATCCCAGGGCACTCAGGCTGTTCCCTGTGGGAGCTGCACCAGCACAGGGCCACATCTCTGTTTCCAGGGAGCTGTCACCCTGTCACTGCCAGGGAAATGTGACCCCTGAGCAGCCCCTGGTCCCTGGTGCAGCACTGTGTGTTCAAAGAGCACCTGCGGCGTTCCAGCCCGTCACCCGCAGCTCCTGGGCCCTGTCACAGCTCACAAGCCACACATCACACACAGGTGCCCAGAAAAACATCTCTGGTGGGCACAGGCCGGGCTTTGCTGAGCTGCCATAAATCACATCTGCTAAGGTGGTATCAGCACGGGAGGTGAAAGCTGCTCAGGCCAAAAAATGCAGCTTTGATGACTGCAGGCATTCAGAACCTTTAAAAAATTAAGTGATAAATTCTGTTTACTTTCTAGATTGATGATTTGCCATCCCTTCTGCCCCCTCTTTGAAGATGGCACTTGTTAAGGACAGTAACCAGCAGTTCACTGATGCTCTCTCCTGGTTCTGGCTGGTTTGGAGCTGCCCTTTTAAAACATTTTTTTTTCTGCAGTTTTTGCTGAGCTTCTGCAGGATGTGGCAGTGATGGAGCCAGGGGCTGCTTTGGAAGGGAGGGTGCACAGGCTCAGCAGGTCCCTGGGGCTGATACTGGCATTTGACCAGCAGTGAGATCAGCTGAGCTGCAGGCAGCAGCACAGGTGAAAGGCTGGAGGAAAGGGGGAGAAGTGGCTCATCTGTATGGGTAAACATTCTTTTAGCCTTCATTTCTCTTGCAGTTTAAGTTCATAAACTCCATCTTCTTAGCCCTGCTGTTTTCCCAACAGGGGCAGCACCCCATCTTCCAGTCAGGACCTTGGGTAGGCACATGCTGAGCTGCAGTGGAGAATTTGCCTGGCTTAATTTGTTTTTGATGGATCAGTTTGCAGCAGGCTCCTTTTGTGTCGCTGCACAAATGCTTTTCTCAGAGCTGGAGAGTGGGAGAAGGGAAGGAGCAGGAAACAGGGCAGGGGAGCTGCTTATTTGTCTAAATTGGAATTGCCAGCTTCAGCTGTCGTGGTGTGTGCCTGGAATTGCAGTGCCAGGCAGTGATTCTGTCTGTGCTGATTATTCCACTGCTCTGTGAACGTTCTAAACCTGCTGCCTGGGCTTATGAATTTGTCCCCATGGCATTTGGGAAAGGTACTTTTCTTTTTATCCTGTTTTGTCCTTTCTTTGTGTTACGATCTAATTATTAAAGTTCTTTAGAGGTACCTCTGCCCGAATTAAGGTACAAGCGAGACCATATGCCAGTCAATAGTATGAGTTTTATTTGATAGTAAATATGAGAGAGAGAGAGAGAAGAGAAGAGAGAAAAGGGGGAGGAGGGAGAAAGATGGGGGGACAGAGAGGGACAGGGACAAAGAAGTATCACCACTCTGTGGGTCCCGCTGGTGTCCTGATGTCCTCTTCAGCTGGTCTCGGTGGTGGACAGAGAGTTCCCTGAAGCACAGATTCATGGTGATATGACACTCAGCCAGCTGGACAGTGCGTCCAGGCATGTCCCCCTGCGGAGGGGCCAGCTCAGCAGCAGCCCGCTTGCTTCATGTGCACTCCTGTGATGCAAAGGATCATGGGGCACTTTGGGGTCTTGTTGATAGATTGTACTCACCCCTCAGCTGTCTCACGTGGAGTCCCGTGGATGTGGCTTGTGGGGTTGGGGGTTCCACAGCTGGGCCAGTTTGTGTAATGGAGGATGCGTGTGTATTGCCTCTGACCAGAGGTTACGCCATCCTCCTCCCCCCTTCAGCTGGGGGAGGGCTGTGCAAACTTGGATTCTGTGAGCTGTGCTTTGCCCCCACCCCAGAAATGATTCTCAGTACAGCTGGTGGCTTCAGCCTCTGTGGATGCATTCCTTTCCCTCAGACTGAGATGATTGAACAATAGGCTTTTCCCTTTATCTAATCTCAGCAGTTTGGCTCAGTTCAAGGTCCCAGTCAGGTATCTTCAGGGAGGCTTCTCTGATCAAAACTTTATATCAGTGTTTGAGGCATGAACTATTTTCAGTCTCTGACACTTTGCCATGTGCACTGTGTGGGCTGCAGCAGCCCGTGGGGTTGGGATCCAGGTGGGGATGGATCCTTCATGTACCCATTTGTCCCAGGGATAGAGCAGTGGGGAGTGTGTGCAGGGGCTTATTTAAATCACTGACCATATGTAAACCTTAGTGCTGGCTGGGACAACGAGGTAAAGAAGAAAAGACAGCAATTGTAAAGCTTAGTGAGGAAATACTGACGCTCACTGATGCAGAGAGAGGCCTTGGATGGCCTTGAATGACCAAAGGAAACATTCTTAGCTGGAGACCTCTGAAAATTTTGCCTCAGGTCCACACACGTTTCAATTTTCATTATCTTTGGAAAGGCTTTGCTGGCACTGAGGGGGTGGAGAGTGTTAATCATGAGGAAGGAATTCATAAAGAAGAGCAGTTTCTTCCACAGAGTATTTAAAATGCTCTGAGTCTACATGAAACAAGTTAAAAAATATGGTTGTGTCTTTTCATCCCTTGTTTTTGCAGGAATTAGCTGCTCCCTGCAGAATACACCCATCACTTTGGAGATTGGTGCAGGTTGCTGCTGGAGGGTCTCATTCCCTGGGATTTGGCATCCTGACCCTTCTGCTTTATCCCCCTGGCCACTGGCACACCTGCTTCAGTTTTGCAGGGCTCTTCCTTGGGTCCCAAGGATCCATCAGCAATATTCCTGTCTCTGTTAGCACTGGCACTTTGTAGAGCAGACAGTTTGTGTGGTTGTCCAAAGCAGATTTTTGGATCAGGATTTATTTCCTGGAGACAGGCACTGAGCTGTGTCTCTCACCAGGTACAGGTGACACATCACTTCCACTTGGAAACACCTTCCCTGCAAGCTTTTCCAGCATGAATTTCAGTCCCCAAGACAGGTATTTAAGCCAAGTTGTGTTGGATCATTCCAGTCTGTCCCCAGGCCTCAATTTCCAGCAACTTCCTCATGTGCTGGGTGGGCCTTGGAGGTTCCTTTCTCAGCTTCCATACTTGTGGAAACACATTTCCACATGAAAGGGTAAAGAGCTTGTGCTCCATTCCACTTTCAGGTGCTCTTCTTACCTTCTCCCCTCTGTCCCTGGATATTCCAGCTGAGTCCACGTTTCCTTCCCACAGGTGCTCTCTAAGTGTGGAGGTCTGATCACATCAGAGCAACTGGTGCTTTTAATTATAATCATATTTTGCATAGAAAATCAAAGGCTCAGAAAAATCTTATTTCAGCCCACAATTAATTAACTTTCCTCTGCCTGACTGTAACTGAAGAGACTAAAATTAGCAAAATTTGTGGCTAAATCTTCTGTCAGCTGTTGCCACCTGTTCTTATAGTGGGTTCTGTCTGTGCCTGACTCTGTGCATTCATGTCTTACCTAGTCTGTCCTGTTCAGTTTGCTCTTCACCATTAGCACTACCCAAATTAAGGCTAAATGTCATTAAAAATGGACTAAAAAGGTCCCATTCTGTGGTTTTTTAGTGTCACTGACCTTCATTTGGTTGGTTCTCCGTTGCCCCAGAGTGGTGTAATAAATACATGGCTGTGGTTTTCCAGCTCATTGATGGGGTGTTTGCTCCAGTTTTGTTTGCATGCTTGGAAAGGTGGGGATTCTTTCTGGTTTGGGTGTGTGGTAGGAAGTGCAGTCATTTCTCAAATCAGTTCTGGTGTGTAACAGACTGTTGGCTGAAAACAATTACCAAAACCTGCTCTTCAAAGCTACAGCAGTCATGTTCTGTGGGATGGAGACAAACTGATTTTCCATGGGATAAGTGATGTTTCACCCAGTGGGAATGTGAGGTTGATTTCCAGTGCACTGCTTGACCTGGCCTTTATATCCTCACCCTCACAGTCAAAGCAAGCAGGAGCTCCATGATTCAATTCAGACCTTATTTTTCCATAAAATGTTTTCAATGCTGGCATTCTCTAGTCCCATTCTACCTGTGGCAGCTTTCCCAAGGCAGTTCTTTTCTCCTCTTGCAGGAAGCAGCCAACATGCTACGTCTTATTCAGAGCAGGCTGAAGGAGGAGGAGCAGCACCTGCTGAGGAGTGGAAGTAAGTGGGATTTCCTCACCTCTTGTAGTAGCAGAGGAGTTTCTAAGTGCTGGCTACTCCATGTGTGAGTGTCACTTCCAAGGGGATGTGGGGTGATGACAGTCAGCAGGCAGGGGTGGAACAAGTGGAATCATGACAACTGTAAAGGACAGCAGTGAAATGTTCTGTGAAATGTTCCTCTGGGAATGTTCCTCTGCATTGCCAGTTTCAGCTGCAGAGCTGAGGAGTGACCACAATCAGCCACTGAAAGCTGGGCAATCCCAGGGAGCAGATTTAGGCTTTATTTTGCTGTTCCCACCCCTGCCTGGGGACACAGACTTGTCCCAGCACCAGGGGATTGCTGGTTTGAGGGCAGACTTGGACAGAGGATTCTGCTCAGCCAAATGTTTCACTGAGGTGAGTTCCTGCTGGTTAGTGCCTCATCACACACATGCTGGGGTGTCCTGCAAATCCAGAGTGTCCTTTCTGTCCCCAGTTTCTGTCCCCAGCACCTGCATGGCACAGAGTTTGGTTCTGTGTTCAGAGTGATTCTTTATGACACAGATCAGAAGTTTCCCAGATGAAAACTCACAGCTAAAATCCTCTCTAATATCATCAGTCTTCTCAACAGGATCCACATTTGCCTCCGTGCATTTGTTTTAGTGTTCCTGCAAAATGGGAATGCAGTTAAAATTTGGAGGTTTTTTCCTTTTTTTCCCTAAACTTCTTCTTAAGTAATTAGGACCAGAAGGGAATTAAGGACCTCTTGAGACTGTAGAAAGCTCACAAAGCAGATACTGCTCTTTTTGAGCCAAACACCAGCCAGAACTTCATTATGAACTACCCCTGTAAATTTAATATTGCAGTCTGTGCATTTTTATTTGATACTGGGAGAAACTAGAAGGAAAACTAATTCTCAGGATCAGAGGGAGAGTTCATGAAAGCTGAAATTGAATAAAGACATAAAAGTTGCACTTCACAGTTTGTTTGGTGTCTGAGATTTTCAGAGCAAACCCATGAAAGGAAATTCACTGATTTCCGCCCATCTTTGATCTCATATCAGTGAGGTAAAAAGTGAAGAGATTTTAGCTGAAATACAGGATTTGTAATATAAATTACAAGAATGTGGAATTATTTCAAGGATTTATTTGCATGAAAAAGTCCAAGTCTTGCTCTCTTACAGTTTTTGGGGTATAAAAGTTCAAGAAGAGGTGGACATCAGTCACCAGTAATTGGCAGTGTGAGGTACAATGAGAAAATTTGCTGGCCTGCTTTGTCCTTGTCTGTGGATTTTCAGCTGGAAAACTTCTGTCATTGTGCATCTCTGAAATAAAAGGAAGTTTGCCTTCTAGTGAGTGATTGAACTGCCACCTAAGAATGTGATTATTACTTTTAATGACCTCAGGTATTACCATAATACATCTTAATTCAAGTACCTAATTGTCATAATTAGTGTTTATTCCAGTGAGGAGAGCACCAGGATCCAGCTTGCCAGAGCTGGCTCATTTATTGACTGTCCCATCACCTTGGCAAATCGAGTCATCTCTGTCAGCTGCACCCTGCCTGTGTCTGTGCAAGTCTGCAGGGGTAGAACTGGGACAGGAAATTTGGCTCTCCAGGGCTTTTTTCCAGTCAGGAGCACAGAGGTTTATGAATGGAATGTTGTAAAGCTCCCCAAGACCACAGTCTGCTCACACTTAACCACCTGGGCTCCTCCTGTGGAGCAGACCTCCCCCTCCTCCTCTTGTTAATTAAATGCTGCCCTTTAAATAATTCAAACCCTGGAGATTTGCTTTGGTGAGAGAATGCAGAGGTTGGTGTCTTACGTGGCACAGTGTGTTTATAGAGCAGCTGTGTTAATCCCAGGATCCTCATCACAGGAGAAATACACCTTTGGCACAAGAGGAACAAAGAAAGAGCAGCAGAAGGGCTCAGCACCACTGAGCAGCTGTGCCTGCACACCCTCCCCCAGGGCTAATCGTGCAACTCACACCAGAAACAGGGATCACCTGAGGGATGGGCTTTCTGCTGGAGAGGATTCCCAAGGGATCTGCACCTGGATCTGGCAGTGATTTTATCAAGAGTGCTGTGAGGAAATGGTGTGAGGTGCTGCAGCCCTGAACACCTCAGCCTTTCAGCTGTTTGGGTTTTGGGTGCTGCATCCTCTTGAGAGAGGATGGGCCCTGTGATGAGCCAATGGCAGGGAAGAGTAAACATCAGAAACACCTTTCTGAAGGGAAAAATATTTCATAGAATCCCAGACTGCTTTGGGTGGGAAGGGAGCTTAAAGCTCATCCAGTGCCACCCCCTGCCATGGCAGGGACACCTTCCACTGTCCCAGGTTGCTCCAAGCCCCAATGTCCAGCCTGGCCTTGGGCACTGCCAGGGATCCAGGGGCAGCCACAGCTTCTCTGGGCACCCTGTGCCAGGGCCTCCCCACCCTCCCAGGGAACAATCCCATACCAATTTCTTGTCTAAACTGACCTTCCTTCAGTCTAAAACCATCACTCCTTGTCCTGTCACCACAGACCCTGCTAAACACTTCATTATTCTGCTTACATTTTTGAGAAATGCCCCACGCACAAAGCAAGGTGGTTTTATCCCAAGTTTTATTCCGTTTTCAGTTTGTTTGATAATTTAGGAGTTTGTTGTCTGGGCCTTCAACCCAGCAGACTCAGGATGGTTGAAGTGGGCCCTGCTCTGCCTTGGTCTTGCTCGTGCAGCAGGGTCTGGAGCTGAAGGGATGAGCTCCTTCTCTGCTCAGTGGAAGGTGGCCAGGCTGGCCTGGTTCTTCCAGGACTCCCTGGCTGGCTCTGTAATGTTGGGGTGCTGGAGTGAGCTCCCTTGGAATGGTTCATTGATTCTTCCTCAGAGGGGTGGCCCGGGCAGTGCCCCTGCAGGGAGCACGGCAGCTTCCCTCACTCCCTTTACACTTTGCCCTTGGGAGCTGCAAAACCTTTAATAAGGCTGTTCTAACAGCTTGGGCTGGCAGGTGGTGATAAATTTGTTGCCATTAACTGATAAAAGTCAGCGTCCTCTCTGCCCTCTGAGCACTGTTACCTTCACCTACCCACTAATTGATCAGCCCTCACATTGTCTGAATCCCTGACCTTCTCTCCTGCTAATTTGGTGAGCAGGCTTCCCAATTAACACTTCATTTCTCTCTGCAATGAAGTTGCAGGAGTTTTGGACAGCTCTCAGCTGAGTTTCAGGCTGAGTAGCCTAAATCCTGTTCTCATAAAGGAGAGCTGTGGGATGGAGGTTGAGTTGTGCAGATCTGTGCTAGGACTGTAGAAGGTCCATGGATATGTTGTGGTACTCACATAGAACTGTCAAAATTGTTGAGTGTTATTGATAAACAGTCTGGTTCTTTTTCCCTTTGCTTCCACACATTGCAAATCAGCTTTTCTCTCTGACAGAGCAACTCCATAAAACCACTGCACTGGAAAAAAAAAAATCAAGCCAACACTAAATTGTCTGAAAAACTGTTCTTAAACAACGTAAAGATTTTGAACTCTAGCTGCAGATCAGGCTCTAAGTATTATCTGCCTGATGAAAATACACACAATTAAGTGTTTGCAGCAGTGTAAAAATGTCTTTTTTGCTGAGCAGAGAGGAAATTGCTGTTATTTCACTAATCTTTGCAGAAGATGCTCTTAGAGAGGCTGATCCAGGCTGTGGTGTCTCACACATCTGCTGCCCCTGTGCCACATCCAGGGCTGGGCCAATAACAAATCCAATTGCCTGCAGCTCAGGGCTTGGTTTCCTTGTTATGGCAAAGTGACTCTTGAAACAGTTATTAGACACTGCCTGGATGGAGGCTGCAGATAGAACTCCTGCCAGGTGTGGGTACTGGATGCTCTGGTACTGGGTTGTGTGAGAGGAGAGGCCAGAGAAGGTCACTGACCAAGCAGAAACTCAATTTATTTCCTCAGGCTTATCCAAAATTGCAAAAACTTTATTGAGCAAAACAGAGCAACTTGGAATGTTTCTAGGCTGAAACATTTTTTCAGACTCTTCAGCTTATTGCATATGCAGATCTTTCCTTTTCATTTTTTACACACTATTTCCAATTCATTTTCTCACATTCTTCAAGAGCTTTTTATCAATTTAAAAGCAGACAGTGCAGAATCACAGGATCCCAGAGTGGCTTGGGTTGGAAAGGACCCCAAAGCTCATCCAGTTCCACCCCCTGCCATGGGCAGGGACACCTTCCACTGTCCCAGGATGCTCCAAGCCCCAATGTCCAGCCTGGCCTTGGGCACTGCCAGGGATCCAGGGGCAGCCACAGCTTCTCTGGGCACCCTGTGCCAGGGCCTGCCCACCCTCCCAGGGAACAATTCCTTCCCAATGTCCCATCCATCCCTGCCCTGTGGCAGTGGGAAACCATTCCCTGTGTCCTGTCCCTCCATCCCTTGTCCAGTGTCTCTCTCCACCTTTATTGTAGGAATATACATGAACTATATTTTTTAAAAAGGAAAATATTTTGTTTTGAAAGTATAAAAAATAAACCCTTTGAACTTTTCAAAATATTTCCTGTATCTCTTTTGGCCAATGCTGTGCCCAGGATTAATTTAAATATGCAGAAGTGTTTGCTATAAAACTGAATTTTTCATTGACTCTGCCACTTCCTGTTGTGCTGCTCCAGTCAGTCCACCCTGCATCCTCTTGCCTGCTCTGTAGAATGAATAAACATTCATTTTCCCCAGCATTTGGAAATCTGCACTGCTTGAATCTTGTTTGGATTTAACTGATGCTCCTGGGTGCTCCCTTTCTGCTCCAGAGCTGAAGCTTTAAAATCAGCCAGCAGACAACCAAAAAGCCCCATTGCAGCAGCTTTGGGGTTTGAGGGGTAACTCCTGGAGGATTCCTGGGTGGTGTTGCTGGTGCTCAGGCCATCCATCTTCCTGTAAGAGACACTTGGAACTGGTCCATGGGAGCTTTGTGTTGTGCTTGTTGGGTAATTGCAAATTCATGGTCTAATTTAATCGTGCTTTGATGGATTTTTGGCTTGTAAGACTGTTGGAAATAGCTCTGGTCACCAAATACGACCTCTTGTTCAAATGGGCCCAAAAATAACTTAACTGCTCACTCCTGCTGAGACTCCCAATCCCAGTTTAAGTGGAGCTTGTCAACCAGAGTTAATTTCAATTATTTCAAGTGGCTAAGACCTATTGCTTCCCCAGGCAGTGGTTAATCATCCTTACTGATAAATTGGGAGTTTGGATTCTGTGGCTAGACGAGGCTGGATGGGCTTGGAGCAGCCTGGGATAGGGGGAGATGTCCCTGCCCCTGGCAGGGCTGGAATGGGATGAGTTTTAATTCCCTTGCAACCCAAATTATTCCATGATTCTGTGATCTTAAAATGACCAGGCAAGGTAAATAAGTGCACTTAGAGCTACCTCTGCAACCTCCTTGTTGCTGTTACTGCCCAGTTTTTGGCTGTACAGCTTTGAACATTCAAGTTTTCCACTGGAATTTGTAGGAGTTGCACACATCTGCACCTTGCTCAGTAGCTCTCAGTGCCAGGCTGCATTTTTTTAGAGATCAGATGACAGATCTCAGTTTTGTGCTAAGGACAGAGGATGTTCCCTCCAGAAATTCTTGTATCCAAGCCTTTCTTGGCCTTCAGATTGCAGAGCTGTGGGTTTAGGAGTGTCCAGGCTGATGCAGAGCCTGGTGGTGTGGGTTTGGTGTGACAACAGGATGGGTTTGGCAGAGCTGAGGCTTTCAACAGGCCCTGAGCTTCACTCTCCTTCAGCACATCAAAACTCCCAATCCCACTCCCTTTGGGTTTTGCTGTTCCCTTATTTCATGCTGTTCATGAGCTGGATTTCATGTGGGATCAAGTGGCTGTCAGTTGCCCACTTGACTGTTCTGGTGATGTTTTCTCCCCCAAACCAGCCCCTGGTGAGTGCAGTAATTGCTGTGAGCCAGTGCCTATGTTTTCTGATGGAATTGGACACACTGCACAGCACTTACAGCTAATTCCAGAGCACATCAATAAACAATGGCCCCTCTGCTCATTATCCTCACCACAGTAACTTCTTATTTTACAGCTGGACACCTTTACTTGGATATTGCTGCAAACGACCAAATCTGTAATGAAATCACTGCTGAGTTATTAAATCATGCTGCTTTTCCTTCAAGCATTGCAAATTACCAGAAATTAAATCATTTCAATACAGTATTATCTGTGCAGGTATCAGCTCTGGCTTTTTTCTGGGAGCAGTGGGAGCAGAAACAAAAATCCCACCTTTGGAGATCAGTGGAACCAGGATGTGTTTTTGTGGCTGGACACCTTTAAAGGAAACTAATTTAGTTGACTGAAACCCATCTATATGAAATAGAAATGTTGAAATGAAGGGCAAGTGGGGTTTAAAATCCCAGTTTATTCTCCCTCAGGTAGGCTGATAGTTGGAGTGCTTTCTGTGCAGCAGAGTCAATCACAGCAGTGGGGAGATGGGCCCAGCACAATTTACAGACTTGTTCTACTGATTACCTTTTCATAATAAAAATACAAGAGCTGCTTAAAACCTCAGCCTGAAGCTTCTGCAGGCTGCCAGCTTGGCCTCAATTGGGGCACATGGATTGCAGAATAATAATAAATAAGTCTGTTGTGAGAGTTCCAATAATCCTCATGTAAACCCGTATAAATCTCATAAGCCAGCTCCATTCAGTGGGTTCTGTACTCCATGTACAAGCACAGGGCAATTTGTGGTGCTGTGCTTGATTATCTTCATTGCTTTATGCTGAGAAAAATCTGTTTTTTCATAAGGTATGTTCCTTGTCTGCCCAAAATTGATTGTAGTCGGTTGTGCAGTGTTACACAAATGAGACTGTGGCTTCTTCTAGGGCAACGAGTCTTTCTGCATGTTGCTAAATGAAACCTTCTGAATTGTTACTTTTTATGAATACCAAGAATATTTTGGTGAGAACTGGGTGTAGAGTGAGGGGTTGGTAGTGGAAAACTGCCTAGGACATGATGCCTTTTTCTGGTCTTAGGAAATAAAGGCTCAGACACAGTGAAAGGGTTGGGGTCGTTTCCCTCGGTATTTTAATAGGATCCCATCCATGGCTTCTGCCGTCTAGGTAGAACACGCTGCAAAAGCCCCGTCCCCCCAGTCAAGTGTACAATTAAAGACTCTACACATTAGCAGATCTACCAGAGGGCCCAATAAGGGGCCTGGGTGGGCTCACTTCTACATTACAAAATCTGTCCTACTAGGAGACCTCGAGGGCTCACAAAAACAGGGTGTTTGGTCTCTAACTCTCCGTGGTTTCAGGGGTGTTTAGTCTACCGACCTGCTAAACACCATGAAACCAGGCTAAACTATCACCTAAAGCATCACAAGTATGCATGCTGATACTTGTGAATATAGGGAACAGTGTAAGAAATATTCAGAAGAAAAGCAGAAAAAATCTTCAGGCATCAGACAGCTCACACACAGCACTGGGCTGGGCTGGTGTTAATCCTGATAAAAAGCCTGAACTCAGCTTCTCTTTATCTTGTGTATTCGAATAACTTTTTAGCACTGTGCTCTGGATTGGGATTTTGGCTCAGACACAATTCAGCTCTGCTGATAACTCAGATTGTGAATGGGCAGAGCTGGGCTTGGTGACAGCAGCCCTTGGGCTGGCTTGGAGCAGTATATTTATTTTTGGGGAGTGAAAAAGGTGCTTGATGTCCTTTCAAGAGGGAGCAGGAGGCTTGGAGGCAGGAATTGTGATATTGCTGAGTTTGCACTTGCAGCTGTCCCTTCTGTGAGCCTCTGGCACGAGTTCAGTGCAGTGGGGTCTGTGCACCAGCATTGCAGACAGGCTGTTCAGGGAAAACCCAAACTCCTGCCACAGATCTGGAACAGGATTTCTTTCAAAGTCACAACTCAGCAGGAAAAGTGCAGTGCTGTGGTTATTGGGAAGAAACTCTTCCTTCTGAGCTGGGCAGGCCCTGGCACAGGGTGCCCAGAGAAGCTGTGGCTGCCCCTGGATCCCTGGAAGTGTCCAAGGCCAGGCTGAACAGGGATAGTGGAACCTGGGACCATGGAAGGTGTCCCTGCCCCTGGCAGGGGTGGAACAAAATGGGCTTTGAGGTCCCTTCCAAGCCAGGCCATGGCATGACATGCTGGGGGTTCGACTGAATTTGTATTTTCATTTGGGTTGAAAGGCAGTCCAGGATTTTTAAAGGCTCGGGGAAGAATTTCTTCCCCATGTCCCATCCATCCCTGCTCTCTGGCAGTGGAAGGCTGTTGGTCCCTACTCAGGTCATGCTCAGGAGATCCCAGACAGGAGCAGGAGAGGATGAACATGGAATGGGAATGGTTTGGCCAAGTAATCCATGGACTTCTTGCAGCATCCTTCAGATCGCTGCTAAAAATAAAACAAAATAACCAAGAAGAAAGAAAAAGACCCCACAAAATAAGAATGAGGGCGTTTTAGGAGCAGTAAGAGCCATCACAGATGTGATAAATTCATTCTTTAATGTATTGAGCACAAACTTTAATCCTTTCTGTAAGCCCCACATGGCTCTTCCCAAGGAGTTTGCCCGTGCAAGGCTGAACAAAACCTCAGGTTCCTAAATGCCAGGCAAACAGAAGCAGCATCCAGGTCACACAGCAGTGAGTGATTCCCTCACTTGCCAAAGAAGAAAGTGCAAATAGAAATTGCAGCTAACTCTGCTGGAGCCTTGTAATCTCACCAGGCTAGCAAATACTTCCCTTGCCATTATTATTTTCTCATTAACTTAATATTGCAGTGAAAAAGAGGATGGGAAAATGTCTAATATTTGTATATTGTCCGATAATTAAACACTGCAAAGATGTGTCAGCTCATTACTAACCCTAATTAAAGCAGTTATTTCCATTTTCAGCTCAGACATGTGTGTAATTAAATGTACCTGGGAAAGAATTGCCTATTTTCTCTAAATAATCAGCAGTGGATGTTGCTGTGCTGGGTGCTCCCCTGGGGTCGTGTTGGGCTTGTCCTGGCACTGGCCAGGGAGCTCTGCTTTGGATGGGGAGAAGGAAGCACAGGCAGATGATGAAAATACCTGAAGAATTTTTGTGTCACTTGGAGCTTCCCTGTCTCTGCAGCATCTCGGGTTTGGCTGCAGCTGCATTCCTTTACCTGTGCTGATCTAGGATTGAATGGAAGGCAAATAGTCCAAGGGGATGGGTTTTGACATTGCTGGTGTCAGGGTGAAGCTGGGAGGTGTGTTGATAAACACACACTTCCCAAATGCTTTTCAAAGAGTTTTCTCTTTAAATCACTTGCTGAAGTAGCACCTTCCCCTCCTACCCAGAGGGGGTGTTTAAACAGCACCTTTATGGTGCAGTGTGGGATTGTCCCAAGGCTCCTGTTTACAGTGAGTGCTGCTTTGGCACTCCCACACTGAAGGATTTCTCCCTGGGATGTGGATTTTGGCCATTTTCCTGTGCTCTTGTGTAGAGGAAATGCTCTCTGCAGCTGCATTTGCAATTCCTCTTGGGCTTGACCAAAGGTAGAGCTGCTGGTGTCTCCTGTGTCCTGCTGCTGTCCTGGGCTGGGGGCTGCTTTGGGTGATGTTAACTGGCTTTGTTTTTAACCAGGTGACTCTGACATTGACATCCAGGAGGATGAAGGATCCGACAGCGAGCAGGATCTGCAGGTCACGAGGCACCGTGTCAGCACAGAACCTCTCCTGCAAGGTACCCTCACCCTTCCTGAGCTGCCTTGATCCACAGGGATAGGCTGGAATTACCTGAGTAGCTGCAATGTGAGATGACCCTGTCACCCTTGAGGATATTGGCACTGCTCAGCTCTCAGGAGCTGCAGGAGGATAAAGCCCTGTGGAGAAAACAGTGCTTCCAGGAGAGAAAATGAAGGATTATTTACTGGGGAAAAAAATTCACTGTGTGGGGAAAATCCTGCCTTGGTATTGCCTTACACATTCCTGAAGTCGTTTTATACAAAGCCTTAGGGAAGCAATACCATTTCTCATTGCAAAGCATTTATTTCCCTTTAGCTGTTGGCACCTTTTTTAGCTGGGAAAGCTTCCATGAGTCAGTAAAGCCACCTGCACTGGCTGGGCACAGGTGGAGCTCACCTGAGTTGCTGCTCCCAGGGAGGGATGTGAGCCTTCTGTCCTGCTTCATGGGGATCCATAGGTCCCACTGCTCACAGGCAGCTCAGAGGAATTGCTGAGTGAGGGTCTGTGTTTCACTCAGGTGGGAAAAAAAATGTTCTGCTTAGTCTGGAGTCGAGCAAAACACAGCCAGGAAATTGGGGTAGTTCTTGTTAGCAGTGAGGGATTCTGGACTGCCAGCACAGAACTCTCTGGGGTCTGCAGGAGGTGCCTGTGTGGGGGATTTCATGTGGCACCACTCCTGCTGGAAGCTGTTCCTTAGATAAACTGTAAACATGTGAGGTTTTGGGAGTGGAATTCTGCTTTCCCCTCTCTGACTGAGGCCAGGAAAGAAGCTGATGTTCTCAAGTCAGTGTAATTCAAACATTTTAATCCTCCCTTCCTCTGCTTTTCTTGAAAATTGAAAATTCTTGTTAAGTGCTAGAAGCACTGATATTCTCTGTGGGATATTTTACACTGGCAGTTCTCAGGGAAAGGTTTGTACACAGGTTTTAGAGCTTAGGAAGGGACCCTGTAACTGTCTGTGATGCTTCATCTCAGAGAGCACCATAACCTGAGTCCTTGCTGCTCTTAATGGCAGTTTTAGAGTTTTACTGTAAAAGTTGTAGATTTTGCTGCCAGTAGAATTTTTTCCAGGAAGACCTTTGTTATCATTAATTACCTTTAATGGAAACTCAGTTCATCAGACTTTAAGACCTGAGATTAATGTCAGAAGCAGCAGCTTCTTTAGAAAAGCAGGGCTGAATATTCTCTGCCTGTTTGCTGTTAAACACCACGGATCTGCTGGTGTTCTTCAACAATTTGCATTTAAAATAACACTTAATGATCAAGGCAGCATAACAAGAACATTATTTCTATTAACTACTGCTTTTTTCCTTGACTCAATTTAAGATATTTCCATCACTGTCCTTTGAAGCTTTGTGCTTTCTTACGTGGCGATGCTGCTGAGCCACCTTGCTCTCAAACTGAGAAGGGGCCCACTGTGCTCAGTCCCTGTGGCTGCTGGGGTGCACTTTTACATCTCTAATTCCCAGGTTATCACTACTGTGAGATAAGGCTTCCTCTCTCTCTGTGGTGGGCAGATAGTCCAGTGTTTTGCCATTATAGAGGCAAGATTCTGAGGGAGAGATAATCCCTCTTTTTAGGCCACTTGGTATAATTGAGGAAAATCAGCTCACTCACCCTCAAGAGCCCTTTCATCAGCTCTGTCTGAATGCAGCAAAATTCAGATTAAGTGCAGGTGTGACAATGTTGCTCCTGGTTTTATTCTTTCAGCCAATTAAAAGACTTGAAATTAAAGGACTTGGTTTCCCATGGAGCAGCAAAGAGGGAGCTGGGGGAGACTTGTGAGGTGCAGAGAGAAAATCAGCCCCTTCCCCATCTGCAGAGAGGAGCAGGCAGGAGCAGCTGAAGAAGGAAGCTGGAATGGGCTCTGGAGCTTTGGATTCAGTGCTGCTGGAGCAGCAAACACAGCAAAACCAGGCTTAGGAGGGCAGCAAGGGCTCTGATCCAGGAGGGAGCAGGGAGGGGAGGGCTCATGGCTGGGAGAGCTGCTTTATTGTCACAATATCACACTCACAGGCAAGCCCCCTCCTTCAGGGCCTTATTGCAATAACCCCACGTGTCACTGATCATTGGCTTTTGTAAATCAGAGAATACATGGATTTATCACAGAATCCCAGTCTGCTTTGGGTTGGAAAGGACCTCAAAGCTCATCTCATGCCACCCCCTGCCATGGGCAGGGACACCTTCCACTGTCCCAGGCTGCTCCAAGCCCCAGTGTCCAGCCTGGCCTTGGGCACTGCCAGGGATCCAGGGGCAGCCACAGCTTCTCTGGGCACCCTGTGCCAGGGCCTCCCCGCCCTCACAGGGAACAATTCCTTCCCAATATCCCATCCATCCCTGCCCTCTGGCAGTGGGAAGCCATTCCCTGTGTCCTGTCCCTCCATCCCTTGTCCCCAGTCCCTCTCCAGCTCTACTGGAGCCCCTTTAGGCCCTGGAAGGGGCTCTGAGGTGTCCCTGGAGCCTTCTCTCCTCCAGGTGAACACCCCCAGCTCTCCCAGCCTGGCTTCAGAGCAGAGGGGCTCCAGCCCTTGGGGCATCTCCGTGGCCTCCTCTGGACTCTCTCCAGCAGCTCCATGTCCTTCCTGTGCTGAAGATACCAGAGCTGGAGGCAAGACAGTCTCTACATTTTAATTCTAACATTGTCAATGTGAATAAAATTTCACATCCACTTTTATTCTGCCTGGCAATAGATATTCGAGGCTGTGGCAAATACAATAGACTTCCCTGAATTTGTGGTGGCACTTGCAGTAAGATTCTTGTTTTGTCAGAGAGCCAAAGAAAAAGGAATTCTTTCACCACTGAAAGCCTTAACCATTTGCAGTGCAGAGAAATGTAGATTTTTGCTGCAGGATGGTTGTTCATGTGCAGCTGGGGTGGACTTTGGGCTAAAGGATGCAAAGCTTTGTCCTGGAATGCAGAAGCTGCGGTGCTGGATCAGCCATAGCATCCATCCAGCCTTGTCTTTCCCCAGCCCTGGCTGAAAGAAAATGTCTGGGGAAGCACCTGGGAACTTCCCTCAGGTTCCCTGCTGCTCTCAAGCCGTTTCAACCCCATCAGTTGTGGCTTCTACAGATTTAATCTAACTCTCAGTACATTTATTTTCTCCTCAGAGCTGTCCAGTCTCCCCTTGAAGTAAATTATTTTTGTCACCTACACTATGAGAAGTGGCAGATTTTGAGGAGATGTTATGACTCCATGTGCAGATCCATCTTTTCAGCCACTTGGACCAGAGTCCTGAAATAACATTGTGACATCATGAGGATCTGTCCCCTTCCACAGGTGGCAGGTGGGGGCCACACAGACTGGGACACACTGACAAGGCAGTGCTGCTGAATGAAGCTGAAATAGTTCATCCTTGTGGAACTGTGCCTGGAAATCACCTTCTATTCCACACTGCCAGGGGGTTTCAGCTCCTGTGAACCATTTCTCCCCCTGCTGAAGCTCTTGTTTCCTTTTATAACAATGGTGTTAAGGGGTGATTTTGTCCTGTCCAGACCGCAGAGAGCATTTCACTACTGAGACAGGAGCAGCTTCAGCCCCATTTGGTGTTTACTGTAAGAAGACAGCTTTATAAAAGCCTGGTCTTTTAGCAGACAACCAGTCCAAAGTCACACGGTGAGAGAGCAGCTCTCTTGGAGCCCCTTTCCTTGGCAGAGCTGGCCCAGAGAGTTAATGAGGCAGAGAGGGCCTGTGGCACCCTCCATGCTGGGGGAAGGTTGCAGAGCCTGAATTATCCCTCATTTTTGTCAGTCCTGTAGGGAGAAAGGAAGTTTTGACACACAGATCTTTTCAGGTGAGCCCCCGGAGTCTTGTTCCCAATCCTTCCATACAGCAGGCAGGCTGAAAAGCAGGGAAGTCCTGCTCTCAGTGGGAACTGTCACTCTGATTGTGGAATTTCTCTCTGCAGCTTATGGCCATGCTCAGATTGCTGCTATGGAATTTCTAGAATGTTTTCCTTCCCTCTTGACCTCCCCCAGGTGTGTAGAGAAGCCACAGGTGTGAAGTTGACAGGCAGGAGAGTGGAGGGATTCAGTTTGGAGCATACAGCAGCTGCCTGCTCCTTGGTGGATGTCTTGTTCATACTGAGCTCCTGTGGCTGTCACCTGCCTAATTCCTAAAACCACACATTAAATAATTGGTGTGGTTTTCCCTTCTCTCTGGTTCCTCAAGGAAATCACATCTCTGAGTCAAGGATGAGGAGATGCAAGTGCATTTGTCTTTACAAACACCAGATGGTAACAAATCTGCTGGATTTCTCAGAATGTTTCATTCTTCTCTGTTGTGGAAATGAGTCTTGATAAGAAAAATGTGCTGAAGCCCTCTGCAGCTGCCTGGGCATGCCTCAGATGCTGTGTGATCCCATCCTGATCCCTCTGCCTCATCCCCAGGGACAGCTGCCTCTTACCAGCACACAGGGCGTGGTTTCCTTCTTTACCCTGCCCAATCAGTCTGTTTAGAAACCCTGAACAAACAGGGCTCAGGGTCTCCCCACTGCTGCAGAGTCCCTGGAGCTTGTGGTTTTGAGGAAAAAAAAAACAGAAGAAAATGCCTTGTTCAGAGTCAGGCAACACTGAAGTGCCCCCAGGGAGGATTTGCCAGGGATGTTGCACGTGTAAACTTTTGCCACAGACTCCAG
This sequence comes from Eopsaltria australis, assembly GCA_034509425.1. NCBI lineage: Eukaryota > Metazoa > Chordata > Aves > Passeriformes > Petroicidae > Eopsaltria > Eopsaltria australis. Next base: position 42,129 of record JAVTVJ010001682.1, on the reverse strand, counting down.
AAAGTGTCAGGTTCCAGCAGTGCCAGCATGGCCAGGCCTGAGCCTCAGAAACACCAGGAATCTGCAGTTCCCACACTCAGTGCAGCTTCAGGGGCTCTTTGTGAGGCCAGATTAAATTCAGGTGTCTGCACAGAAGGAATGCCTGATGTGTCAGGTGGGCAGAGGTGAGTCAGACACAACAGCAGCTGTGACACAGGCTCTGCTGGGCACAGAATTCTGAACTGTCCAGTCCACCTGGGGCTTGGGAATGTTGTTTGTAACCCCAGAGCCCCTCTGAATATCCCTGCCTGATTTCTTGGCAGTGATCAAGAAGTACAGAGCAACAAAACCAAACCTGCTCTGGCCTGGGCAGCTGCTCTCTTCCTGCTGGCTCTGAGGAGCCCTGGTGTTTGCACGCATCTCCTGGCATGTGTTTGCCTGGATTCAAAGCCTGTGGAAGCCAGGAGATGAGCGGGTTTCCCACATTCCATGGGCAGAGGGACAAAGCTGAGGCACAAGGAATGGGGCTGGCACGGAGGGATTTGGCTGTGCAGGGTTCAGGTTCTCCAGCTGTTGGGTAATGCATGAAATCAAAGAGGAAATTTCCCAAGTCCACCTGCTCCCAGAGCACCTCAGAGGACTCCACCAAACTGATCCTGCTCTCCATGAACTTCCAAAAATAGATTCCTTCCTGGGGAACTTCCCCAAGGGCAGTTTAACTCTGAGTGGGGCTTTGTACACATGGGGAATGTGGGTCCTTGTGGCTGTGCTCTGCAGGGAATATGCTTTCCTAGCAAACCAAATCAAGCCCTAACTGTAAACCTTGTAAAAGCATTTTGGGGAGTCAGATTGATATCTTTTTCCTTGCCCCCTCGGGTCAAACAGGAGGGAAAACTGGGAGGGAAAAACAGTGTTTGAAGCACTGGATCTGTCAGTACTGTGAGCAGTTACCTGGGGAGGGAGGGAGGGAGGGAGGACGCTGCTACAGCTGCTCTTCCCATTTTCCTGTACTTCTGTGTGGATCTCTGCAGATTCCTGACCCTCAGATAAGTCTTTCCAGACCTGAGTTCCCTGATACAGCAGCTGCTGGACAGCAGTACCAGGCTCCTGTAGCTGGGGGAAGGTGGGCAGTCAGACGTGCTTGGGAGCATTAAAAAGGGGCTGCAGATGGGACTCAGAGAATTAATTTGTCTAAAACTGAAATGGGGCTTTCTCCATCCCAGCATCTGCTCCCAGCAGAGATATTGTTGGCTGGAGGTTTTGTGTCTGGAAGGGAGGTTTTGCGCCATCCCAACATCAGACCTAGGGAAGAAGGAGAGGCTGTAGGTCTGAAATGGTGGGAGCAGCTCCCTCACTTCCAAGCAGATTTCCGTTTCATGGAGGTGTAAGAAATAAAGTGAAGTGTGTTCCCCCACACAGCAGCTGTGTTGTGCTTAATGAATCCCTGGATTTAGGCAATGCCTGGAAAATGCTGCTGGGATCAGGGTCTTGCACTATGGGAGAGGATTGCTCTGCTCTGCTCTGCTCTGCTCTGCTGCAGCCTCACCTCGGGTCTGGGGCAGTTGTGGGTGCCACGATATCAGAAGGATCTAAAGCTGTTGGAGAGTGTCCAAAGGAGGGACATGGGCATGGGGAAGGGTCTGAGGAGCAGCTGAGGGCACCTGGATTGTTCAGCTGGAGAAGGAGACTGAGGGCAGAGCTCAGTGGGGGCTGCAGCTCCTCCAGAGGGGCAGCTCTGATCTCTGCTCTGGGACAGGGACAGGACCAGGGAACGGCTGGAGCTGGGCCAGGGCAGGCTCAGGCTGGAGATCAGGGCAAGGTTCTTCCCCCAGAGGGTGCTGGCACTGCCCAGGCTCCCCAGGGAATGGGCACAGCCCCAAGGCTGCCAGAGCTCCAGGAGTGTTTGGACAGCGCTGCCAGGGATGCCCAGGGTGGGATTGTTGGGGGGTCTGTGCAGGGCCAGGGGCTGGGCTGGATGATCCCTGTGGGTCCCTTCCAGCTCAGGATATTCCATCATTCTGTGACTAAGAACACAGTGCCCAAAGGGCAAGAGTTCAGAAGGAGCAGGCAGAAGGTTCATCCCATTTTTCTGTGTGTGGAAGGGAATATGATGCAGAGGGAAGAGAGGCGTCTCCTGTGAGCTCATGCTGTGAATTCACATTAAGCACTGGAGACCGACTGCAGATCTCCAGACTGGAAGCAAAATGAGTCAGCTCCAAACCCACCTGCCCCCCTCCCAGGCTGTCCAGACTCAGGTTGTGTGTCACTCCTTGCTGTGAGGCACAGGGTTCACCTGTACCCACTGCTGGGTGAAGAGCAGGAAATCATCCCAGCCCTGTGGCTCTGGAAATCATCCCAGCCCTGTGGCTCCATCCTGGGCAGCTGCACAGGCTGGTACCATGGGGAGCATCACACAGAGGGAAAATGGCAACAGCTCACAGGCTCCAAATCAGGGAAGCACATTCCCTTCTGCTCCCTGAGGGCTCAGTGCCTACAAACCATGGCTGTGCACAGGGAGGAGATTTGGCTCCAAAGGTGCAGTGAATCACAGGCTGTTCATTACCAGCATCTTCCCTAATTACAGCTCTGTACAGCTCGTCCCAGCTGGATTCACATTCTCTGTAAGGAAACACCACAGGCTCTCTCCTCGTGGAAGCTGTGTGAGCCCAGCTGAACTGCACCCAGGGAGCCAAGTGACAGCAGCCCCAGCTGTCCCTGTCCCATGCAGGGACTCCTCTGTTCCCTGCCTGCCCCCAGTGCACACAGAAACACACCCTGGCCATTCCCCACACAGGGAAACTTGGGGGTTTATGGTCTGGAAGTGAAAATAGTGCTCAGTGGAAAACGTGCATCTCTTTAGAGCTCAGTGCTCAGGCGAAGTCCCAGCCCCCCTGCATTCTGGGATCACCCCTGACAGTGTCCCAGGGTTGTGCTGCAGCCCCCCTGCATCCTGGGATCACTCCTGACAGTGTCCCAGGGTTGTGCTGCAGCCCCCCTGCATCCTGGGATCACTACTGGCAGTGTCCCAGGGTTTGCTGCCGGACCCAGCCCTGCTGATCCCACAGTTGCTCATTCAGAAAGATGCTCCTGGCTTGGACAATGCAGGGATCCAAGTCCAGGCTCCAGCTCCAGCACCAGCTCCTGCAGGTGTGAGGAGTTTTGTGTCCATGGGATGTCTGCACTGTGCCCACTGATGGAGGAGCAGCATCCTGCACACCTTCTGTGAGCATTCTCTAAGCTTTCCCATGGCATTTTGAACTGTCCTATTCCATCTGCTCTCCTTATCTGATGTCTTGATTTTTATATTCAGGATCTCTCTTGGCTTTGTCTCATTTTAGGAGCTCCCTGCAGCTTTCTCCTTTTGAGGTACTAATTCCCAAATTTACACTTAGTGTTGAGCCTTCTACAGAGTAAAATTGCAGTTAAACTCAAGAGTCACTTGTAGGCTGGGCAAAAATGGGGTTCTGTTGTCATCTAAGGATGTCAGTTGTAATCACCTCCAAATTTATATCATTTTGTGTAACATAATTTAGAGCAAAAGTCCCCAAAGCCTGAAGACAAATCTATCCAGGACTCTTATAATTCCCTCTCCACTTCCTGTGTTAGCAGCAGCTGCTGGGTACAGACCACTGCTTTTTATATAAAGACATAAAATCCTTTTAATTATCCTTTTAATTAACAAGAGTTTTTTGGTGAGCTGTGGATGAGTTAGGCAGCTTTTTCCTGCCACTTACTCAGCTCAAACTGCGTGGGACAAAAGGGACCTGCCGTCTTTTGTGCTTTGGGAAGTAGAAAAAAAAGAGGTTTGCCAGGGTATATTTTAAAGCTGCCTTGTTTTCATGCTAAAAACAGCACAGATTGGATTGTCTGGGTTGGAACAATCCATATTTGGCATGGAGGAAGCTGGTGATGGCAGGAGATGGACAGATGGTGAGATGGTCCGGACACAGCAGGGCTGGAAATAGGATCCAGTGAGGGTTGAGGGGGTTCTGTGGCTGCAGCAGCAGGGCTGAGTCACCCAGGCAGCCTTTCCCTGCTCACACCTCTGCTCTCTCCATTCCCAACACTTCAGGCTCCCTCCCCAGCAGAGACCTGCTGACATCTTCCCATGGCCTCTGGGTAGCCAAAACCAGCCAAGCAGGCACAGGTGTGTGTCCCCATCTCCGTGAGCTCCCTGCACATCCCCACCTCCCTCTTCTGCCTTACACCTCAAACTCCCAGCAGGAAATTCCTGGGCATTGCCAGGGGTTCCTGTGAGATTTTATCCCCCCTGGAATATCAGAAAGGGTCTGAGCTCTCTAAAGGACAAAGGGTTCACCACATGGAAAAAGCAGGCTTTTATTCTCTGTGTACCAAAGCAGAGGAAGGAATGTGTCAGTTCATGGATGGTTTGGGTTGGAAGGGACCTCTCAGGATCATCCAGAGCAACCTCTCTGCTCTAACAGGAGGTTGGAGCTGCTTGTCCAGGACCACATCCAGTTTAGTTTTGAGTATCTCCATGGGTAGCGACTCCACAACTTCTCTTGGCAGCCTTGTTCCAGCCTTTGAGTGCCCTCACAGTGTTCTTGTGTTCAAATAGAATTTCCTGTTTCTTAATGTGTCCATTGCCTCTTGTCCTGTCAGAACCATCGTGTTGGAATAAGTTAGCTCTGGAAATAGCACCCTGACTGGAATTAGAATCATAGAATCATTGATGTTGGAGAAAAACTCCAAGGTCATTGAGTCCAGTGTTAATTGCTGTCAGCCGTACCCCTCCCACCTTCCCCTGAGCAATGAGGCTTAACAAGGGGAGTGACTGCATGGATTGGGATCTCATCCTCTCACTGAGGGATACACCCTGAGCTTTACCCTTCCTCCTCCCTCCCTGTGACCACAAGCCAGGTTTGATGGGGATTCTCTTTGCTCCTGCAGGAAGAGTTGGCGCACGGGTTGTGGGATCAATGCAAGGTGGAGACACGGAGGAAGATGTGAGTAACCATCTCATGTGTCTGCAGAGCTTCTCTGACAGGGCTTTAGAATGCCAGTCCTCTCCTCAGCTGGAGAGACACCTTTTTACCTGCTGAATCCTACACCCCAGGCCTGCTCTTGCCCTCCTTTCCAATGGCTGACACCTCTCCTCAGCAGTGGCGTGTATTTCCTTATTTTTCCCTTGTTCTAGAAGTCTGTGTGCTCCCTGTGCTTTCACCCCATCCTGCAGTGCAGAACTGGTGGCACACAGGCTGCAGGAATGCTGTTGTGAGCTGTGGGGCAGATTTCTGGCGAGAGGGAGCAGTGCAGTGCAGCAGGAGTTAAACACATGGACCTAAACCCCCTTCATTGCTCTAAAATCTCACTCCCTGCAGGCCTGTCCGTGGCCTGTACTGGCAGATCAGTCCTCAGTCCTCTGGAGGATGGGGCAGGGATGAGAGCAGGACTGTGAGCTGTGCCCTTGGCATTCCTGCTGCCCCAGGGCTCCTGGCCCTGCACGTGGTTGTGGTTTACACGTGAGTAAAAGGCACACACACGTTTGCACAGGAGGCACTTGCTCTGTGTCTGTGCCCAGCCTTTGGCAGCCTTTGTGTGGCTACATCTGCACCAGGAAGCTGAAGCCAGCTGCTGGGATGTGGTTGGCATTTGCACTTAGCTCTCCCCACTATCCCAAAAAGCTGCTGCCATCGCAGAGCAGTGGGGCTGCTCTCTCCAGGTGATGCTGGAGCACAGTTTTGAAGAGTGCTAGGAAATAGTACAGCTGTGGTGACTCTGAGTTTGTGTTTGAGCCTGTGCTGCTGTCAATTCCCAGTGTAGTGGAACCTTTCTGTCTCAGTCCAGGAGCCACCCCCCACTGCTGCCTGTCTCAAGGAGGGCAGTTCAGACATCCTGGGAATCCCAGAATGGTTTGAGCTGAAACGGACCTTAAAGTCCATCTTGTTCCACCCAGAGACACATCCCACTAGACCAAGTTGCTCCAAGCCCCACCCAACCTGGCTTTAAACTTTAATTTCCAGGGATGGGGCAGCCACAACTTTTTGGGCACCCTCACCTTGTGTCTGGAGAGGAACTTGCAGCCCATGCTCTGCTCTTTGCTCCTGCCAGGATGGGTGTGGTGAAGGCTGTTGTTGCTTCCTAGGCATCCAGACCCATTTCTGGGAAGGACAGAGTGCTGTGCTGTGGGTGAAGTTGTTGTCATTTCAGTCCCAGTGCTGCCTGATTGTCCTTGGCCACGTTAGAGACAGATTTGGACCCTCTGCAATTTCTGCTCCCTTCAGACTTCCCTGCTGGCATCTCTCTCCCCGTGGGCACAGCCCCAGCACATCCAGGGATGGAAAGCCAAGGCCTTCAGCTTGGGACTGTCCTCAGCTGCAGCCACTTCAGCTGTCCCATGGCTCTGCCCTCTGAGTTCAGCCTCTCAAAGCTCAGCGACCCTTGCAGGCCTCTGTGTGCCCCAGCTCAGGGAATGAATCCAGTGAGGCTGCTTTGAGCCCCTCAAGGAATTCATGGAGTCAGCAGTGTGTGCCCAGCCTCTGTCACTTGCTGGCTGGCAAGGGATACCTGAGCTGTGCCTGCCTTTGCTGCCTTCTCCCTGCTCCCAGCCAGTGTCCTTTCTGTTTTCTTTTATGTTCTTGTGCTTTTTTTCCTGCTCTGCCTCTCGTGTTCCTCCACTCTGGCTCTCCAAGGGGACCCCAGCCCCGGCACGGCCGGGCCGGCGCAAGGCACAGGTGGGTTCCTCTCCCGGGGTTCATTGTTCACCTCAGTTCTGTGGTCTCACAGTAGCTGCCACCTGAATGTTGAACACCCTGCCAGGTTTTCAATAGCCCAGACCCAGCAGAAGTCAGGGAATTTGTGTTCATCAGCCCCATGGGGTGGGGAAGGAGGTTTGCAATCCCTTGGGAATGCAGGGAGAAGGCAGCACTGCCATCCCTCACTCTGGGCTGGCAAAGAGGCCTTGCCATGGCAGAGCTGAGCTGGGCGTGGACTCTTGTTTCCTGTCCTGCAGGAAGACTCAGGGGATAGTGAGATTGACCTGGATGAAGATGAAGATGAGGAGGAGGAAGATGATCTGGAAGATGACAGCATGGAAATGTCCCCAGGCAAATCCAGTGTCCGAGCAAGGAAGCCAGAGCCCCTGGAGCAAAGTGATAATGACTTCTGACCCTTCAGTAGCAGGAGCTAATACCCTGCTGCCTGAAAAGTGTGTGTCAGTGTGAATTCAGGAGTTGGTAAATAATGTTCATTAAACCTGAAAATTAAACTTGGATTGCCAGGTTTGTGAATCTCAAAGCATGAGCAGTTTATCCATAATGAGAATCACAGTAATGTGCACTTATTTCCATAACTGCACTAAACTGGCTCTTGTGCACTGCAGTGCCAGAAGTCTCACTCCAGTGAGCATCATGTGCCTGATTTCCCTGCATTTTATGATGTCCAAATAGATTTCTTTGGCTTAATAAAACTGGATGAAAAGCTGCTCTGGGAATGCATTAAATCTGGCTTTAATCTATTTATCCTAAACATATCCTTTACTTAATCAAGGGCTTGTCTGCACAAAGAGCAGCACCACGTAGACTGAAGGAGTGGAGTTAAAACTGGAGAAGAGAAGGCTCCAGGGAGACCTCAGAGCCCCTTCCAGGGCCTAAAGGGGCTCCAGGAGAGCTGGAGAGGGACTGGGGACAAGGGATGGAGGGACAGGACACAGGGAATGGCTTTCCACTGCCAGAGGGCAGGGATGGATGGGACATTGGGCAGGAATTGTTCCCTGTGAGGGTGGGCAGGCCCTGGCACAGGGTGCCCAGAGAAGCTGTGGCTGCCCCTGGATCCCTGGCAGTGCCCAAGGCCAGGCTGGACAAGGCTTGGAGCAGCCTGGGACAGTGGAAGGTGTCCCTGCCCATGGCAGGGGGTGGCACTGGATGGGCTTTAGGGTTCCTTCCAGCCCAGAGCACTCTGTGATGATCTGACTCACGAGACCAGGCCCAGTCTCCCAGTCTGGGCTGCAGTTTGAGGTCACAGTTTCTGTTTCCTGCACTGCAGGCCCAGATGGAAAAGTGACTCCATACCTGGTGTGCAGAGCCAGAGCCTCTCTCAGGCAGCACTGCCACCCAGCCCCAGCACAGCCAGCAGGGGTTTGGCACAGCCACTGCTGCTGCTGCAGCTGCTTGTGCCAGGCAGGAACAGCAGCAGCAGCAGCCCCCTGTGCCAGTGAGCTGAGCTTTCAGCCCAGGGCAGTGGAGCACAGCCCGTCCCAAATGTCCTGCAGAGCAAGATCAAGGCTGCACCAGGCATCTTCTCATCCAGGAATTAATTTATTCCCACGTATTTACATCTCCAGAGCTCAGCCCAGTGTTCTGGGATCAGCCCCCAGGTCCCTGCAGCAGCAGTGGCTGCCCTGAGTGTGGCAGAGTGTCCTGGCTGGGGGCAGGGGACAGTGGCTTCAGGGGGCTCTGTGGGTTCAGTTTGGCTGCTGGGTCACCTGCAAACCTCTGGAGAGTCCCTGGGTCTCTGCCACACACACCATGGGCACCACCTTTGCTCTCAGCAGCCACCTCGTCACAAGGTGACCTGCTAGGGACAGACCCTGCAGCTGGGACATCGGGAAGATATATCCCAAGGTCACAGAACACCGGTGACAGCAGCAGGAGATCTGAGAGCTCCAGCCTGAGCTGAGAGGCAGAACTTTGAGCTAAAGCAGTCCTGGTGCAGCTCCAAAATGTGCTGGAGACAGCCCATCCTCGGGCAGTTCCTCTTACGTTCACCCCCCTACTTCTCCATTTTCTTGAGGACTCTTTTATTTTCCAAGGTCTTTCTAGATGGTTCCACTCCCATGCCTTGTGTTACCTCTCTCTTCGATAGAGAACAGCTCTGCCAAACACTTCAGGTGTGTCTGGCCAGCACCAGCCTGTTACTGGGGGCACAGCAACAGCCAGGACCTGCTGGCAGTGCCCAGGTCCACAGCACCACTCCTCTCTGAGCAAGGCAGCAGCAAATCTCTCCTGTCCATCTGGGATTTCAAAGGGAGCCTGCTGGACAGGGCTGGTTTTAGCCAGGGGTGACAGCACCAGGGAGATCACAGGAGGAGCTGCTGCCACCAGCAGATAAATCACCCACACAAACACGGGCTGGCAAGTGGCATCTGCCCCTCCTCCCTCCTCCTTGTGTTTCCCCCAGTCCTTGAAGCTCCCCCAGGACCTGGATGAACATGGACATAGGCATTCACATCCCTCAGCTTTCAACACGAGTCCTGACCCTCCTGCACTCCTGACCCGGCACCCTCGCTCCTCCTGGGCCGTGCCAGGAGCTCAGGAGCTTTCCTTCCCCCGATGGGCACCAAGGAGCTCCCTGCAGTCGCCCTGGCCAGAGGAACCTGGGCCCTCCTCGCTGCAGCCTGGGCCCCTCACACGTCCACGACGCAGTCGGGCGAGTTTGTCCGGATGGTGTCCGAGATCATCTTGGCTCCCGACTGCCCAATGTGGTTCCCCTGCAGGCTGGGAGCAAAGAGAGCAGCTCAGGCTGGGGCTCAAGGCACAGCAGGATCCTTGATGGGGACAGGAGATGCTGCCCAGCTTTGCCCCAGCATCCAGCACCACCTGTGCCCACCCCACTCCATGCAGGACCCTGCTCAAGGTCTCTCTGGGTTTGGGAGCCCTGAGGCAGCCAAGTGAGGAGCTGGAGACAGCCCTGGAGGAGCTCAGCTGGAGGGGCTGAGCCACTTCTCCCCAGGAACATTTTGGAGAGTGTCTTTTGAGGTGGTTCTTTGGCCCAGAGGCAGCTCTGCAGAGGAGCTGAGGGCGCTGGAGCTGTGTGCTTGCTGTCACGCCGGGAGGAGCACGGGATGCCCCTGCCCTGTGGGGCAGCCAGGAATGGGCAGTGCTGGTGGTGGGGCAGCTCCCTGCATGGTTCCCATGGCCTCCTCCATCCCTGCCTTTCCCCCCCACAGCAGCAGCCACTTACTTGATGTAGGTGAGGCCGTGGTTGCCCTTCAGGGCCGTGGCGATGCAGATGGCTCCGTCCATGCCCAGGGAGTTCTCCTGCAGGCTGCGGGAGGCAGGGGGTCAGACAGGACCAGCCAGGAGGGAATGCAGGGACTGGGCATTGGGAAAAGCCACCTGCTGAGGGTTTGCCCTACTGGGAACCACTGCCTTGGCCATCCCATCACTGCCTTCCCAAGGGAATGTGTGGAAGGGCTGTTCCTGGCTCAGCCTGGGTGTGGACACTCACTTGAGGCGGCGGAGGCTGCGGTTCACCCTCAGTGCCTGGGCCATGGCCTTGGCCCCCTCAACACCGATGGAGTTCCCCCTCAGGCTGCAAACAAAGGCAGGAGTGAGGAGGGACAGCCTTGGATGGCCCCAAACGGGAGGAGAGGGAGAAGTGACTGCACACAGCAAGTCCAGGGACAGGCAAGCCAGGCCTGGAGATCACCATGAGAGGAGAGGAGCAGTGCTGAGCCACAGGCCGGGCTCTCAGCCACACCAGGGATCAGTGGCACAGCCATGGGCACTCGGTGGCCCCACAGAGCACTTACTCCAGGATCTGCAGGCTCTTGTTGACCATCAAGGCTTCTGCCAGGGCTTGGGCACCGGCCACGTGAACTGAAGCCATTTGCAGGCTGCAAGGGAACGGGGACCCTTCAGCACTTGCCACAGTTTGTTAATTAGGATAATTAGGCTGTGACACCGGGCCCTGCTGCAGCCTGGATACTCACTGGAGATCTGCCAGGGTGGTGTTGACCTTCAGTGCAGCAGAGAGGGCGGCCATTCCCTCGTCCCCGATGGCATTCTCCTGCAGGCTGGGACAGAAGTGCTGAGTGTGCCCAGGAGCAGGGACAGGGCTGCCAGCACAGGGCCCAGCATCCCCAAATGGCCTGGGGGAGCTGCTGGGCCACAATGCATTGAGAGCATCCCCAGCCAGGGAGATGCAATGGGGATACAGCAGATTTCCAGGGCCTAAAGGGACTCTGGGAGGGATGGAGAGGGACTTGGGACAAGGGTCTGCAGGACAAGGGGGAATGGCTTCCCACTGCCAGAGGGCAGGGATGGATGGGATATTGGGAAGGAATCCTTCCCTGTGGGGGTGGTGAGGCCCTGGCACAGGGTGCCCAGAGAAGCTGTGGCTGCCCCTGGATCCCTGGCAGTGTCCAAGGCCAGGTTGGACACTGGGGCTTGGAGCAGCCTGGGACAGTGGAAGGTGTCCCTGTCCTGCAGGGAGTGGAAATGGATGAGTTTTAAGAGCCCTTCCAGTAGGGCCCAGGACCCATCCACCCGTGTCCCTACTTACTCGAGGCTGGCCAGGCTGCTGTTGGACTGTAGTGCTTGTGCCAGGGCCGTGGCTGCTTTGGCCTGGATGAAGTTCCACTGCAAGCTGCAAACAGGAAAAAATGGGAGGTGAAGCCTTGGGCTGTGAGCGTGCCCTGATCCACACAGGCTCCACACCCCTCTGCACCCAGCCAGGGATGTGCAACACCCCGCGGGTCCATCCAGGATGTCACAGCACACCTCCCATGGAGGGTGGCCCAGGGGTGCCACTGTCACAGCCTGGAGGGGCTGAGGGCCAGGAGCAGGTGTCCCTGCCCACATCCATGGGCTGCAAACCCAGGCAGGCCCAGGGGGGACTCACTGGAGGGACGTGAGTGCCCGGTTCTCTCTGATGGCCACAGCGATGGCCCTGCCCCCGTCATCGCACAGCAGGTTGGCCGCCAAGCTGGAGGGACAGAGGACTCAAGTCACACAGGAAAAGTTGAGGAGAACTCCAGGGACACCGTGGGGTGGTCTGGGTGCCCTCCTGGGGCCCGTGGGACTCACTCCAGCTTCCTGAGGGTGCTGTTGCTCTGCAGGGCACGGGCGATGGCAGGGCCCCCCTCCTTGCTGATGGAGTTCTCCCGGAGGCTGGGGAAAGACACGGGGCTGGGGAGGAGCAGCCAAGGCAGGGCTGGCTCAGCTGCTCCCCCAGTGCCCCCTGCTCTGGGGCTGAGGCAATCGACTGAGGAGCACTTTGAGACCACCCCCATCAGCTTCTGCAGCTCCATCCCCTGCACCTCCATTCCCCTGTTTCCTGTGGGCACTGGAGGCCCATCAGGGCTTTTTGCAAGCCTCCCATCCCTTCCGTCATCCTTTCATTCCAAGACATGGCTGAATGAATATTGGCCCAAAGGGAAAAAGATAAAGATGGAGAGAAGATCCTCACAGCTGGAGGAGGGACCAAAGCTGCTCTCAGCATCTCAGAGCACTTGTGGAAACAAGCAAGCACAAGCCCAGGCTGCTGAAAAGCTCCCAGGTCCCAGCAGCAGCTCTTGGCCAGGGTGGCTGGAGGCACTTACTTGAGGCTGAGGAGTCCCTTGTTGGAGCAGAGAGCGGCTGTCAGTGCTGTGACCCCTGCACTGCTGATGGAGTTGCTCTGGAGACTGAGACAAACGGGGAAGGTGTGAGGATGGGCCAGCCTTGGCATCCCAGGTGGCTGCAGGGTCATGTTTGGGGTGGAAAGTGCCCATTTCACTGAGAAAAGGGCATCTCCCAACGACAGGGAACAAGGGGAGCCAAGGCAGAGGGACCAACCCTGGGAGCATCCAGGGCAGGATCAGCCTTTCCTGTTGCCCACTGCAGGACCAGCCCCAGCAAACAGAGGGGACGGGGTTTGCCAGCACTTTGGGGCAGCCTTGTCCCCACCTGGCTGTCACTGTGGCTGCTGGCTCAGCCGGGCATGTGGCTCCCATGGCTTTGGGATCCTTGTCACAGGGACAGAACCAGGGCACATCACTCATCACCAGGAGCCATCAGCCCTCCTCTCCAGGTGCTGTTCCATGGGCAATGAAGGTTGCACCATTCCACCCTGACTCTGCCACGCCCCAGCCCATCACCTCCCTCCTTAGCCAATTCCCATCACTTTTGAGAAAGAGAGGACCCAAAGCTACTGATTTCCTCCAAGCCAGAATAAAAAGTCATCACTGGGAATAAGGAGCAGGGACCGGGCAGCCAGCACAGGGCTCAGCATTCCCAAATGGATTGGGGGAGCTCCTAGGATTAATTCTGTCAGTGCCCCTTGGTGCAGGCAGGGCCAGCCTGGCTGCTGCTGGAGCTGCCCCAGGGTGTTCCAGCCTGCACTTCCAGGGAACGTGGAGTGGGACAGACATGGGCAGGGGCTGAGGGCTTGAGGGGTGGCCGACTGTGCTGGAGGGAGGAGGCTGGGCTCTGTTGTCGAGGAGTGCAGGCACGGAGGGGGAACTCACTCGAGGCTTTGCAGGCTGTGGTTCACCCTCAGAGCTTCAGCCAGGGCAATGGAGCCGTTGTCTCCCACTGAGTTGCTCGAGAGTCTAAGACAGAAGAGGAAGCTTGGAAGTGCCAGCAAGGGATTCACCTCCCCCAGGCTCTTCCTGCTGCAGCAATGAGCATGAACTCACTGCCATCTCATTTCCCACCTACATACACCTCTGTTCTCAGGGCTGGTTTGAGCTGGAATAGCTTTTAATGTTCCCCCAGGGCCTGGAGCCCTGCTGCTTCCCTCTGCCAGAGGGGAGACTTGGCTTCTCCTTTCTTTCTGTGGCTCTTTGCATCCTTGGAGATACAGAGACCATCTCCCCAGGGCTGCTCTGCTGCAGCCCCTGCTCCCTCCATCCACATCACCCCCCTTGGGCAGAGCCAGCAGTGTCCCCCCTGCTGTCACATGGACCTGCCCCTTTCCTGCCCACAGATCCCAGGAGATGCAGGGTTGGCACTGCCACCCCCCCAGCTCAGGCCGTGCTCACATCAGCTCCCTCAGGCTGCGGTTCTGCTTCAGCGCCTCCGCGATTTTCCGCGCGCCCTGGGCTCCGATGGCGTTTTTCTGCAGGCTGCAAAAGCCAGGAGGGCACCTGTGAGTGCCAGGTGCCACATCCCCAGCGGTGACACCTCACTGCTGGGTGGCTGGAGGGGGGACAGCAGGTCCTGGTCACTCACTGCAGGGTCACCAGCCTGTGGTTGGTCAGCAGGGCCTCGGCCAGGAAGGCAGCCCCGTCCTCCTTGATGGAGTTGTGCTGGAGGCTGTGGGAGACAGGAGTGAAGCCATGCATGGCTGCTTCCACAGCAGGGCCAGGGGCTCTGCAGGGCTGCAGGGCAATGGCCACCTGCCCTGGGGTTTGCTTGCCCTCATCCCTGACTTGAGAAAGGGGTCTGGTCCCCAAGCATCCCTGACCAGGAGTCTCCTTCCCTCGTCTCCCATGGGATATTCCTTCTTCCATGAGTAACACCCTGTGAGCTCCCATGCGAGGAAAGGACCTCGACCTGGACCTCAGCCCCAGCCTGGACCCACTGAAGCCAACAGGCAGGAGAATCCCAACTTTCTGGCCCAGGGCTGCCCCAGTCCCTGGGTCTCTGCCAGCTGCACTCGTGTTCCCTGCCCAGCACAACTGACCCAGGCCATGCCCAGTGTGTCCCCATGTGCTGGAGCTTGGGAAAACCTCAGTGGGACAGAAGAGGGATGGAAGGGGGCTTGCCCTGGCATCTGCTCCAGGAGGTGCTACAGAAGTTGAGACTTACTTCAGGGAGAGCAGGATTTGGTTTTTTTTCAGGGCATCAGCCAGGGCTTTGGCTCCACTGGGGCCAATGGAGTTGCTCCGCAGGCTGGGGTGGGACAGGGAGAAAAGCCAAGGTTAGCAAAGCCGGACTGGTACAGGCCCAGTTTAAGCCAGATGCCTCCACATGGCACTGCTGAGGTGGGCCACCAGGCCAGCAGCTTGTGGTGGTGGCTTCAGGGGCTGGAGACCCTCCCCAGCTCAGCCAGGCCAGGGGGGATCCAGCCCTGCCGTGGGCAGGGAAGGGCTCCCAGTGGGAATGTGCAGGACAGGAGCTGGGGAAGGGGAACACTTACTCCAGCACCATCAGGCTCCTGTTCACCAGCAGCGACCTGGCCAGAGCTTTGGCTCCCTTGTTGCTGATCTGATTTTCTGCCAAGCTGCCCAGAAAGAGGAAAATTGGGTGTTTTTCCAGAGGAGAAAGACTTTCACAGACCCTGGCATGTCCCAGGATGCAGCTGGGATGGGTGAGCAGAGAAGAGCCATGGGGAGCATTTGGTTCATGGCACAAGCAAAGTGATGGATGTTCTCCTGCGGTGAACACCAGGCAGGGACTGCAAGGACACTGTTTCTGGACATAAAATTAATTTGTGTCATAAAAAGGGAGCTCAAATGGCAGCACAGGGAACTCTGTGCAGCCTTGAGGAAGAGCAGGAGGTGGGGAAAGTGGGAACCCTTCTGTCTGTGATGAGGCATCTCCCTCCCTGGGGGTTAGGAGCCTGTCCCCTCCATGCAGCAGGTGCTCCAGGCAGAGCCTCCAGTGTCCAGCTGTGACCTTGGGAAGTGGTTTGTTGGGATAACCCATGGATTTATAGACACTTTTTTAGGAACAGTGAGGAGGCAGCAATTCCAGGAAGACTGGGCAAGACAGCCTTGGGGTGAGGTCACTGTGCCTGGGTGCAGGGGATGGTGTGGGGCTGTCCTTGTCATTAGGCACCTGGGGAGCCAGTGGGAGAGACATTCCTGGGGGACCCTCACCCTGGTTTTGAGGTGCCTCCAGCTCCACGTTGCACCCCCAGCACATCCCGTGTGCCCTGAGCCAGGCCCTACCTGAGCCTTTGGATCTGGCAGTCCTTCCCGCTCAGCACACTGCCCAGCAGCTCCATCACATCATCCTTGAACTGGTTATTGTCCAGCCTGCAGGAGACACAAGGGAAGAGCAAGAGCAAGAGTTTGGAGAACAAAGTGGAGACAGGATGATCCTCCCATGACATTTGCCTGTCCCAGGTGGAGAAGCTCAAGGACAGAAGTGGAGCTGCCCCAGTGCCAGCCCCAGGGCAGCTCTCTGCAGGTGAACAACACTTGGTGGGCCCATGTCTCCACTGACACCTGGGACTGGGAGTCCCAGGGGAGAGAGAACTCAATGCAGCCCTCCAGTACTTGGAGGGGATTTACAACAGGGAACGGGTTTAAACTAAAAGAGAAGAGATTTAGATTAGAAGTTAGGATGAAATTCTTCCCTGTGAGGGTGGGGAGGCCCTGGCACAGGGTGCCCAGAGAAGCTGTGGCTGCCCCTGGATCCCTGGAAGTGTCCAGTGCCAGGTTGGATGGGGCTTGGAGCATCCTGGGATAGTGGGAGGTGTCCCTGCCCATGGCAGGGGGTGGCAGTGGATGGGCTTTAGGGTCCCTTTCATCCCAAAGCAATCTGTGATTCCACAAGTGGCATCTCTGCTCACTTCTCCCAGTGCAATCCCACCAGGACTCACCTGAGGTTGTGGCAGAAGAGGAGCTGGGACAGCAGGCTCTTACATACATTGTAGGTGAGGCAGTTGGAGAGGTTTGTCTCCTCCAGGCAGACGTCAGAGACCTGCAGGAGATAAGCCAGGGCAGAGCAGTTGATGGGGGTGAGCATCCCGGCCAAGCTCTCGCTCCTCATGGCCTCCTCCACGGCCCTGGCGGTGTCGGTGTGCTGGATCTCGTGCAGGCAGCGCATGGCGTTGACGGCGCGCGAGGACACGGCGTGCTCGGCGCCCAGGCAGCCCTGCAGGACGCTGATGGCCTGGCTCCTGAGCCCGCCCTGCTCGTCCTTGCCCAGCAGCCACCCCGACAGCAGCCTGTTCACGTGCGGGGACAGCAGCCCCGAGAGGAAGCGCACAAAGATGTCCAGCTGCCTGTCCTGGGCCTGCTGCGCCCTCTGCACGGCGCTCCTGAAGTGGGACAGGAGGCCCAGCCTGGGCCAGGACACGCCGCTCTCCGTGAACAGGTCGAAGATGGCCCGCTTAGCCGCCGTGTGGTAATAGAGAGCTGCCAGGAACTCCTGGATGGTCAAGTGGGAGAAGTAGTAGGCTGTGGAGGTCTGCAGGTCCTCCTTGAGCAGCAGGCGGGTGGAGAGGCTGCTGTGCAGCAGGGAGAGGTCGATGCCGTGGGCCTTCATGTCCTGCTCGTAGAACACGTGTTTCTTCCTCAGCAGCCCGTAGAAGGCCAGCCTGCCCAGGCTGCCCACCAGCTTCCTGCTGCTGCTCACAGCCTGCTCGATCCTCAGGGCTTCTCTCGGCTTTTCCAGCCAGTCACCACTGAGAGCCATTTTAAAATAATAGGAGTAGATTTCTGACAGGGTTCTGGGAGCCACGGTTGCTTCCTGGGATTGATCGCTGCTGTGTTTCAGGAAATAAGCGATTGAGGAGCCAGAGATCCAGCAGAAACCAGGGATGGTGCACAGGACGTGTAGCGACCTGTTAGCCCTGATGTGCTGCAGGACTTGGCTGGACAGATCTCTGTTGTTGAGGAACATCTGGTCCAAGAAGTCCTTCATCTCTGCAGCCCCAAACCCTCGGATTTCCGTCATCCTATCCACCAGCCCACCGGGAATCTGCCCGGCCGCCGCCGGCCGCGACGTCACCCACACAGAGGCCTCCTGCAGCAGGTTCCCCCTTATAATGTTGGTGATCAGGTTGTCCACCTGGATCTCCTTTTTGGGATCGGTGCAAACCACTGCATTGGAAAAATCCAAGGGGGTCTTGAACTCATCCAGGCCGTCGAGGATGAGCAGGGTGCGGGCGGCCCCGGCCAGGATGCAGCCGGGCTCGGGGATGTGAGGGAAGGCGGAGCAGATGAGGCGCTCAGCAGAGAGCTTCTCATAGGTGTTGAGCTCCCGGAAGGTGAGGGGCAGCACGAACACGATGTCCCTGCTGATCTCCCCCTTTGCCCAGCTGCACACAAACAGCTTCACCAGAGTGCTCTTGCCAATGCCAGCCACGCCGATGGTGACCAAGATCCGAGGGGGGATGCTGACTTTGGAGAGAGGCAGGAAGAGCTTCTCCAGGGGAATGCTCTTGGACACGTTTGGCAGGCCTTTGGTGGTTTCAACCTGCAGGATGTCGTGCTCCTTCTGCTGGATGTCGGTCAGGCCTTCCACCAGCAGCAGGTTGGTGAGGCGCTGCAGGGCTCCTGGCTCCAGGCCATTCCCACATGAGCTCTGGAGGCTCTCCAGGTGCTTCTGCACCATGGGTTCTGCACAGAGAAACAAAATAGGGCTGAGGAGGAGGAGGAGGAACCACAAAGGCAAATGTCAGGAGCTGCTTCAATTTTCTGCCATGCCCATGCAGAGGGAAACTTCATGGAGCCCTTACATCCTGGTGGGAAGGGACATGGCAGGGCTCAGAGGCCACCAATAGGCCTAAAGGGCCCTGACCAGCCTCACAGTCAGTCCAGGAGCCCATTTAAGCTCAGCCCTGGGCCTTCAGCCTCAGCTTAAGCTATGTTGGAGGAGCTAGACCTTGGTCTTAGACCTTGGTCTTGGACCTCATCGCTCTGCCCTTGCCTGGTGGCCCCTGGACTGTGTCTGAACCTGGTTGCCCTTGCTGGGCCTGATCCTGATTGACTTCCCAACTTGGCTTCATTCCTGCCTCATTGCCATGGACCTGTGTGATGGACTGGACTCTCTGTTGGACTGAACTCTTGGCTGAACCTGTGCTGCTCACCTGGCTCAGGTATCACAGCGAGATTAAAGCCTCCAGCAAAGAGGATTATGGTGTGAGAGATTCAGAGTAGATGCCAGCTGAAGCTGGAGTCTTCCAACCAGGAGGGAAACCAGGGAAACCTCTCCTGGCAAGAGGGTTGCAAAGAGAGCCTGAAGTTGGGACAGCCGCCAGGGTCAGCCGTCCTTTTCCTGTTCGCAGCCCAGCACTGGGACTGGCTGGTGTGATCTGGACACTGAGGACATTAAAGACTCCTCAGGCTACCCAGGGAGGTGTGCAGAGGGCAGCGAGGGACCTGCAGAAAGGTCCCTCAGACCTGGCAGAGAGCCCTTGTCACCTCTGGCTGTGTCCTTCCCCAGCAGAGTCCCTGAGATGGCACCAGCACCCGCACAGATGCTCCCAGCAGAGCTGCCAGCACCCCAGCTCTGTGCACACCTCAGGGTGCTCCAGCAAGCCCCAGGCCCCGTGTGCAGCAGCCCCTGGCTGGGCTGTCTGCCATGGACAGTGATGTGCAGGTAGAGCTGCGAGCTGGAGGCCTGGAGGAAGCTCTGCAGGCTCTGGGAGGGGTGGCTGCCCTTGCCAGCCAGGACACCCAGCACAGCCCTCACCTGCTGGGGCAGGGGGCTCACTGCCAGCCAGGACACCCAGCACAGCCCTCACCTGCTGGGGCAGGGGGGGCAGGGGGCTCACTGCCAGCCAGGACACCCAGCACAGCCCTCACCTGCTGGGGCAGGGGGCTCACTGCCAGCCAGGACACCCAGCACAGCCCTCACCTGCTGGGGCAGGGGGCTCACTGCCTGCACCTCCTCGGCCGTCAGCAGCTCCAGCCTGCCCAGGTGGGAGATGATGTCCTGCAGGAACTGGGCAGAGATGCACCTCACCAGCTGCCTGGGGTACCGGGTGATCCAGGCCCCTGAGGGACAGGACAGAGGGACAGGTGGGTCCTGGACCAGCCCTGGGGATGGGGGTGAGGGGTGACAGGGAAAGGCAGCAGTGGAGAATTCCCTCTGACTCTGAAGTTGTACAGTGAGGTTGCACAGTCTTTTCCTTCCAAAACTATCAGGCTGTAGATTGGCATTTAAACTAGTTTAAAATGAGCCAAAATGTTTAATGTAAGCAAGTTTCTAAACTGAACAAACCAAAAGTCTGGTTATAGACGACTTTTTATCTTTTTGTAGCTGGAGCCCTCCAGAGTGCCCTGCCCAAGCCCTTCTTGCTGTGATGCCATCCCAAAGCCCTGGCAGGAGGTTTTGTTAGGAGCTGCTAGGTCAGGGCAGCAGCTGCTGAAATTGGAGCCAAGGAGACTGAAGAACACAATCATGAAATTGTGTTTTCTCCTGGAATCCAAGCCCATGCAGAGAAAAAGTCTAAGACCATTTCTCTGCAGAGAGCCATTCCCCCTGTGCCAGTACAGCTCTGCCTTGGACCTGCTCGCACCCTGGTGCCCCAGCTCACCCCATTTCTGCCTCCAGAACTCCCCCAAGGTGGTGGATCTGCCCAACCACCACTCACCTTCCATCAGAGGCCTCCCGTGACATGGGTGGTCCCTGGGCAGGCAGCGCTGTGGTGGCAGCAGGGTCCCATGGGCCACCCCGTGTCCCCCTGGGCAGCTCACAGCACCACCCGGGGCTCCTCAGCCTCTGTCCACGTCCCTGGTGGAGGAAGAGGAGAAGCATCAGGAGCAGGGTGGGAGGGAGCCCACTCTGAGCTGTCGTGGTGCTGGGTGTGCTTGAGCCAGGGGTTCACTCATCAGCTTTTGGCCAAGACAGAGACCCCTCTGATGCCTTGGGATTTAGCTTTTATATTTTTCAGATCCTGTACTGCTTTAGTGTAAAAGTCTAAAACTCCATGGCCTGTCAGCTACTGGTCTCCCATTTTATTCAAACAAAAAATTCCTCTCCAGGCCTGAAACTCAAGAACATCTGACTGTCTCAGGCCCCAAGAGATGGAAACAACAGTGAATTGGGGGGAGCAAACTTGGAGTAACTGACTTCATTACCTGAAGCTGTAATTGGAGGATTAACCCCTGATTTGTAAATGGACCAAACATATAATTGTGTGAAAAACTCGTGGCCATCACCCACCTTGGATGTAGCCCCTTGGAGGCTTCTGACTGCCCAAGGTGTATCTATTGAAGGCCTTCAATAAATGCCTGCTTTAATTCTTTTAATTTTGTCTAGCCCCTGTTTTAGGCAGCCCCTCCAAGGCATCACCTTCACTGCAGGGCTGCCAGGGGCACAGCTGGGCCCTCCACGCTGCAGCAGCTTGGCCCAGCCCTCAAGTGCCTCACACCTGGTGCCTTCACCACCACCACTTACACCACGAGCTTTCTCCAGCACAGAGGTGCATGAATTGCCCTGACAATGCCCCCTGTGCCATCTGCAGGTCACCTGGGCTGGGAACTGCTCATACACTCTTCTTCTCTGTGTCATGAAGGAAGTTGTGGTGCAGCAGGCAGAGTGATGAAGGGCCTGTTTTGGTTTCAAACCCACCTTGCCCCCATCCAGAGCCTCTGTCGGGGCTTGCTGAGCGTGGCCAGCACCACATCCTGTTGCAGAGCTCTGAAGATGCTCTGAATCATCAGCCAGAGAAGGAGCATCTGCCTGCTCCCTCCCCCTCAGCTGCTGCCAAACCACGCTGAGGGTTTGGGGTTTATTTTTTAAGATCAAAGTCAGAGTCCTGTTGTTCTTCGAGCAGAGGTGGAGAGGGAAATGTCTCCATGCCTGAGAGTGCTCCCAGCTCCACCTGTGCTGTGACCTCTCCACCAGCCCCCAAGTCATCTGCAGGCACTGGCCATGCCCAGGTGGGAACTCCTGAGCCCCAGGGGATGTCTGATGACAGCAGCAATGCACACACAGTGTCTCAGGCATTTTTCTGTGTCCTGGCATCTTTCCTCCCCTCCACCTGGCCTACAGGATGCTCTGGGTCCATGTGAACACCTCCATGCTGGTCAGAGGCTCTGCAAGGCACTCCCTGCCCACAGACAGCTTTGTCTCTGTCAAACCCAGCCCTGAGGGAGGCGAGGGCACTGTGGGGGCTTTGATGCAGCCTCACCAGCAGGTACAGGTAACACTCCTTTCTTTGGTCAAACCTCTCCTAGGGAGAAAGCACAGATGTAGCTGGACCAGGAGAACCTGGGCAGAGTTTCTGGTCCATGGTGGGAGGTCAAGGTGCTTGGAACTTCTTCTGCTCATCCTCCCTCCCAGGGATCCATGCTGGGGTTTATTTCTCCCACCAGACTGCAGAAGGTGGCTGGGCTGCAGGAGGGACCTGGCAGCGTCCCCAGGGCCGAGTCCCTCACAGACCGTGGCTGGATCTCCCACACAGACAGTGGCCTGTCCTACAGTGTGGGACAAGTGACAGCAGGTGCTGGGTGACAAAGCACCAGCCCAGCCTGCCCAGGTGGTTCCTGACAAGCCCCTGTGGGGCTGGGAGGTGCTGTTGGAGCAGGGTGTGAGCCCACTGCCTTTCCCTTCAGGATGGAAGCCTGGGCCCTGCCCCAGCTGCCCAGCTCTGAGCCCCTGGTGTCAGTGGTGTCAGAGACCCCTAGCAGTGGTGGTGATCCCACAGCAAAGCCCTTTTGTCCATACTGGGAGCAGCAGGGCCCCAGCAGCAGCTCTTACTCATCACCCCCCAGGCAGTGGCCTGCTCAATGAACACACCATCAATTAAAGGAGCTCAGTGAGCAATTCACAGCGAAATGCTCACCCTTTGATGTGTTCTTGTCTCTAACTGGCCTGGAAAGGTCAATGAAGCCTTTGCAGTCCCCAGGTCTGTCTCTGATCTTTGCTGTGCAAGGCAGATCTCAGCCAGAATGAAAGGGGCTTTTGCTGCTGGCAGCGATGTTCCCTGCAGCCCTTCCTACCTCTGAAACGTGGCCCTTTAATGGGGGAACCTGCCCCAGCACCCGACAATGTTTGATGCTGTTCTCTGGTGCTCCTTCAAAAATTAGCAGCCATGGGGCAGCTTGTGCAGAGGCATCTCACTGGGAGAATGAAGCAGCAGAAGAAATAATGCAGGGGCTGCGATTTTTTCTGGTTCTGGCTCTGGTTTTCAGGTGCAGCTCCAGGAGCACACGGGGCTGCTGGAGGCTGTGTCCTGAGGGGCTGGAGTGAGTTGCCAGCTCTCACAAGAGCTGTCTGAAGGCCAGGGGCCAGCTAAAGCCAAGCTCCATAATCCCTACAGAGATCCAGATGTGGCCAAATGGGAGCCAGCTCATCCCGAGGCTGCTGGCCATGAGTCCTGCCCGAGGTGTCCGTCCTGCCCATCCCGGGAGTGCAGCTGTGCCTGGCCAGGATCCAGCAGGGACAATGTCCCAGAGCAGCAGAGGTGCAGGTTTGTGCCTGCCCTGCCCTGCCTGTGTCCCCAGGGAAGCTGGGATAAGGGGCTGGAGGGTGGGAGGCTGCCCCGCCAAACTGATCGATGGCACCTGCAAGCCCCAGGGAGGGAAATGGGGATTTTCTTGGCACGAACTTGGCATTAACACTATTTTTTTTGCTTAGTGTGGTCCAAAGGTCCAGCCCAGCAGAAAATCCTCTCCTCTAAGGATGTTTAGACAACACTGACATGCTCTTCCAGCAGCTCCAATCCCACCATCCCTCTGAACCACCATCCCTACATCCCACCAGAGTGTCCCTGCTCAAAACCCAATAGGGCTGGCAGCCACCACGAGCACAGCCAATCCTGTCCCAAACAGCTGCTGTGGTTCTCACTGTGTCCATCCTGTTCTGGGATCCAAACTCCTGACACCAACACCAGAGAACACGGGCCTGGATGGAGCTGCTGCTGCTCATCTCTGGCTCTAATTATGTACGTGCAGTTTCACATGACCAGAGCAGCATCCAGGGAATCCAGGATGGAGGGACAGTCCTGAGGTCTGGAGACAAGAGGCATTTCCTGCCTCCCAGATCCTCCATCCCCCTGTGCCTTAGGACTCTGCTGAGGACCTGGACCATGCCAGGAGCTGTCCCAGCAGTTCCCAGCAGCACCAGGACTGCATCAGGGGACACCCAGCAGCTGGAAATCCGTGTCTGTCCCCCTGCAGGGGCTCGCGGGCAGATTCAGCAGCAGCACGGGGGGAAGGGGGTGTTTGGCAGCTCGAGTGGGACTGCCCAGCCCGCAGAGCCCTGCTGTGATGGGCTGAGGGTCCCGAGGACAGACAGGCACCAAAGAGCTGGGCAAGAGCTCCCGGATGGCTGCAGGCACCCACAGATGGAAAACATCCCAAAATGGACTGATATAGAGTATTTAGATAAGGTGAAAAGCTTTTTACGAGCTTTGCATCGTCACGCAGCACCTGCAGGAGGTGGGAGGTGCCCACTCCAGCTCAGCTCCATGCCCCAAACACTCAGCAAACCTCAGCCTGGCCATCTCCTTGTCCATGAGCCACCTCCGTGGAGTTTCTCCGTGCAGCCAGACCCCCCAGAGCTCTGCGGTTTGGGGTGAGTGAGCCCTGGGAGCCCCAGATTTGCGGTGTGGGGTGAGGGACCCCCGGCAGCTCAGCGCTGCCCGGACACGGGAGCGGCCCCGGCCCCGCCTGACCCTCCCAGCCCTTCCTGGCGAGCTGGGCTCCTCCGGCGGCTCTCGGGCTCCTTTCCCCGCACACCTTCGGGGCTTTGAGTTATTTCTCCTGCCACTTGCCCACCCTGAACTGATCCCACCTCGGAGGTCAGCGAGCTGCCTGGAAAATAAAACATTTCCCAAGCCAGCACCTCCAGCTGCTCCCCCTCTGCTGAGCGAATCCCGAAGCCAGGATTCAGGCTGCCACCTTTTGGCAGAATCGCGGAGAATTCTCAGCGTTAATTTCTGTTAATTAAGCGATGCAATAAAATACTTTCAGCATTATTACTCAATTATGACGCTTGCAGACTGGCAAGTAACTCGGTTATCTAAGTTTACATATGTCTTACATTTTTTGGTCTGGATTTAATGCCAGCAAAATTTATTGCCAAATCTATTTTAAGCCGAATATAATCTCTTCCAGGTTTGAGTTTTGGTTTTTTGTTTCTTTAAACCCCAACCCCAATAACGGGGCCCAGACACAGCGGGGGTTTAATAGGAGGTGAGGGGCCATGAAGGGCCCCTGGGCTGGATGCCAGCACTGCCAACCCCAAATCTCACCAGAAAAAAAAGGAAAAATCAATCTAGGGGTGATTCCAAACAGCTAAAAATGAAGCTAATTTTGGAGAGGCAGCCCCTTGCAGGGCACTGCTGCACCTCACAAGCTGCAGGATGAAGGCTGATGCATTTCCTGAGCTGGCCGTGCCCCGAGGATGCTTTACCACAGATGTGCAAACAGATGATTGAAAAGCAGATCCTCCCAGCACACAGCTTCTGCCCTTCCCACACACGGGATCTCAGGATAGCAGCGTGGAAATCGGGCAGGAGCTGCTGCCAGCCCGTCCCTGTCACACCCACAGCCCCGGGGCTGCAGGGATGCTGACGGGTGTGGTTCCCAGCCCAGAACCTCCGGGGCTGGTCAGAACAATCTTTCTGGGTTTGCAGAGCACCCCAAAGAGCAGCTGCAAGTTCTCCGGAAAGAAATTTTTGTGCAACATGGACATCGTGAGAGGGAGGAGTCCCCTGGCTCCCAACGATGCCTGTCTGGCTTTGGAGAACTCTGCCGTGTGGTGGCCAAGCCCTGAGTGACGGTGACATCCCAGGGGGTGACAGCAGCCAGCCTGTGCTCCAGCAGGTCCTCACCCAGCAGTCCAACATTTATGGGATACAGAGTTCCCAAAAGTGCCTCAATAACAGCAGGATTGAGTCTGATGCCCTGAGGCAGCCCAGGGCTCTGTGCCCACCTGCGTGCAGGGCTGAGCTCCCTGACCTGCCCCTGTGACACCCCAGGGCCCTGCCCCTCTCTTCGGTGCAATCTTGCACCGTGCCACAGGTGAGTGTGTCACTAACCTCATCCTTTTCCATTGGTGGTACGTCCTGGAGTTTATTTTGGACGGTTTGGAAGTTAATTAGTTCAACAAGTGACATTAAGGAGGAGAAAAGCTGTTGCACAAGGCTTTGGGCACAAGGCAGGCAGAGCAGGCAAGGGGACAGAATCTGTGACAGGTGCCAGGTCCCCTATGGGGTCCCTTGCTCGTCTCCATCACTCAGGGTTCCACCCACTCGTTCCAGCCTGGTGGCCATGCCATGCCAGGCCATGCCATGCCATGCCAGGGACCTCTGCCCAGCATCTCCCGGCCCTGCCCAGCGGCTCCATTTCACGTGGCCACCACAGCACGAGCTCTGCAGCCGCTCGTCCCCACGCGGGAGAGCCGAGTGACACCTTCCCTTCTCCCCACACCCCTCCAAAGCCTCTCCGAGCCCCTACCTTGGGCTCCTGCCGCCTTCCCCGCGTCGGAGTGAGAGCAGGGCAGTGGAGGCAGCATCCTCCGTGTCCCGCTCAGCTCTTTATGCCCAGGGCTTTGCTTCCTCCTCGGTGGATGCTCAGGTTCAAGGTCGAAGCCACCCCCTTCCCGCTGGTGTCCCCGCAGGTGATGGGACCCGGGGCGGGGCGATGCTCGGGCAGCACCTGGGGCAGGTGGCTCGGGGCTCCCCCGCCGCCCGCCCCGCCGGTCCCAGCCCGGTGGCTTTTGTCTCTTTCCGTTCGCTCCTCGCCCCTTCCTGCCCCGGGTCTCGCTGATCTTCCTTCCTGTCAGCGTGGGGTGATGTCTATGCAAATCGGGGTGAGGGATCCGCCAAAACCCAGCGGCGTCTGACCCCCGGCAGCCACAGCCGGGCTGTCCTGGGATGCTCCGTGCGCCGCCACTTCCCCGGCTGCCGATGCTGCCTCCCAAAAGCCACAAAACCGGCCTCAACAACATCCAGGCTACTGTGAATTCCCGTGAAGCAAAACCTGAGCTCAGCCCGGCCTGGCAGAGCCGAGGGGTTTTGCTACATCATCCCCTCAGCGGCGAGGAACACTGGGAATGTCCCATGGAAGAGGCTGGACTGGCAGCAGCTCTGCCCTTCACTGCATTGAGCAAAGAAATGAGTGAATTCGAGTTGTGTTTTGAAAGAGTAGAATAAAAAGGTAGGAATAGCCTCCCTTCCCTCCAAAGCCATTCTCCTGCCATTGCTGATGCTTCCTGGAATTAGGATTTGCTTCCAAAGAGCTGGATCCCATCCCACCAAGGAGCCAGAGCCACCAGAGCAGCGGGACCGGCAGCATCTCCCTTCCCCAGCTCCACACAGGCAGGTGGGGTCGGGCATTATTTCCCATTTTTGTTCTACAAAACCCTCAGTTTGTAAATCCTATAAAAATTTCCCTGGCATTCAGGCAAGTGGTGGCTAATGGAGCTCTGGTGGTGGCGAGCTGGTGGGGTCAGGGTGGGCTTGTGGCCACTGAACTCTGTTTGGGGAGGAGAGGTGGGGGCAAGCAGGAGTTTGGACCTCCAGCCACCACTCTGGGCTGTGTCTCCTCCAGCCTCGCTCCCTGCATGTCCCAGGCTGTGCCCAGGAAGGGTTAGAACCTTTCCTGTGGTGAGTTTAGGTGTGTGGGTGATTTCCCGGTCTGGAGGGTGCTTTCAAGGGGGGCTGGAGCCCAGTAAGTCCCAGCAGTCAATCTGTACTAAAATCCCTCCCGTCCCCAATGACTGCAGAAACCCCAGGCAGGGCTGTACCTCCTGCTTTCACAATTAATCATTTATCTGAATTAACACATCTGAAACATTTCTTTGCTGCTGGGTATTACACACCCCTCACCCGTTTCCCGGGCTGTTTACTGGACTCAACCCCAAATTTCTCAATATATTTATTTACTAAACTCAAGCTGTGGAGCTCCTGGCAGGGTGGGTTTGACCGCAGCCCCTCGGGAGATCTCGGGAGAGGTGAGAAGAGGCCCAGGAGTGACTCTGTTTGTTGACTCGTGCGGTTGCTTGGCAGGAGGTGCTCGGGGACATCCCCAGCTCAGACCTGCACAGAGCCACCTGCCTGGGGACAACGAGCCTGGGGACAACAAACAGTCCCAGCTCCACAGGGAGCAGCAGGATGCTCCTGGGGAGCAGCCGGGTTTCCAGACCAAGGAAATGTGGAAAGACCTCACTAGTCTGGGAGGCTCGGGCAGGAAGGGACACAACCCCAGCCACCTCCCAGAGGGTGAGGCGCTGGATCTCGGGTTTTAAGCGGGTTTCCTGAGGAAGGAGCAGGGATGGGATGGGATGGGATGGGATGGGATGGGATGGGATGGGATGGGATGGGATGGGATGGGATGGGATGGGATGGATTGGGATGGGATGGGATGGGATGGGATGGGATGGGATGGGATGGGATGGGATGGGATGGGATGGGATGGATGGGATGGGATGGGATGGGATCGGATGGGATGAGATGGGAAGGGATGGGATGGGATGGGATGGGACGGGATGGGATGGGATGGGATGGGATGGGATGGGATGGGATGGGATGGGATGGGATGGGATGGGATGGGATGGGATGGGATCAATGGGATGGGATGGGATCAGAGCCCTATGCAGGCGGTGGCGGCGGTGGGCGGGGCAATGCGCTGGTGGGCGGGGCCTGAGGGTGATGGACAGCTGAGCCCCGCCCCGATGGGCGCGGCCGAGTGCAGTCGGGTGGAGCCGAGCGGAGCCGAACACAATCGGGTCACGCCGGACAGACGAACGCACGCAGCTCCAGCCCAGCCGACTGGACCGGAACCGATTGGACCCGAACGGAGCCGGGCCGAGCCGATTGGACCCGAGCAGAGCCGAGGTGAGGGACCGTGTGAGGGAGGACGCGCCCGGTGCCCCGGCACCGGCAATGGCTCCGCAGCCGCCCCGCTCCCTCCCCTCCCGCTGCCCCCCGGCACCGGCAATGGCCCGGAGCCGCCCCGCTCCCTCCCCTCCCGCTGCCCCCCGGCACCGGCAATGGCCCCGCAGCCGCCCCGCTCCCTCCCCTCCCGGGACCGGGCTGGGGGCTGAGCCGCGGCCGTGCGACCTCGCTGCCTGTCGCCCTGTCAGAGCCCCAGGACCAACCGCGCAGCTGCATGGCCGGGAAGAAGCTGATCGTGGTGTTCGGGGCCACCGGTGAGTGCTCGGGGGGGCCCGGGCTGTGCCCGGGGGCCGGCGGGGAGGGTGAGGGGCGGAGGTGTCGGTGATGCCCGGAGGGTGAGGAGTGCGGGCAGCGAGCGGGGCTCGGTCCCTGCCGCAGTCGTGGCGCTCCTCCCGCGGCCCCAGCGCATCCCGGGGACGCGGGGCCCTGAGCGGCTGCTCCTGCAGGGGCCCAGGGGGGCGGCGTGGCCCGGACGCTGCTGGACGATGGCACCTTCAGGGTGCGTGCGGTGACGCGGAGCCCCAGGAAGAAGGAGGCGGAGGAGCTGAGGCGGAGGGGAGCCGAGGTGGTGAAGGCAGATCAGGACGATGAGGCATCGCTGGAGGGGGCCTTGGCGGGTGCCTACGGAGCCTTTATTGTCACCAACTTCTGGGAACACTGCAGCAAGGAGAAGGAAATCGAGCAGGTAGGTAACTGTTCTGACATTAATTGGGACCATGTACAGCATGATCTGGCAGGGTGGATCATGAGTAGCATCAAAGTGGGGACAGCTCTTGGAGCAACCGTGGCAGCCCTGATTGTTTGAGTGGCCAGTCCAGAATACCCCAAGACCTCACAAACGCCAGGTCCCAGTTCTTGCAAAGCCAGGACTTGTTCCCTGTTCCCTCGCAGTTGCATGGCTCCAGGGTCTGGTGCCTCCAGGAAGTTCAATTTGCTACAGAGAGCACTTCCCAGGAGTTGGAGTAGCAGGGAGTGGGAACGCTTGGCTCCTCAGAGCCTTCGCGAGGCAGAGCTGGGACTGTTGCTGCAGACCTGTAGCTCTCTGTGTTTGCAGCTTTGGGGCCAAAATCCTGCAGTATCAGAGATCCCAAGGGTGGTGCTCACCCCAGGACAGATACTGCAAGGTGGCAGAGTTGCCACGCCTCGCTGGCAACAAACAAACGATAAGATAGTTTAGGGCAGGTATGTTGGCCAGGCAGATTCTTTATGCTGGTGTTTGCGTGCTTGGTGGAGCAGTGAGCTCCAAAGCTGGAGAGTGTGTGGTCTTTCTGAAGCAGGATGGGGTAAGGAGATTTGGCTCTGCCTGGACAAGTCACTGTGCTCAGCCCTGGTCCCAGCTGTGGGCTGGTGGGAGTTGGATCCTCCCCAAAGGGAAGGTGGCATGTGGGGATGGTGGCATGTGGGGATGTCCCGTTCCCCTCTTCATGGCTGGTTCCTCCCCTCGCCCAGGGACGGCGCCTGGCTGACCTGTCCAAGCGCCAGGGTCTGCGCCACGTGGTGTTCAGCGGCCTGGAGAACGTGCACCAGCTGACGGGGGGCCGGTTGGAGGTGCTGCACTTCGATGGCAAAGGCGTGGTGGAGGAGTACTTCCAGAAAATCGGGGTTCCCACCACCATCATCCGGCTGCCCTTCTACTTCGAGAACTTCCTCTCCATCTTCAAGCCGCAGAAGGCCCCACAGGGAGACACCTTTGTCCTGGGTAAGCAGCTCTTGCTCTGTGGGTCGCTGTCCTGTGACTGTCCCCAGCTGCTCCCACTGTGCAGGGGCTGAGAGATGGAGGGACTGCCAGGGCTGTGAGCTGGTAGAGTGAAGAGGCCTCTACCAGCTGGACCACAGCAAGCTGCATTATGGTCTTCAGACCTGTTTGGTGGCCTGCAGGAAATCAGTGAGATCCTGGGCCTGTTTGTGGTGCTGAGGGCTGTTCTGCAGATCACAGAGCGGCTCTGGACACCCCAAATGCCTGCATTTGGGATGGTGGAGGTGGTGGGGCTGCAGATCTAGGCGACTCACGGTGCTGCTCTGGTGTCACGGTCTCAGCTGAGCCCTGCTCCCCTGCCTTGCCGTGCTGGTGCATGCTCTCATCCCTCCCTCACCTCATGGCCAGAGACTGGGAGCTGAAAACCCCTCTGTATCTCCACAGAGCTGGGCTGCACTCCAGCTGGGATCAATCTCTCCATACAGAGCTGCCCATGGGGGACACCCCAATGGATGGGATGGCTGTGGAGGACCTCGGGCCTGTTGTGCTTTCCCTGCTGAAGTCCCCAGGGGAGTACATTGGCCAGGTGATAGGACTGAGCACGGGCAAGCTCACCGAGGCAGAGTACGCTGCCATCCTCTCCCAGCAGACGGGCAAGACTGTGACAGCCAGCAAGGTAGGAAGTGTCCTTTGTGTAGGTGATGTTCCTGTGGGACTCACGGCTCGTTTTGGTACAGCCCAGCACTGATGTCCAGGGTCAGTCCTGCTGCCCTTGGTTGTGGCTGGAGCACAGCTTGGCACCAAAACTGCCCTGTTGGTGTTGTCAGTGCTTGGGGAGCACAGAGATGTGCCCGGGCAGGTCTGTGCCTGGCTCCGAGGGATAACTGAGCTGGGAGGTCTCCTGAGGAGCCAGGGATGGGCACTTACACAACAGGTCTCTGCTGGGAGCCCTTCCCTTCAGCATGGTTCCCCCAAGGGCTTTGCTGTGTCACCATTACAACAGACCTGGCCTCTTGTGCTGTGTCACTATTAACACCCGTGGCCACTCCCTGCCCCTTCGTGACTTTTTTTTAATCTTTGTTTGCGTTTCAGTTGTGCCTCAGGCAGCCAATACAATGGATGAGGGGTGTGGTGGTTCCCTGTTTTGAGAATAAAGTGCATTCATTAGAATCAAATCCCCTCTGATGCTCTCTGCCGGTTCTGCTCTCCCAGAAGCACAGTGAACCAAACACTGATTCAGGCAGGGAAGGAAGATTTTGGGGTGCCAGGTGGCAACCTGGATTGCCTCCTGGACCACCCAATTTCTAGAAGTCCTCAGCCATAGCTCTGGTGTGAGAAAGGGCTCCCTCATAGCTGCTCCAGGCCCTGGCCAGCTGTGTGCCAGAGCTTGGTGCTGGCCCTAGGCTGGCTGGGCTGTTCCTGCCAGGGCAGGGCCGCATCCTTTGCCCAAGCCCAGCAGATGTGCCTGGCAGAGCCCTCCTCGCCAGTGGCAATGCTGTGACAGGTTGCTCTAACAGAGCCCTCACAGCATCCCCTCACAGGCTGAGGGGCAGCCCCAGCAGCCTCTGAAGCACTGTTTTTTTTCCCAATTCTTTTGGCAGATCTCCCCTGAGGAGTACGAGAAGCGGGACTTCCCTGGGGCCAAGGAGATGGCGGCCATGTTCCGTTTCTATGCCCTGAAGCCAGACCGCAACGTGGCCCTGACCATGAAGCTCAACCCCAAGGCCCGCACCTTCCAGCAGTGGGTGGGGGACAACAAGGACGCCTTCTGAGCCTCCCCTCCCTCCTTCTCCTCCCTGGTTTCTGCAGCAGGCAGGGGGACCTGGCCGAGGAGGCGAGGTGCCCTGAGCCACGCTGCCTTCCCAGTAGTGCCCCAGGGAGAGGCTGATCCTGCCCAAGTTGGGCTCACATGCTGGTCCATGTGTGTGCTCCTGCAGTGTAGTTGGGGCTATCTAGGCAGCTAGAACAAAAGGAAGGGCTGTATAGCACAGGCAGAGGGGTGGCAGAAGCACTACCTTTGCCCTCTGTCCTCAGGGAGGTGTTGCTTTAGTCATTCTGGGTGTTTTAGGGTGGTGGGGGCTTGTTTTCCCAGGATCACTGCCTTTCCCAGGCAGCTCTGAGCACATAGCACCACATGCTGGGCTGAAGGTGTGTACCCCAGGCCCCACCAGGTATCAATGGCCAGGGCTGCTGCAGGATCCTAAGCAAACAGGAGACAGGGATCTCTCCATGCATCTGGTTTGGGCAGCGCAGGTGAGCCACTGGAGAGATGGAGGTCAAGTGTCACCCCAAGCAAGCAGGGACTGCAGTGACTTCATGAGTGTAACACAAAAGCTGAGCTTGATTCGTCAAATCATCCAGCTCTGGCCCTGCTCCTTGGGCTCCTAGAGCTGATTTCAATCACCACGGGCTCCTGGAGCTCATTACAGTCACTGTCCCAATTGAGATAAAACTCAACTTTCTCAAGATTGTCCAAGGTTCAATGGAAAAGGCCCTTCCCCCTCACCCCCATGTGCCTAAAGTAGTGCTCAGATTCAGCAGCTTTGTATTTAAAGTCAATCTCAGTCCCTAGCACTGCTCAAGCCATCCAACCTTGTCCTCTCCTTATCCCAGAACCCTTCATTCTTGTCACCAGGGGAGAGAAAAGGGGTGACAGACCAGGTGGAAGAGTAGACAAGGCAGCAAGGCACAGCACATGTTAAATATCTTTATGAAGTCCATCTTATTTACATGGGTACAGAATCACTTTACAGAAGTTTAATCAGGAGGCAACGCGTGCTTTATTTCAGCAAATTAAGAAGGGCAAGACTACAGCATGTCCCTGTTTAACTGGTGTTGAACTGATTAGTAAGTGGGCTGATGGTACCTGCACGGTATCACAAACACAGCAGGCTACAGTAACCATGGAACATTCACTGCAAGAGCTCAGCTGCATCTGGAAGGAGTGATCCACCTCACTTGCACTTTCACACTTGTAAAACAACGATGCTTTGACCAATCTCTTACGCTACGGGTGTTGCACTAAAGTAATAAAAGATTTTTGTCCCCAACTGGCAAAGGACTCAGTGATCGACTTGTACCAGTCCAGAAGCAACAGCAGTTGTGTGGTAACTTTAGTTATTTGGGGGATAGACTTGAGGCAAAGTGCAGATTCCATCACTGCTCTGTGCAGGCAATCAGCAGGACAGAGAAAGCCCAAGGCTGCGAGGGAGCCAGGCCAGCTGGGCTCAGACAATGCCCAGCCACAGGGAGATTTCACTCGGAGCTGTGCAGGGCAGCAGGGCTGTCATGAAGAAAAGGTTAGACCTCCCTGACCCACCAGGTCTCCTGGAGAGTTCACCAAACACACCTGGCATTCCAAAGGGCACCTGAGTGAGCAGCTGGTGGGCTTGGCCTCCTTACAGCAAACTGCTGCTCTGTGCTGGGATATTTATTTCACATTTCCTCTGGTTTGGACTCCAAATAATACTTCAACTTTAACTTTTACCAAATAAGCTTCCAGCAGCAGTAGGGTTGTAGAGCAGCCTCCAGAGAGCCACACTTCTGCAAAGCTGGCATTTTCCTTCACTGCCAGTTCCTAGAACAGTGGCTGGGGTTTGTGTTGGTGCCTAGGTGGTCCATGTGCTCCAGCTGGGTTCTTGCTGTGCTGCTGACTGACATCCTGTGTTCTGCCAGAAAGATTCACCCCCAACTGCACGGATGACCTGCTGCTGCTGGCTCCTAGTTCCCAGTAGAACGCTTTCCTGCAGTTGGAGTGAGAGGAAGGTTACAATCTCCTGGCTGTATCAGCACACAGCACACAGCCCACTTTGGGAGCACCACCCCCTCCTGACCTGCTGCCACACTGTCACAGCCAGGTCTGAAGCCTACAGAGATGCAAAGCTGAGCCCCTGGAATCCAAGACTGTGTCTGCCGTAGAGGATTCCAAGTCTCGGTGCTCACTCACAACAGGTCAGCACCAACTGAAGGCACCTGAGTTACACTGCAGTGATGCACAGTGGGGTTTGCTGTGCTCTGTGACAAAGGCTGGCTCCTCCCTGGCAGAGGTGAATCCAGCCCAGGTGTGCCAGCACCAGTGGCTCTGCAGCCCAGGATTTGTGTGGCAGACCCCGGTCCCAGCAGGACCAGCTCATGGGAACACACTCAGTGCTTGGAACTGGGCACAGCTCCAGCAGCAGAGCTGCAGGGGAGGCCAGCCACCTCCCCAAGCGTGCACCCAGCATCTGTTTGCTGCAGCAACAATGCAGTTTAATCCCTGGCTTGTTGCTCCAGGTCCCAGGGGACAACTAGGGCTGCACACTCGCGGCTGGAAGGCCTGAGGCTAAGTGAGAAGCAACGCTGTGCAATTGTGCTTCCACCTCCCAAGAAGTGCTCAGTGTGGGGGAAAGACAACAGTGAAACACAAGAGGCCTCCTACCTCGGATGGGGTGTCAGGAGGTAAACATTTTCTTAAGTTTGGAAAGGAATCCCTCCTTGTTCTCCTGAGCCTCAGGCCTATCCCCGCCTGCGTCAGCGCTAGCCGTGGCCCTGCCACCTGGACACAAACAGCAAAGAGCTGCAGTCAGACACATCTCCCACCAGGACACCAGAGTGTTTTAGATAGG
The DNA here is from genome assembly GCA_034509425.1 of Eopsaltria australis. NCBI lineage: Eukaryota > Metazoa > Chordata > Aves > Passeriformes > Petroicidae > Eopsaltria > Eopsaltria australis. Next base: position 7,656 of record JAVTVJ010001682.1, on the reverse strand, counting down.
GAATGGCCAAGGGAAGGCAGCTGCTTGGGCTGCACCCTCACATCCACGGCTGCACCTGGCAGAGAGCCACAGGAGCTACCCCCTGCAGCAGAAGCACTGGAGAGTCTGGATCCCAGAAGTGGAAGAGCCAACCATGAGCTCAGGTGCTGAGCTGTTCCCTTCCCCTCTCCCCAGCCCTCCAACTGGCAAGAGAATTCTTGTGCTGCACAATTGAGCCAGGGATCCCACAGGCTTTGGAAACAAGTACTTGGAACTGAGAGTCTGCCACTAAAAACAAGAGGCGATCACAGCCAGCCAGGACTTTACAGGGTTAAAAAACCTATACTGGTGGTCCCTGAAACAAGTTCTTCCTGTTTCAAGGTTATGTCCTTGCAAAGCAGTGCAAAACCACACCAGGAGCCTGATTTGTGTCACTGCAAGCAATGCTCAGGCAGTATCAAGCAGAAAATGAACACGTGTAGAATGAAAAAGGCTACAGGTATTTCAGACCAACTGTCCAGATAAGGAATGTTAAAATTGTCCTCTATGAACAGGCCCTGAGAACTTGTTTGTCCCTCCAGAAGTGGCTATAACGAGAACAAAGGAGACCTCTTTGCTAATCTGCTTTTTTCTACAGTAAAACCATCATTAACAAGATCTCAAACGCCCCCTCAAGCTTGCTTTGTGCACAAAGAACAGAGTCTGGTGCTCCCCATCCTCCCAGGGCTGAGTGCTGGACTCGGACTGATGCAATGGGATGAAATCCCGAGGCAGGACACGCCTCCCTCAGCACAGCCTGTCTCTACACTGCAACCTACTGGCGTTGTTTGAACCCACCTTGCTGCTTCATTGTGGTAAGAACCAGCAGGTTTGCTTTTTAAAAAATTAGTTTGAAGAGTGGTTTTTTGTCACTTTGGCTCATAGTGCCTTTAAAAATCTGGAATGGAAATTCAGTGCTCAGAGCTCTCTGCCCTTCCCCCAAGACTGACTGTAATATGGGAAAGACATCATTTCTGTGCTAGGAAAGCACTATACAACACAACACTGGGAAATATTTGGCAGATCCCGCACTTAATCCTATATTTCCCACACTTTGGCATGTAGTGGAGCAGACCCAAGTTCCTGGGATCATTTGGCAGCTCCAAAAGGTTCTCACCTTTGCCTAGTCATAAATGCCCTGTTCGTTTTCAAACCAAAACCAAAATCCAATGGGCTTTAAGAAGTTCATTGTTCCAATTAAGCAAAGAAAAAACTGTTTTCTGGTAGTGAGAGACAAAGCTCCTTCCTTACTATTTGACCATGTGTTATGCCTATAGCTGCTGCCTCTTCCAAGCACCTCATCCCTGAAACTTAAAACACAGCTGCTGAATCTCAATTTTCCACCTGGAGCTGGAGAGCAGCTTCAAAAAGCTCTCAGCTGCCTTAGCTCCTCCATAGTGCTGGATGCTGTCCACTGACCAGAGCTGACACTGGCACCAATGGACACTCCTATCCCAGGCTTCCCCACATGCACAGAGCTCAGCCCCACAGCAGAAACCGCATCAGCATTCCAGGAGAAACAGCCCTGCCATGCTCAGAAGCACACTGGATTGGGATCACACAGGAAACTGGCCTGAAGCACATTTGCTTTTCCTGCCTGAAGGCAAGTCCTGGCACAGGGGAAGCAAGGGAGCAGGAGGCATACATCAGCACAGCTTGTCTGGACCCTGGAGTACTCAGTGCCTGCTCTCTGTTCACACATGGATTTGCCCAGTTGAGTACTGGAAGGGAGCTTCCTGGGAAGAGGCTGCCTCGCTGCTGTTACACTGTTAACAACACGCTAGAACTGTTTCCGTAACACCAGGCTGTGCTGCCACACGGCCTCACCTCGGGGAGCAGTGTGCAGTCGCACAGCAGCTGCCCAGGGCAGGGCAGGATTTCCCCCTGCTCGCTCACCTGACGCTGTGTTGGTGACCCCGTTCACGGTGCCGTCCACGTCGGCCTCGTCCTCGGCGTAGCTCATCATTAAGGCTCGCTGGCGATCCGTCAGCCTCCTGTGGCACCAGGACACGGGCTCAGGGGTGGCCTGGGGACAGGGGTCCCACAGCCCTCCCAAACCTCCCCCAGCAGGCACTGGAGTACATTGTGTAGGAATACACCAGGAATCCCAAGAGTACTCTTTTTAAAAGAGTCATCTGTAAGGAATGGTCTATAAAGAATTCCCAGTGGAAGAGGAGAGATAGGACCCACTGCATTTCACCTCATGGAATTTTCACAACTTCTAAACAACATTTTTTGCAAAAAGTTTTTAAGGTTTCACAGTAACTTGTTTTAGCTCTACTTACTGAGGAACTTTTATCTTTATGTGGATGTAGTGGTCTCCATAGCCATAGCTGTTGACCTTGGGAATGCCTTTCCCACTCATTCGAATTCTCTGGTCTGGCTGAATACCAGGGGGTATCTATAAACACACAGGTGTCACATTTATTACTCCAATTAAACATTTATATAATAATTACACATCTCTAAAGATTATCTCTTTTCCCAATAAGCTTTAAAGTAGGATGGGAGAGCTCTGGTATGCTCATGCATTGGGACATGTCCCAAAGCTAAGCCAGTAATGATGGAAAAGCTTTTGAAGAAATAAGTAAAGAAGCTGACACAGCCTGTAGCCCTCAGATGAGGTTTGTCCAGCACTCCCTTTCCCTACACAGTGACAGGAAAGAAGCTGTGACCAGGCAGGTCACAAACTACCCATGGCTCAATCCTGAAGGAGCCTGAAACACAATACTGGCAGACTTAGGAGATTCTGCCCACGTTTGCAGCAAAGGAGAAGCCTCTGCCGTGCCCCAGTGATTCGTGCCCAGTGTATTGGTACTCACTGTGATGTTGATTGTCTCATACAAGCCCTGACACCGGGCTGTGCCTCCCAGCACGGCCTGAGCTACTGAGATCAGGAGATCCGAGTGGATGTCGGCTCCGTTCCGTCGGAACACAGAGCTCTTCTGAACCTGGAGGGCAGCAAAGTTCCAAAGGACAGTGAGCACATCGTGTTTCTCAGGAGAAAAATACACCATCCCCAAACTGCATGGCTAAGAACTGTGAGTTAGTATTTGGTCATCTAGTAAAACACAGATCTTAACATAACCTGATTAGCCAAAGGATTGGAAGGATCCTTCCTGCCTCAGGAGCTCCCTGCCCTAATCCTGCTGTTAGTTTATCCGTGTCACTATGGTTCTGCAGAGACAGACACTGCCGTGTCCAGCTCCCTGAACAAGGCAAAGCCAGAAGTGAGGAGGAAATTAAGCACTTTTGCAGTGGCTTCACAAGCTGGAAGAGAATTAAACCCTCCCACACCACGAAAGAGGTGCTGAAGAAAATTTTCTCCCCAACAGAGATGTATGTGGCAGGATTCTGGCAGGAGAAGAGGCCCAGCTACAGCAGAGGTGCAAAGCAGCCCTGAAGGTGGACCTGCAGAAGGACACTTCACCAGGCAGCCTCCTGCAGCAACTCCCACAGCTCTCCTCAGCTTTCCCAGCCCTGCCAGCAGGCAACTCCCTCCCATTTCCAAGTCAAAAACTCGAGGCATGAAGAACCTTCTCTGCATTCATTCACACTACCCTAAGGGCCTGCTCCTGGAAGAAGCAGCAATTCTTCACGAACAGATTCAAAGTTACCCCTCTTGCTACAATGCAGATCTCCTGCTGTCTTATAAAGTTCACAGGGATCATGTTACCTCAGCTGCTGCAAAGGATCACTGGCTCTTCCTCCTCTGCCCATTCTGCAGTCCTTTCCCAGGCAGTTGAGAAGGAACAACCAACTTAAACAATAGACCAGCTTGGGATACATACCCTGAACGTAATGAAAATTTCTTTCTTCCCCACAGGCATCCGAACTGTCTGCCCGTCCTCAACACCTGCAGTCAGAACAGGAGGGAATGTGACCTTGGGTTATAACCCACGTGTGACATGGATACCTACAACGCTTGCCAATCCCAAGAGCTGGCCACCACAGCCCAAAGGAGGAGGGGTCAGCACATGTTTATACCTCTGAGGTAATCCCTATGCCCCAAACACGCTTGTTGCTTCAACATCTACAGAATTCTTTACAGAAATGCATTGGATTAAGGAACACAGCAGCCTCCACAAGCTGCAGGAAAATTACAGGCTGCTCACCCAGGGTGGTCTCAAAGTCTTAGTCCCACCATTGAATTCTCCTTTCTGGTGAAGAAGGCCATCTGCACGCCCCGAGCCAAGCCAAGGCTTTCAGGATTCCCACCCTCTCACCAAGGGCAAATGAAAGACCCATGGCAACACAACCTTTGGAGAGTCACTCTTCAAAACCTGCCTAGGAGGACCCAGGCAAGAACCAAAGCACAGGAAGGGCAAAACAAACATTTATATCCATGGCCAGAAGGTCCATCTCATCACTAGCCCATTCCATTGCCAAGCTCTCACCCTGCTTTGCTTTGAAGACCATTTCTCTGCAGCAAAACATCTCCCGCTGCTCCCCCATTTGCACCTGGCAGTGGCAGTAAATAACTACAATTCTTTCAGAGAGAGCAGCAGGAAGTACAACACTGACCAGCTGGCACAGGAACCATCACTGTCTTCTTCTGCTTGGTCTGCCCCGTGCCCCGGCACACGACGCAGGGCGTGGTGATGATGGAGCCGCGGCCGCCGCAGCGCCGGCACGTGGAGCGCATCACGAACGGGCCCGTGTTGATCGTCTCCTGGGGAGCAGCAAACACACGTTGGGCAGATCATGAGCACTGAGAGGGGACTGTTCACACAGCACATCTGAGCTCTGATCACACACACAGGACAGAGACATCCCTCAGCAAGGGCTGGAGCAGAAGGTGGCTCCGAAATGCAGTCGCCATCGTATTCCCATTTCCACCAGTACTCCGAGCAAGTGTCACGTGGTGAGGGCAAGGGAAATACACCACCCTCCACATCCAGGCTTTAATGTACCAGAAGGAACAAAGCTCCTTACAGTGCTACAAACGTCTGTGTTCTGATGAATCCAAGGACAATCCACTTACATGAATTACTGCCAGTGTCCAAGAAAGCCTTATGGTGACTAAGCTGTGGACTGAACAGTGAGAGCCACGCACCAGACTGAAGCACACAAAGAATCAGATGCGTGGAAACCCAAAGCCTGCAGCTCTACCATTACTTGCATCTTCTTATTTTATGATTACCCTTGAGTTTTCACCACCTTCCTCCACCCCCCCAAGTCAAAAGATGCCCATTTACTGCCCAAGGAATTTCAGAGCTGTTACATGACATTCTTATGGTCTGTGGGATGTGCAGTAGCAGAGGATCCAGCCTGAAGGCTCATGCTTTCAACTGGGCACAGCACTTTAACACAAAGAAAATCTTCCTAGTGCCTATTAACATCAAGCTGACATGAACTCAGCTTTACCCGAGATAAGCTGATGAGTGAGGTGAGACTTTTTCACCACAGAATGAAGTGACTCTCCCAGGAAGGAGCAGAGCAGAACTGGTGTCCTGGCCAGCACTCACCATGCCTGTGCCATTGCAGTAGTGACAGCGCTGAGCTTTGGTGCCAGGTTCGTGTCCTCTGCCATCGCAGCGCACACACGAGTCCTGGATGTTCACCACAATCTCCTTGTTAACGCCCTTTGCAGCTTGGGTGAATGTCAGTTCCATGATGTACTGCACAGGAAACACGGACACAGATCCATGACTGAGCTGGGACAGGGTCTTAAGGAGACTGAGAAGAGCTCAGGCTAAACACCAAACAATGCTTAAAATAGAAGTCATCAGTAAAAATGTTTGATCAAAAGAGGAAATACTCCTTATAACAAAAAGGTCATTTTTAATAAAACCAGGAGTATCAATCACCAAATATTTCTGAAAACAACACATGAACCGTCAACACTTAAAGGAGAATTCAGCTGCAGCATGAAGAACAAGACAGATTTTATTATGAGCCTCACTGCAACGTGAAGCTAATTAAGTCACAAAATTAAGCCAATTAAGCAGACAAACACATTGCTGGAGGGTCTGGTTTATAGTTACAAGGTATTTTGTGGGTTTTAGCATTACAGATCAAAGCAGGTATGTGGATATGTGAATCAACCTGCAGCAAAAAAGATGCCTCCACAGCAATGGAAGCACTGAGTGGTGTCAGTAAACACCAGGGAAGTAGCTCAATCCCAGAAAAAATCCTGTCTGGAGGTGTGGGGTGTGTTTCTGCACAGTTCAGCAAAACTAGGAGACTCTTCCCTCATGCCATGGTTCACTCACACTCTGACATTCCCAGAAATAACTCCATGCTGAAGCTCCCAGAGCGCTCTGTGACAGAAGCCGGGGAGAGACACTGGTTTGAGCTTCTTACTTCATTCCTAAATAAAGGCACATCCTACCTCCTGTGGCTGGTCAAAGACAGTCTGAAAATCGCCAAAAGGGGATCCTGAGAACTCCCCAAAGATCTTCCTGAAGAGCTCCTCGGGGTCGATGGAGGGGCCGCTGCTCCAGTACTGCCGCCCCGCGCCAGCCCCGGCCCCGGCGGCGCCGGCCTCGAAGCTCGCAGTGCCATAGGCATCGTACTGCTTCCTCTTCACCTCGTCACTCAGCACCTGGGGGCAAGGCACGGTCATCAGGGGACTGCGGGGTCTGGAGAAGCCCTGGCTCTGCTCTCAGACCTTCCTGCCGTCAAGGGGGCTCACCCAGCTCTCAGCACCACAACAGACAAGCTGCTGCTTCCCTGGTGGCTCTTGGCTCGTCACGCAGGATCTTACTAATTGATAAAAAGCAGGAATAACTTACATTAAGCAGCTGATCGTTATTATATCACCTGAAGAGTGCTGGAATCAAAAAACAGGGCTGGGGGAGCACAGTGAAAGTCCCTCTGTCTCAAACACCTGCTGACAGGTTTTTTTATTTGGTTATTTAAGCTGACAATAATTTCCATGGCAGTGACATCCTTGCCAGTCACTGCTAAGGAAGGGCAAAACTGAAAGAGCCCAGAGCAGCTAAATCAGATACTTGGATTAAGTAGTTTTTTGGGACAGAGGTGCTCCAGACTGAAATGCATCAAAAACTAGCCATGGTTTTACAGGAAGTTTCCCCTCATCCACCCTCTCATCACAAGAAAATCCTGCTATTACCTCGTAGGCTTCTGCCAGCTGAGAGAACTTCTCCTTCGCTTTAGGGTCGTCCTTGTTTGTGTCAGGGTGGTATTTCTTTGCCAACTAAAAAAACAAAAACCAACTATTAGGGGCAGGTAGGAGTTATTTACTTCACCATATCTCACGTGCCAGGAAAAACCACATCAGGCAGAGCCTGTCATTCACTAGACGCATTCCAGGGAACTAAAACCCTTCGTTTTCCTTTATCAACCCAAAACAAGGAACTACAGGAGCTGCTCCTGATCCTCTGAGCAATCCCAGATCCTTCTGGAACGAGACACGCGATGACAGCAGAGGCAGACCACGCTTTGGAAGAGATCCCCAAGGCCATGTGCTGAGCTTTCCCACTGCCTCCTCCCCTCGCCTCCAGCGGCTCCAAACACGGGGCTCTCAAGGCTGGACACAGCGGAGGGGCAGCGGGCAGCCCTGGCTGCTCTCCGTGCCCGGGGGCCCTAGGCCCGGCCGCTCCCGGCGCACCTGGTAATAGGCCTTCTTGATCTCCTTCTGCGTGGCGGTGCGGGGCACCCCCAGCACCTGGT